>JAFEMH010004924.1:0-185649 GCA_022495995.1 Adenophora triphylla var. japonica | reverse complement strand
AGAGATTCCAATCCGGTTGGAGGTCTCTTCAAGGTAAGAAAAAAATTCCCCGAATCCAAATTTCGCACAACCTATTGCGAGATCGGTTGCGAAAACGACCTCCACAAAAATCTCTTGATGCTTGCTTGAAAGATTCAATCACTTCACTGACGATTGCAGAAAAATCATTGATACAATCATGGACATTGGGCAGTCTCCTTGGAAGCCATGGATCGTAAATGGGTTGAAGAAGACAAAGAGGCTTCACCCTAACAGAATATCTCTAGAGTTTGAAAAGGCTAGGAATAAGTTATCTCGGGCCGGACTTACATAAGGGGGTGATTTTATAGGGAAAACGCGACAAGATCCTCGTTCGCTCAAAAGTGAAGAGAATTCCTTCTCGGGTCGAGGCCGTGTCCTCGTGCGAGACACCTTGTCCCCGCGCGAGATATCGCCAGCCGGCAAATCAGCCAATAGTTCTCGCTGCCTCAAACAACACAATCTAGCCCCCGACTCTGGACGAAGCAAGTCTCGAAAAACCCGTGCATACGAGCTTCATAAATATGTGAGTGCAACACTAAGATCAAGCCTCAAAATTGTGGCTCTCGATGTAGCGACCACTCCATTCCATTTCCAAAAACATGGAAAGCTTCGACAGAAAGTTAATTAAGCTCGACTAATTAGACCTAGGCTTAGGGGTTAAGAAAATCATTGTTTTTGTCAGGCTACCTACTTTGTCTCCTAACACTGGTACCAAAAAGAAAAAAGAAAATTGTCCGGGGCTCCGCACGGCCAATATGTACGTATCATCGTAAAATCGATAAAGAGAGAAAAGGAGGGGATCATGCCATCAAGTCGCCCGAGCCCCCCGGCACCTCCGCCATCACCACCGCGGGGCTGGGCTTCATCCCTCCTCGACCTCTTGGCTCGCTCCGGGCAAGTAGTGGGTCACCGCCGAGGCCACATTTGGCCGAGGGCCGCCAAAGAAGCCTTATGGAACAGCTTCTCGATAGGTCCGACACCGTGGGCCGTCGGGCCCCGCGATCTTGGTCAAAGCTTCCACTGTTGTAATCGGCCGCACGGGACATGGTGTGACTCTCGACAGACAAAAGAAAGGAAGTGCTCGCAGATGAAGTCGGACATATACATTTATATGGACGAATACAAGAGATAATACAAACAGAAGCATACCTGAGGAGACATCCGCGGAAGGCGTGTAACCCTCGTGGAATATGATCCGTAGTCGGGATGTGGCCCATCATCTGGCATAGTCCCCCATCATGTATGTATAGCTCGTAAGGTAGACCGAAGTCTCGACACGAAGGGCGTAGAACCATGCTGGCCGGGAGGAAGTGCTAGGGCCGACGAACTCCGAGGCATGGCGAGGCGGAGCCACGAGCATGCGGTCGTCTATCACCCACCAGGAGGGGACCCATCAAGCGAGGCAGGAACTCCGCATAGGAGGCCCCGGGGACAACACAAGCCATCGCCACATCACCCACCAAAAGACCAGCGTAATCATCATCTGGAATAGAGTGGGTGGGATACATCGCCCTCGGCGGATCTGCCGGCACCACATATGAACTACCCTCTGCCATGCCGTGGGAAGACTCCGCTCACCAAGATACATGGTATCTCCCTCCAAATATGCCAGCATCCTCTGCATCCCGGTAGCATCCCAAGCACGATGCACCTCTCGCTCCAACAGGGTCCAGGGATAAAGGCCCAGCCTCTCATACTCGAAGGTGTCCAGCATGGTCCTCGCCTCTGCCACCGTCAGGGTCCACTCCTGATTCTCATCCTCATCAATGCTCCGATTGGGGTGGCTCCACCTCCTGATATCCGGGAACAAAGGGTTCCAGCTCTCCAGCTCAAACCTATACAATCCAAGGACAGTATAGCCCCATATCTCGCATAAAGAAAATAGAGCTGGACTCAAGCAAAAACATTACAGAGCATACAGTACGTAAAACGTAAAATGTAACTAAGAGCATATCTCCTGTGCATAAGAATACCCCGACAGAGTATCCTCGTATGCCTACACGCCTGGCCCATGGCGTGGTAGCAAGGCCAGCCGGCCGAGCCCCAATCATATCCGCTCACCTCATCCGCATTCACCAACAAACGTAACAGTAGAAAGACGAGCCGTAGAAGAGTGGTTCGCCAAGATGGTCTCGTAAAGGATATACCGCAGGGCACCCTCACCAACCGATCAGTAACTGCATTTGGCTTCTCCGCGTAGTCCTCAATCTGACGCCGGAGGGGTGTTAGCTCAGCAGCAAACCCCTTAACCTTGTTAGGGGAGAAACTGATCAACTGCCTCCACACACTGGGACCCGCAGCTTATAACTCCGAAGTCTCTTGGTAGGGGATCGCCAATGAACTCTAGCCCCGTGATAGCAAGGAAATCGCCGAAGTCATAGTCGCTTCCCGAAGCGCAAATGAACGGTGTGGGTAGTATCCCACCACCTCTCGATCGCCCGAAGAACTTGGGAAGTCCGCCTTATCCCTCGAAGATTATCAACAAAGGTCAATAGCCCCGCTTGGGGCCACCCTATCCCGAACACCATCAAGATCCTTGATCTTGTCCCACACCGCTCTAGCCATTTTCGGGCTCCCTCGACAATTCTTCGTCGGCTTATATGACTGCAAAACAGAGGAAAAACAAAAAGGGCAATGTTATAAATCATTCCATGTCAGAAAATCAATGAAATAGAAGAAAAATTTTCATTAGGGCATTTCATCGAACACTTGGCGTGCGTACAAGAAAAGCTTGCCCAAGGATGCCATTCATGATCCGAATCAACCTCTCCTACAATCCATGATGTGTAGGAGGCCCATACGCACACAATACCACAACAATCATCCAAAGAAACGCACAAAATCAGAGCATGCAAGAAAGAACCTAGTTCTAAGCATAGACAAGAACAAGAAAAGGAAAGCCATTGATGAAGTTTGGGATTCAAAAGGGTTCAAGCTCAATGCAATACAAGAATCAAGAGTTGGGAAAGAAACTCTTACCAAGCCTTCCCGAATGATGGTGGAGATGTGCGCGTGCCTATCGAAGGTGAGATCATCGCGGGGATAATCCTTCCCTAGTAAATAAACTCCCCAAAATAGGATTCCTTTGTTCTTGAGCCATTGATTATGGAGGGAGGAGGGATTGAGAATTGATTGGAAGGGAGAAACACCAAGCAATCCACGAAAAATTGAAGAGAAAAACGACCTTGGCTTGAGCTAGGGAGGGAATTTTGAAAAGGATGTTTTCAAATTCAAAAGAGGAGTTGCTGTTATATTGCCCCGACAGTGGAAGTCCCGCGCGGTATACCTTATATCGCGCGAGATATACCTTCTGGAATTTTACGAAATTGTCCTCGACAATAAGCGTCTACGCAACGTCAAAATTCAAAATTTTGACACATTTACCCTTGAAAATGATAAACTAACAAGGAAACGTGGAAAAATCGGCAGACCGCAAGTCACTTAACGAGCTAAACGTGATGCTCGCACGATCGCCCGATGCACGGCACTATTCGCCCGAAAACCGAGTGGTCCAAAGATCAACTCCAATCCACATGATTCGTGAGCCCAAAGGTGAATCATCAAATTAAAAGCCCGGTCCAACGCCCGGAGATAGGTGGATCGTCATCATCGAAAAGCTCGGTCCAACGTCCAAACAGGTGGATCTTCAAAGAAAAGCCCGGTCCAACCCCCAAACAAGTGGATCGTCAAAGAAAAAAAAACCCGGTCCAACGCCCAAGCAGGTGGATCATCAAAGAAAAGCCCGGTCCAACGCCCAAACAGGTGGATCATCAAACAGGTGGATCGTCATCAACAAAGCTCGGTTCAACGCCAACCCAGGTGGATCGTCATCATAAAAGCTCTGGCCCAACGCCTGCATGTGGATCGTCAAACCGAAAGCTCCGATTCAACGCCCAAACAGGTGAATCGTCATCCTCAACAACAAAAAGCCCGATTCGGAGCCCGTAAAGGCGAATCTTCACAAAACCGACAGACTCAAAGGACCGGACATGTGAGCCTTTTGTTTTCTAACATATTTCCCGCAGTTCTGAGCTCAGACAGGCGAATCTTCAAACGAGACCTATATTCAGAATTGGGTCTTGATTTGATTCCTCGCATGAATTTATCTTTCAAAAATAAAATCTCTTCTGATTTTCAAAATGATTTTCAAAATACCTAAAGAAGCCTTTTCGTGTTTCGGGAGTCGAACTACGTCATGGTCCGATTCTCCGATAGAGATACGTAGGAAGTCGTGCGGCCCGACCATCCCGATGTTCGTAATGATGTCTTTTCTATCGTCGACATGACTTCTTTCATAAGACTTGTCGACGAGGGCTCAGTAGACAACCCATTCCGAACACATCGGATCATATTTATACCACTCTAAGTCTCGCTTTGAGTCAAGAAGTAGAAATCCACCATTTCGTCATGTTTCGTTAAGTTTTGACTAACCATCGTTAGTTTGGGACTAAATCGCATACGAGATAACGAAAAGGACGGAGTTGTCCACGTAAGGCAATATCTCGCCGCGAGATGGCGTGTCTCGCGCGAGATATCGTCCCTCCGCAGCATGCGTATGCGCTTTCTGTCGATTTCAACCTCTTTTCGGGATAAAAGTTTATCCATCCGGCCAACCAATAGAATTTGGAGTCCTGGAACCATCTTGAAGTGTTTGATCTCTTCTTCAACACTTCCCCAACCCCTATAAATACTTGGTGACTTCCAAGGTTCAAGAGGGTCCACAATTTCACAACACACACATATTTTGTTGGTTTCTTTCCCGAAAGAATCCTACAAAATCACCCTAAAATTCACTCACAAAGTTTGTTTGTCAACTCTTGTTGATAAACAAACATCAAGATCCAAGTCAAGGACCGAGGCGAAGCTCGTCCATATCAAGATTTGATTCTAAACTTGAATCGAAACTCGAAATCACCCTCACGCAAGGTAACCCCTAAATCCCTTTCTAATTGATTATTAGAGCGGTATAAGTCCATTGAATCTAGGATCGGCCTAGAGCCTCTCCAAGACATGGAGACGGTCTCGAAGCAATCGATCCTACATTCCGTTTAACCCCGTTAAATGGATCATTATTTGTTATATTAGAAATCGTATTTTCTCTTTTTCTGAAAACCTCTCTTTTCTTTAGCAAGACCGATCTCCGGATTGGGTGGAATGGATGCTTCTTGACCTACCCATTCCATAACCTAAGCCCCGAACCCAAATATCTTTCAAAATGTTTTTTCTATGTTTTCCAAACGAATAATATAGGTGGCGACTCAAAAGATAAAATTCTTCTCACAACGCTACAGTTACCCTCAAGTTCAGCGGACAGATTATCGCAAAGATTCTCGCAAACTCTCAAAACTTTATTGCCCGCCTGCGAGGAGGGAAATCAAAAGTCAGAAAAGGGTTAGAAATTCAAAGTATTGAAGTAAAAAGATGGACATGGCTAAACCTCAGTGAAGGCAAGGCCTATATCCCCCATCTGGGCAGCCAGATTCTCCTTCGACACTACATTTTTGTAGAAGTCCGGGGAGTAGAGCCGGTTCAGAAGGCCGATCCCCGCGGCCGAATTATTCGCAGATCTGGTGTAAATGTCCACCCCGGTAATAGCGGGCACCTCGGACAGTCTCTTCCTAACAGCCAATGTCTCCTCGCGAGTGTTGAGGGAGGCCACGGGATAGGAGGCAGAGCAGAGAGTCCTCCCTTCAAGGGGAGCAGTAGATGAAATCGAGGCAGAGACAGTGGAGGCACGAGTTTGTGCCTCCCACCTTTCTAGGACTTGGAGGCCCTCTCTTTGTGCCCCAAGTCAGCCTTCCTTTTAGTCCTTCGACTTCGGTTATGCCCGGAGGCAATAGTACGGCCAGGGGAACTGGAGCTGTGAATATCATGAGCAGGGGGAGGACCCTTTGGGGTGGAGGCAGATCCCTCGTGGTGAGAATCACTCTGGGCCCGATCAGAGTGTTGCCTTCCTTCCTGTTGGTCACAGGCAAATTGGCTTCCTTGCCCGGGGCCGCTCCCAAGGCAGCTTGCCTCTTCGCGACAGCATCTTTTTGCGCCCGCATGTTTCGGGCCTTCATCTCTTTGGCACTCAAGGGGGCCATCATAAATTATATTCTTCGGGGTCTACTCTGAAAGAAAACAGGATGGGTTAAAGATAGTTCGAAAAATGAAAAGCAAGCAAAATACACAGCAGTTCTCAAAAGAAATAGAGACCAATTAGTTCTGGAGGCTCGCATTCAGCACCTAGCATACAAGTCTTACAGTCAGCCTCAAACTGATAAAACTCATGCACCCTCCAATCAGGGTCACGAGGCTGGGGCGCTATCTCTACTCTAGGGGCATATGGGCTGCCTCCCTTCGAGGAGCCACCCCTGAATAGACTAGCAGGGGCTCAAACTCAATAATCTCTCCCACGTCATACACTGGCTGCTCTCCGTTAGTTATGTACTTTGCCAGATGGGTCTCCAAGGCAATACGTAGGTCCTCGGACAAGATGGATCAGGATAGGCAGAGGCGGTCACCTTCATCGGGATAGGATTTGAGGGTTTGGAGAAAGCCCAGCCAAACCTAGACTCTATGACCAAAATGTCCTTCTGATTCCATTGGTCAAATTTGTTCGAGGGAGGAGAGAAGGTCCGGGCAAAGTAGTTCTTAGCCTTCAAGCTCAGGTTTCCATTGCTGATTTGGTTCTGGTAATAGGCATAAAGTCCAGAAAGGGTGGGTTCATAGGCCAAGACCCTGCAAACGGTTATAAAGGAGACCAGGGCCCTAACAGCATTCAGAGTCAAGTGCATGGGGAGGCATCTATTGAAATCGAGGAAAAGTAGAAAAAAGGGTCAAGGGGAAGCCTCAGGCCATTCTCGAACTGGGCCCCATAGAAAACACAGGCCCTATTGTCCTCGCGGACATCTGCCACAGTCTCAGGCCGCAACTTGTCCTTATCTTTTATCTGAACGTACCCAAGAGGGTGGACACGGAATTGTTTGGGGTCAACGTTGTAGAGGGTGTATATCTCCTCCTCCCAATCTATGGTAGCCACCTCCTTGGCTTTTCTCTTACGGCCTCGGCCAGGATTGGCCTCAACAGCAGGTCTCTTGCCTCTCCCTCGGGCAGGGACAACAACCTCCTCCTCAGAATCAGAATCCTCCTCGAAGGCGTCAACAATTTATGTTGCCTTCCTAGAGGTGCCCGCAGCCATCCGATCACCTTGGTCGCGGTCATCATCCTTGCCTTCCCGAGCTCGTTGGGCCAAAGACACGGTGGATGAACCACGGGCGGGGGCCACCTCGCATTCACTCTCTCCGCCTCCGGTCACCTCAAAATTCAGAGGCTCAAGCTCCTAAATGCTACTCAATTCGACCATATTCACACCAGGGGCCCCGGTCACCACATCGAGGAAAACAGTCCTCAAGGGGAAAACATCCAAGGGATTATCCAGATCCTCGGTGCCCCGTGCCCGATTCTCATTAGCTTCTTTGGGATCCATCAATTCAACTTTTCCCGCAAACTATCACTTCGGGACGCGAATCGCTCTCCTCACTAGTTCTACTGCGCTCGAGCCGAATCTCTCTCGGGAAACTCCGCACAAAACCCCCATTACAAAATTTCTCAACCTACTTGTATTCCCCAACACCAAAACATCACCGTTCCTTTTTATCATCTTTTTCTTGGCCTCCCACAACCGGGGTGGGACAAAAGGCCCCCATTGGAATTTCTCACAAAAATATTGGAAGCACTCCATGGATAACCTAATCCATCCATGAGCTACCTTCCTAAATATTCCCCCTGTCCGTTTACAAACGGCGAAGGTATCCGGAGTGCTCCCATCCCCTAGTTCTAACGGACGACGAGGCCCATATTCACGGGTAGTCATTAAAACCCAAAAGAAGAAATAGAAAGAGATGAAGAAGAAAACCAAAACAGATTATCACTTACGAGGGAAGAATCGAAGGTAGATTCGAAGGAAGGGAAAGCACAAGTACGCAGCAAATTTTCTCTCTCTAAAGCAAGTTGAAGGATTAGAGATGGTAAAAAGGGTTTGAGAAGGAAGGGTTTGGTATTTATAAGGCCTACCAATATGGGTTAACCCGTTTAACCCATATTAATTAGCCCCCAAACCGTTCCTCGAACCACGAATCGTCTCCAATCGTTTGAAATTTCAAAATTCCGCCGGTTAAGCATTTATGACACCCCTTGAATGGCTAACACGTACCCTCCGTACGTGTCACGCGCTGTCCATTCATCTGCCAAGGGGCTCACTTGAGAACCGGGAGGCAGAGCATTCAAGGATGCCTGGAATCTTCCCCACGTGCCTCCCACGTGTTCCAATACGCACGGGAGGCAGAGCAATACCAACGAAAAACACCAACACTGGTGCTCGCTCGAGGAGCGATCTGGGAGAACCGAGCTTTAGTAGCTCCTCGCTCAGACCATAAATAATCACACATGGAGCTAGGGGCCACTGATGTGCCCGGACCTGCTGGACCGGGCCCACCCTCGGTCTGGTCCAAGGAACCAGTGACGTGGCACTCCCTAAACCGCTGGAGTCAAGACCGCGCTCCTCTCCGCATCATCCTACTCCAGACCGGATGGATCCTGACCGCTGGCTTGGTGACCGCAGGAGGTATGACCGCTCCATCCATGCCCGCGTCAAATACGTTTAACCGCGCCCATGATGTTGACCGCGGGCTCATACCGCTCCCTGCTATCTCACCTGCCTCTCTAAGCACGGCAAACCCACCGAGCAAGTTAGCTTAATGGGCTCGACATGCAACTTGCCGACTCACTCCCATCGCATTCAATGCGGCTCGCCGTGCGCCTACAATGGCATTAAATGCGCCGCGCCAATACACGGCCTCTGTCCACATCGGGCCGACATCCCTTCGACAGCAGGATCCTCCTTCCCCGACTGCACCCAATCAAATGCGGACATGCTGTATGCGGTCAAATACCAAAATGCCCCTGGGCCACCTCATGGCTTACGTCGCGGCAGCCTCCCATCGCTTATAAATAGAAGACCTTTGTCCCTCGACGACAAGGTAAGTTCCATATATCCACCGTAAGCCAAATTGTTGTTAAACCCTAAACACTCACACACACTCAAGGCATTCAAAGCCTTATATTACTTCAAGATTCTTACTCACACTGAGGGCCCGAGTTGGAGTAACATCCAACTTTGACCTTAATCTGTTTCTTTTGTGTTGTGTTATAGGTACATCAAACCACCAAAATATATCCCGCGTATATCCATAAACCGCTTCGACCCCGAATAGCTTTGGCCATCATTACCCTTTACATTTCTCTCACCACCCTGCCCTACCCCACACCCACCCACCCCACCCCTACTA
This sequence comes from Adenophora triphylla var. japonica, assembly GCA_022495995.1. Classification (NCBI taxonomy): domain Eukaryota; kingdom Viridiplantae; phylum Streptophyta; class Magnoliopsida; order Asterales; family Campanulaceae; genus Adenophora; species Adenophora triphylla. Next base: position 176,296 of record JAFEMH010004924.1, on the reverse strand, counting down.
ATCCCCACCTCCTACCCTATCACCCCACCTCCATCACCCTATCTCGCCCTATCTCTTTCAACTTATCTCAAATTGTGTTTTTATCAAAAAATATTTTCCTTTAATTACTAAACCCATGAAAATATTTTTCGGAAAACATTTTCCTTATCAAACAGCCGAAAACATGTTTATGTCATTTTTCGGAAAATATTTCATTTTTCGAAAAACATTTTACGGGAAATCATTTTCCGAAAGTCATTTTACGCGAAACAAACGGAGCCTTAAAAGGAAACTTAAAAAGAGCAAAAAGATCTTATATTCAGGCAGCAAATAAGTTTCACTAAAATCTTTTCGCATTGGGCAATGCTAAGAGCAGGAAAAAAGTTTACGAAAAAATAGATACAAAATGATAAGTTAAACTTTTATGGATGATGCTTTACTGCACATTCTTGAAATTGAGCTTAAAATATTTTCTTAAAAAAATAGAATGAACTAAACAGAATGTGCTATTTTATGGAACTTATGTTATCATTTATCATATAACTGATAAAGACTTCAACTGCGGGGATAGCTCAGTTGGGAGAGCGTCAGACTGAAGATCTGAAGGTCAGGTGTTCGATCCACCTTCACCGCAAATTCTATTATTTTTGTTTTTTTGATTATAAAAGTGCTTTTTTTTTCATTGTTTTTTTTATATATAATTTGTTTTATTTGATTATAAATTTTTTTTACTTTGTTTTTTTGGTCATTCATTTTGGGACGGAGGGAGTATTACCATTATTGCTCAAATTTCGTTCGTAGTAACCGCAAAAAAGTGGGAAGATCGTTTTGGGACAGAGGGAGTAAGAAATTTATGGCTACGAAACTTGCATGTTTCCAGAAGATCTAGCATCAAGAAACTTTGGAAGTTGAAAGCAGCTGATTGAACAAAGTTGACAAAAAGAACTTGAAAAGTACCTTCAGTTTATTTCTCTACGGAAATGGATTCTGTTTCTGGCCCAAAACTTTGAATCAGGTTCGACTCCTTTGGCTGATAAATGATTTTCTTGAACATATCTTTCAGCCTTTTATGTCCAACCATGTCTTCAAGTATTTTATCATCCATTTCTGTAACCGAATATTTTTCCGTATCAATTCCCTCCATGGTTGAAGAAGCTGAAAACACCAGCTCAGAAATACGATCTTTTTGAGCTTGTCTGCAGTATTTCTCCCCCTCTGTAGTGCCAGATGTCATTAAATGATACGTATACACAACCCTTTTCTGCCCAAGCCTATATGCCCTGCATATAGCTTGTCTTTCTACTGATGGGTTCCACACAACATCGAGTAAAACAACTCTTGAAGCTCCAACAAGATTTATTCCTTCTGAACAGCATTTCGTGGAAGCCAACATTACTTTAGCTTCACTGTCTGGATTGTTAAAAACGTTAATCAACTTCTGCCGTTGTTTCTGGTCAAGCTTGCCTCCCATATGCAGCAGTTCCTTCCCATCCGACCAATGAAAAACTGTTTTCAGGTGGTCTTTTATAAGTTCTAATGGAAGGACATATTGACTGAAGACCAAGACTTTTTCACCTAACGCCATACTTAGGCGAACAAGCTCCATCAAGAACCTCGTTTTGACCCCTTCACCATAGTCAAGTCTCAGCTTTTCAAGTTGTTCTTGGTCAAACGCAGATTTTTCTTTCTCGGACAAGTTTTTGCATTGCAGGATTAGAGACGGGTGAACAGAAATCATTGCAACTTTATGCTCAAACTCGAAAGTATTTTGCTTTTGTAAGTTTTCCAATGCTTCGATAAGGTTTTTTTGAAGAGGAGGGGGGTGTAGGAGAACAACACAGTCTTTTAAACCAGGGAGACTTTTCTGGAGAATGCTACCTTTGTGGACATGAACAAATGGAGCTATGGTAGCTTTGAGTTTGTCTATGGCTTCATCAAGGGTTCGAGAATTTGGAAAGATTTTCCTGAGCCGAACTGTGTCATCAAAAGCTTTCTCTTTTGCAAGTTTATCTGCAATTGTTGGCCTGACTAGGCTCAAAGTATTGAAAAGCTCCCCAAAATTGTTCTGAAACGGAGTTCCCGAAAGAATTACACATTTTTCAGTCTTCAGATTAGAAAGAGCATTCCAAATGCTGCTCCTTTGGTTACGTGCTGTGTGACCTTCATCAAGAACCACTAATCCGGGCATTTCAAGCAAAATACTTCTCAGCATTTCAAGATTTTTATCTCTCTTTTTCTTCGTCCCTTTCTCCTTATTGAACTTCTCTCCGGCGAGTTTTTCAAACAAGTTGTAGCTCACTCCAAGAACACTTGCACCCTTTTTCCAGGCTTTAATTCTCAATGCACGATGAAAGTTTGTATCAAGGCAGAGATTTTCATGACCAGATGATTCAAGATTGTTGAGGTTAAGGAATGGGAATTTAATATCCCATTTTTTGAATTCTTCCTCCCAAGTAAGAAGAATGCTGACAGGGGCCACAATGACTGGTCGAGAATTAGGGAACAGCTTTAAAAACGTTTCGAGAAACACAATCGTTAATCTGGTCTTGCCTGTTCCAGGGGCATGCGAGATTATGCAGCCACCCCCTCCATTTAGGTCTGAGTTCTTCAGCTCGGAAAGGTCAATGGTCCCAGTCAAGTTTTGCCATATGAACTCGAAACCTTCTTGTTGGTGAGAATACATTTGCTCTCGAACACCAGGTATAATGTCCCAAACCGTACCCCTGGAGAGATTGCAAGAATCTCGAGAAACACTCTCTGAAGCTTCAAGCTCAAGATCATAAGATGAGAAGAACTCATTTTCTCTGCAAGAATTTCTTCTGCTTGCTGTAGTAGGGTACACCTGTACATCCAGAAAGAAAATCTATAAGAGAAGGAATTATGAGATACTCCCTCCGTCCCGGAATAAATGTCCCACTTTCCATTTTGTTTGTCTCAAACTAAATGTCGCATTTCTAAATAAGGAAAATGACTTGGTGCAATTTTATCATTGTGCAAGTAATGTACAAACTAGTAAAGCACCTTCTTTAAAAAGGTTGACAAGTCAATTGTTTGACATTTATTTTGGGACGAAGGTAGTACAAGAAACCAAGAAAACGAACCAATATTACTTGCCAGATCAGCTAGCACGAATTTACTCTCGAGAACTAAATCTTTGCAGAAGCTACATATTAATCCTATCGGCTCATCGAAATACAGCTCCCCATGGTTACCACTACGACAACGGTCATACTGATTTAGTTCATCATCTGAAACGCCCGCCTGCTCTTCTTTTTCATCCTACAACCCACCACAAGCAAATGTATATACTCAAAATTCATCAAACAAGTCTTTTTAAAGGGAAAATATATTTTAAATATCAAAATAACACAGGAAAAAGAGCGAAAAAGCGGATCAGAAGGGACTTACTGTGGGGGGTTTTGAGGAACTCATTTGGTTGCATTCCAACTGCTTCACATACTCCATTTCATCAAATAATCCATCCACCATCAACTCAAACTCCGTTTTTGTTGGTTGAAGCTCATCTTCATCCTCAAATCTGAATTTCAATGGAATTTGTTCCACTTCTGGAGATGACGGCTTTGCTGCTGCTGCTGCTGCTGCTTTAAGAGCCTCTCCTTCTTCAGTTTCTCCGATTCCTAATATATTTTCTAACATAGAGGAAAGAATATTATCTTTCGGCCCAGAAACTCGTCCCTTCTTGCTTGGCTTCCCTTTTCTCGCGTTTTCTTCTCCATTTACCCAACTTTTCATTTATTTGCATGTAAAAAGGGAAGAAATGTCAGAACATAGATGTATCATATTACATACATAGTTTAACCAAAAAAGGAAGAAATAGAGTTCTCACCTAACATCAGCGTGTTTCTTCTCCATTTTATCTAAGTCACGTAATCTACTATTCTCATGCATACCATCTGACTTTTTCTCATCTTCTTCCTCATTTGATTGAGGGGACGAGACAAGACGTTTCTGGATCTTCCCACTCAAAACTTCATTCCTCTTCAAAGCATGCTTGTCGGTACATTCTCTTTCATGAGATAATTTGTTCCTATATTTGAAAATCATAATTAAAACATTTCAGGAAAATATACTCCCTCCGTTACATAATACTTGTTGTTTAAGGAGCTAAAACTTGTCCCAAAATACTTGTCACTTTACTATTACCTAGGAATCTTTACCATTGCTTACCAAATGTACCCTTATTTATGATTATGAAAGTTATTGTAAAAGCCTCTAATTACCTATGTTACGTTGCTGAATTATTCTAAGGGTAATTTATTCTATTTCACATGCATTCCTTACATTTCTTAATATGTGTGAAAAGGTCTAAAACAAGAATTTTGAGACGGAGGTAGTAACTTACATGAATCCAAAGAGAACATACATACGGTAATTTAGATGAACAATAGTGAAGCCACAAACTTACATATGATCTGAGCATTTCTTCAGAGATTTAGCTTTACGCTTCTTGACAGGCTCTTCATCACTGTTACACAAGCTTATATTCTCCCGCCCTCTCTTCTTCTTACCACAAACTTCATTCGTCTTCAAAGGAGGCTTTTCACAGCATTCTCTTTCATGTGATACTTTGTTCCTATAAATGAAAACCAGAATCATTTTCAGAAAAATATAACGATTTTAAGTATTTTTATGCTACAACCATTATTTTTCCACAAACTTACCTATTTTGTGAGCATTTCTTCAAAGATTTAGCATGACTTTCCTTGACAGACTCATCCGAACTTATATTCTCTGACTGAGGCCCTCTCTTTATCCTCACTAGAACTGGTTTCTGGCTCATCCTGCCCGAAATATCATTCTTCTTCAAAGCTTCCGTCTCATTACTGTCTCCTTTATCTTCACTATTTTCACTTTCTTTTTCTGAAATTAATTCATCAGTGCTCTCTTCATTAACTTCCTCTGAATCAGAGCTCAGATCCCCCACACTAACTGAAGGACTATCCTCCTCCACCACGATGTCTGAATCTTTCAAGTTCTCACTCTCACTATCACTAGAAAATGAATGTCCGTTCGAGTCCTCACTGTCACAATCACTAGAACTCGAATATTTATCCCAATCTTCAGTGCCAGAGGAAACAACAATTTCTTCTACCTCAGTAGTGTTGTTCCTAATCACGCCACAAGCCCCAACACTTGCTCCTTTGTGATTGTTTCCCCTAGTTTTTTCCTCTTCAACATCTTTAAAGCGACTATCTTTTTTCTTGACAACTCTTTCAGTGGTTTTACAATCATAATTAGAAAATACTTCCATATTATCTTGATCATCAGTTCCTGAAAGAAAAAGATTTAAATGTGAAAAATGATACTCCATCCGTCCCTAAATGAATGTCCAATTTTCACTTTGAGGGACATTTGCTAAAAGGTTGGACTTAAGCATTTCTAGTAACCTAAGTACATAAGAACCCTTAATGATCTCACCATATTGCATAGTGAGTCTAAGTATGAATTAGGACTTGTTGTATGTTGAGAGTGGATTTAGTAACTTCCCCAAAAGTTGGACATTCATTTTGGGACATTATTTTTTTGGAATTTGGACATTCATTTCGGGACGGAGGGAGCATAAAGTATGATGACTATACAAAGTGAATCTTTACTTTTTTAATCCATCACAACTTTTCCTAGTATACTTTCTAAGATAGCAGCAAGAACATTACCTTTCGACCCAGAAACTCGACTCTTCTTGTTTGGCTCCCCTTTTCTCCCATTTTCTTCTCCAATTACACAACTTTTCATTGATTTGCATATAAAAGGGGAAGAAATGTCAGAACATAGATTATTATATCGCGTAGTTTAACAAAATAAAAAAAGATGGTGAGTTCTCACCTAAGATCAATGTGTTTCTTCTCCGTTTTATCTAAGTCGCGTAATCTCCTATTCTCATGCATACCATCTGAATTTATCCCATCTTCTTCCTTATGTGATAGAGGAGACGAGACAAGACGTTTCTGGATCTTCCTACTCAAAACACCATTCCTCTTCAAAACATGCTTTTCATAAGATTCTCTTTCATGAGATAATTTATTCCTATATTTGAAAAACATAATCAAAACTTTTTTGGATAAAAATAACAATGCAATTTTTTGTATGTTCTTGATAAGATGCTAAAAACAGCCAAAGTTAACCACCTAAATTCTGCCGCCTGTCCCAAAATGAATATCCAAAAACTTTCCAAATTTTAATTTTGAGCAAGAGCAAATTCGAATTTATTTGGACATTCATTTTGGGACGGAGGTAATAAGAGAGCAAAGATGGTAATTGAGATGGTAATTGAGATGAACAATAGTGAAGCCACAAACTTACATATGTTCTGAGCATTTTTTCAGAGATTTAGCTTTACGCTTCTTGCCATGCTCTTCTTCAACATCACATAAGCTTACATTCTCACGCCCTCTTTTTTTCTTACCTAAAACTTCATCCGTCTTCAATGGATGCTTTTCAGAAAATTCTCTTTCATGCGATACTTTGTTCCTATAATTGAAAAACAGAAACTTTTTTCAGAAAAAAAAAAACACTATCTGTGTCTCAAAATGAATGTCCAAAAAAACTTCAAATTTGCTCTTGATCAAGCACAAATTTGAAAGTTTTTTGGACATTCATTTCGGGACGGAGGGGGTATAACGACTCAAGTGTTTGTACGTTCTGGCTAAGATGCTAAAGCCTTTTGCCACAAACTTACCTATGGCCCATCATCTTCAGAGATTTAGCTTGACTCTTCTTGACAGGCCCATCATCAATGTCACACGAGCTTATATTATCTGACTGAAGCATTCTTTTCTTCCTTTCTAGACATGGTTTCATGATCGTTCTACTAGAAATATCATTCTTCTTCAAAGCTTCCGTCTCACCAAATTCTCCTTCATCTTCACTCTTTTCACTTTCTTTATCTGAAATTAATTCTTCTGTGGTCTCTTCATTGACCTCCTCTGAATCTGAACTCGACTCCCCCACAAAGTCTGAATCTTTTGAGTCCTCACTCTCACTATCACTATAAAATGAATGTTCATCAGAGTCTTCATTCTTGTAATCGCTAAAACTTGAAAATTCATCCCAATCTTCTGAACCAGAGGAAACTACAATTCCTTCGACCTCAGTAGCGTTTTTCCTAAACCTGCTACTAGCCCCAGCAATATTTCCTCGTTTGTGATTGTTTTTTTCCCTAGTTTTTTCCACTTCAACACCTTTAAGGCAACCATCTTTTTTCTTGATAACCTTTTCAGTGGTTTTACAATCATAATTAGAAAATACTTCCACATTATCTTCATCATCAGTTCCTGAAAGAAAAATATTCAAGTATCAAGGAATTTGATCCATCACAGGGTTTTTTTCAACGTATTTTTTTTTTTTCAAAAACAGGCAGATAGACTCAAAGTCTGAAAAGGAAAAAGATTATCACCTTCGGCTTCAAAAGATCCGGATTCCAAACTGACAGTAAAACTGGAATGCTCCATTTCCGTGTTTTCTTCTGAGTCAGAGGAAACAACGATTTCTTCGACCTGACTAGTGTTGTTCCTTAACGTGCTACAAGCCCCAATATTCACTCCTTTGTGGTTATTTCCCTTAGTTTTTTCCACTTCAACATCTTTACAACGATTGTCTTTTTTCTTGACAACCCTTTCAACGGTTCTACAATCATTTTCGGAAAATACATCCACATCTACATCATCAGTTCCTGAAACAAGAATATTTAAATATAAAGAAATGACATAACAAAAGTCATATCAATTACTCCCTCCGTCCCATATTAAATGTCGAACTTCCCTTTTTGTCCGCCCCAAAATAAATGTCACCTTTCTAGAAAAGGAAACAGTCATAAGCAATGTACAAACAATTAAAGAACATTTCTTTAAAACCTTGACAAATCGAATACAACATTTATTATGGGACGGAGGGAGTATATTCATTTGCTCAACAAGAAGTCATGAATCATGCAAATGGTGAAGAGCAGAGAGAAGAAAAAAAGACATTGACTTAACAAAAGCAGGCAAGGGCAACATGTAAAGATTGTATATATGTCTGAATCAAAAGACTAATTACCCAAAACTACCCAGTACTACCTCCGTCCAAAATTAATGTCCAAAAACTTTTCACATTTGCTTTTGATCAAGAGCAAATTTGAAAATTTTTCGGACATTCATTTTGGGACGGAGGGAGTACATATTATGCAGGGTCTTATATACTATAGGATTACATTTTCTCAAGTAAAGGGAAAATGAAAAGGACTGATTCCATAAGACCCTCATGCCTCAATGCAAGTTTATTTTTCTCAGGAGTTACATAAACAAAGTCCTGCGCAAAGTCTAACGAGAAAAAGAAAAGGAATTATATTGTCACCTTCTAGTTTAAAAGATCCGGATTCTGAACTGACATCAAGTGAAGAACAGGACACCCTGCTATTCTGGTTAGAGTTTGTAGCTTCATTACAACCTTTTCGGGATTGTACATCCTTTAGAAACTCATATCTGTCAATTTCTGAGTACATACATCAAAATAAATTCCAATATCAATTATGGAATACAATTATGCAAGCTCCCGTTTATACTCTCTCCGTCCCAAAGGGAATGACAAAAAATTTCAAATTTGCTCTTGATCAAGAGTACATTTGGACATTTTTGGGATGGAGGGAGTATTTCATGATATTACCTTCTTAGAACCATGAACAAGGACAAACACATATATGTACACACAAGAACTACATTTATCTAGCAAAAAAATTGAGCAACTAAGAGAATACCAACTATATCATCAGGGGATTTCTTAGAACCATGAACTGATTTTCTTGAATCACCCTTGGAACTTGAAGCTAGCCCTAATTTTCTGCTTCCATGCCCTTTATTTTTCTTCATTTCCTCCTTTTTCACCTCATTAAACCCTAAAAATTAAGGACATTTATCTCAATCATGAATCATGAGTATAAAATTGCAGTTGGTAATCGATTAAATGAAAGAGAATGACACATATATGTATCTACACACATGCCCACACACACATACTACTGCAGAGTCTTTTTGACACTATATACAAAACCCATTACCCTTTAAAGAATAAAAAGGGAAAATTCTAAGAAAAGAACCAGCAGATTAAGAGAGAGAGAGAGAGAGAGAGAGAGAGAGATCGTAAGAAAAGAACCAGCAGATGGTTGCTTATTTCTGCTGCTTGATCCTTGTCCATATTTTTCTTGAAACTTTGTTCTTCGAAGTCGAGTTCTTTGTGCCACACATGAAGTGTAATAGTAAAACTCCATTGATCTCATCTCACTTACAAAGGAGGAGCTAGTTCTAATGTAGAAGAAAGAGAGGGTCCCTTTTAGTCTTGTAATTACTGTGTGTGTGTGTGTGTGTGTGTGAGAGAGAGAGAGAGAGAGAGAGAGAGAGAGAGAGAGGGAGGGAGAGTGTGTGAGAGAGAAGGAAAACTGCCATATTTGTGTAACTGGCGGGAAGAGGAACAGTCGTTCTGAAATAAAACAAGGGCACAAATATGGCCCTTTTCTTTTACGAGTACTATTTTAAGGCTACTGAAGGAGACGTTGCATTTGATTCCTCCCTCTTTTTTGTTATTCCCTATTATCCTTCATCATATCTACCTTTTTGCAATTCCGTCCTTACAATTTATACTATTTGAAGTATAGCATTTTAGCACATAAAATTAAATCATAAATTTTGACTTTTAAAATGGTTCATACTCACTCCGTCCCAGCCGAATGAATACCAAAAATTTGGGCACACAGATTAAGAATAAGTAAGAGAGATAAAAAATGGAAGAAAATGTTGTGAGTATGAAAAATTAAATAGGAGAGAGAATGAGTGGGAGGAATAATTATTTGATTGGTGTTGTGAGTGTAAAAGTAAAATAGGAGAGAGAATGAGTGGGAAAAATAGTAAAGATTCCCTTCTATTTTGGACAGTCTCCATTGGGCTGGGTCGAACCAAAAAGGAAATAAGTATTCACCCGGCAGAGACGAGGGGAGTATATCTTTTGGGCATCATCAATTGGATTATCAAACCTACACTATTACAAATAACGCAAATTGCAAATTGGTTATCCATGTTTTGTCAATGGTTGTAATGTGTTTCCCAACAATATATTTTTTGCAATCCATAGCTAACATTGTCAATTTAATATAAATTTAGTTAAAAAGGGAAATGACAAATTATGGTTAAAAGTTTTAGGGCTTTTGTGTCAATCAGAGTCTGATATTCTAATTTTGTCAATTTAAAGTTCAAAGTTATCAATGTTAATCAATTTAGGATTTTTTAACGAAAATGTTAGAAAAATTCGTTAAGTCTTAACATACCTTGCACATATAAACCTTATAATGGTATGTTTGGCAACTCAATTCCAATTCATTGAATTGGAATTGAAAGGGTTAAATTAGTTTCACGGAATTCATTTTGTTCTTCCAATTTCAAATCCAAATCTTAAAATTGAGGTTGCCAAACATACCCTAAGGATAATTTGGTCTTTATGTTTCAACCCACCTCATTTATAACCCACCAAACCCTTTTTTATCTCATCAATTCCCATTTTTATAAGTAAAACATCTTTCCTTCCTCCGACATTTTCTTTTCGAGAATTGTTATATAAACTCGTAAAATTGTTGAGTAAATTCGTAAATTTAAAATTTTAAAATTTCCATAGAATGAAATGACACTAATACCCTTAAATTCATACACCCATTCTTATATACTTCTTTTTTAAAACTCATTGTTAATCTCATTCATATATACTTCTTCACTTTCTAACCATATAAATGTGTTAAATTGTTGTCTTAAATATTCTGTTTTCGTGAAAGAAATTCGGCCAGAGTTTGATGATTTTTTGCCCAGAATCGGCCACACCCGGCCGAAAAAACAAAAAAAAGTTCGGTTGTAGTGGCTGAACTTCTTGAATAAGTTCAGCCATACCCGGCCGAACTTCTTGAAAAAGTACAGCCACTACTGGTTGAAATTATTGAATAAGTTCAGCCAGTATCGGCCGAACTTTTGTAATTTAGAAAAAAAAAAATCAAATATTTTGGCCTATTATTTGGGTACATAACATTGTTTTGACCTTAGAATAGTGGTAAAATTTAAATAAAATTATTTTTTTATTTAAAAACATGTCGTTTATTTTTAAATAGACAAGAAAATGGACGTATTTTAAAAAACTTGTCATCTGAACTTATTCAAATGTACCCATTTTATTTAAAAACATGTCATTTGTTTTCCCATTTTATATTTTCTTCCTTTCGACTCCCCTTTATTTTGTGCCGGCAATATTTGCACTGCCGAGTCAACTCGTTATTTTTTAATTTGTTTTTACTACTTTTTTTAAAAAAAATTGTCAATGAGGATGAGTGAATATTAAGACAACTTATATTTTTTAAAAGCAAACAACGCATATAATTCATTAATAATGAAGTTCAATAAGATGGTAATGTACAACAATCAAATAAATAAAGACTTTTTTAATCAAATAAATAAAGACTTTTCTGAACCAGAAGACGGTCTTTCTGCTACTTCTCCTTCGGCATATCATGTTGCTCGCACTTATAGGGATATTGTTGGAGGAGTTCATAATAGAGATCCTCTGCAGTAATGCTTCAATTACACTGCTATAATAAGCCCTACCAAGCAATGATCTATGGGATCCCACAGCTCCTTCAAAACTAAGCTCAAAACCTTGGGTAATTAGATTGCAGCCTGCCCTTCTCTAGATGAAAACCAAACTTTAAGCTCTGGACATTGTTGACCTGAAATCAGTAGAGTTGGGATCAAGAGTCCAAATCTTCAGTGCCACTAGACAAGAAAATGTACTATTTTTAAATAGACAAGAAGTTCGGTCGAGTGTGGCTGAACTTATTCAAGAGGTTCGGCCGGGTGTGGCTGAACTTATTCAAAAAGTTCAGCCAGTAGTGGTTGAACTTTTTCAAGGAATTCAGCTGGCTGAACTTATTCAAGAAGTTTGGTCACTATTGGTTGAACAGATCTACAATTTCGGTCAGTACTAGCCGAACCACCACAAACCCAGTATTTGAAACAAATTGAACCCAAAAATTCTCAAATTGAAACATTAATCGAACGAATTAAACCTTATGAAGTAATTTTCGAACGAATTGAACCAAAATCACCTTGTTTTCCAGTATTTTTCTCTCTAAAATTCAGTAAATGTTGATGGGTTTGAGTGAGTGAGTGAGAGAGTATGTTTGGTTAGTGGGTGTGGATGGGGGTGGGTGGGTGAGAAATAAGGTATAAATGAGATAAGGGGTATAAAGAAAAAGGGAGGGGTTTGTTTTAATTTTTAGAGGGTGAATTTAATGATACGGATTTACTCAACAATTTTACGGGTCCATATATAACAATTCTCTTTCTTTCCCCTTCCCTCCGCCCCACCCCACCTCACTCCCCTTTCCTGCGCCCCACTCCCATTTTTCCTTCTATGCGCCCCACCCCACCTCCCCTAACTGTGATCGTACCCCACCATCCTTTTTTATGCCCGCCACTCTAATCTTTAAGGTGCTTGATTCTACAATTTGTGTTTTTTTTTCTATTTTGGATTTGGTATTTGTTTGGATTGTTTTAGGGCTTGTTTGTGGATTGATTTGAATGAAATATCGAGCATTACAGATGGAAGTAGTAGTTAGTGTTCGATCTTATTCTTTATGTTTATGTTCTTCGAGACCTTCGAATTTATTTGTCTGATCTACGTCGACGGCATCGCAAATCGTTCGTTTGGGTGCCAATTCTCGCCTTACTCCTTCTCATTCCACAATCAAACCCTATGTTCTACTTGATTTATTTGATAAATTTTAGTCTAAAATGAAAGTTTCGTGTAGCTAGGAAACTTTAATCACACAACAGACAACGGATGTGAGTACAGATGTGTCTCACAACTGTCCACACATCCACAGATAATGCAGCGGAATAAAACAAATTAAAAGCAAATAACTCAAGAATTATTTACGCTTACTGATCAATGTGATCAGCAAACTAGGCTTACGCCCAAAAACTTTTCACTATAAAAACTTTTGTTGCTTACAAAAACAAATAAGTGAAAAACTAAAATATGAAAATACTAAACGAGTTCTAATCACCTTCTACGACAAGAACAACTCCCCTTTCCCAAGTAGGATCTATTCTAGTCAGAAGTAAACCAAGAGAACTCTATGAAAACCTAGATGTGAGTTACGGATGTAAGGCACAACCTTCACTCACAACCTAAAATCAACAATATTGAACCGTGAAGAACAAAGGTATTTTTCTCTGAAATAAATCTCTAAAGATATGTCTTCTCTTGTGCTGGTCTCTTGTATTTATATGCACCATTGAGAAGATCTTCACGAATCTAAACTCTTCCATATGTGAGAATCCAATTCCTACAAGGAAACCTAAAGCACACTCACAAAGGAATAGATTGTTAGTAGGTTAGTCCTAATATAAAAATATGTACATAAATAAAAGATATTTACTCTATTTACAATATCCTAGTCAAAGTAGGATACTTATGAATCTTTCCATGAAAGCATAAAATCAACTTACCAAAAATTCCTTTTTGATTAGAAATAGGAAACAACTTATTTCCTATACTAAATTCCTTTTCATAATAGGACACTATAAATCTTTTCCATGAAAGCTCCAAAATCAACTTAACAAATGTGAGATATTGATTCGAATAAGGAAACACATTGTTTCCTAGAAAACTCACGCTTTCAATCTCCCCCTATTTTGGACTTTCTGGTCAAAACTAAAGATTTATGATTTGATTACTATGACCAACATTTTCAGATTCGAAAACTCTCCCTGAATGGATGTGTGTGCAGATGTGTCAACACATCCACACAAAACTGCATAGAACAAGTCAGTACCAAAAATTGCAGTTCAACAAATATAGACTAAGGCAGCCATTCAGCAAATGTATTTAGGGATTCACAGATCAAGACTAAAACTAACAAATAACTAAAACGAATATTAAAAGCAAACTAACAAATATTAAAAGCAAACCTGTTGATGTTTCATTCACAAGAAGGATCAAACAGTAAAACTCCCCCTGAGTTTAAGCATCCCAACTGAAACATCAGCAGCAACAACAAAGATAACATCAGAATCATTCTCATCCTTTTTCTTCTTCTCCCCCTTTTTGACTAGAAAGTGAAGTCACCCATTTATGGAGATCCACCTTCAAAAACCTGTAAGGTTCTTGGCATGTGTCTGGGAGGCAAACAGTTGAGCATTGAGGGCAACAACTGCAACAATTTCTGCATCAAAGACTTCCACGATTGCATCAAAAGAATCTGCAGATGTGTGACAAGATGTGGCCACATCCTGACGCACATCTACAGCTTCAGCTCCATTGATTCTGCAGATTGATTAGACAGACAGAGAGAGAGAGAGAGAGAGAAATATATGGTGCATGTGTGTGAGAGAGAAATTACGAAGACAAGGAACAAACATTACAGAAGGTTTAAGGCGATGTGACAAGGTTGTGCCACAAAAATACTCACAACTCCCCCTATCCTACTCAAACAAGAATTCCTTCCTCAAACAGGGATTCCTTCCTTAAACAGGACTCAAAATTACAGCATAGACAGAAGGAGTCCACAACGGCTATAGAACCTTTGAAATTTCCACACACACAGCGAATCACGGAAAAAATAGGGATTAAAATAAATCAAAATTTTGCTTACCTTTTATGAAACAAACAAACTTCAACCATATCTTTTCAACAGAATCCCTTTTAAATTGTCCTTCCTCTTTTTTTTTTTTTAAATACGGATTGATACACATCTTTTTCTTTCATGGGAGATATTGGAAAACAAAAACATGTTAAATCAAAGAGTAAGTTAAGAATGAAAATAAATTAACTAGCATCTTTACAAAGCACCCTATATGTCCTAATATGCAGAATGATTAGCATGATGCAGCACACAGGTGAAGGAAAAATTCTCAGCTTATGGATGTGGCATAGGATGTGAGTCACATTTGGGGACACATTTAGATCACAAAAAGTCAATGAGCAATAATCCAATCTGCACAGCCTCTAGGATGCATCCACCATTTTTTTTGTTGTGGATTTTTGCATTGTGAGTAGCTTTCACTTTACTTGATTCCAAAGATAGCCTTTTTTCCCATTGATCTTATCAACTTTGACTTCAAGATTTCTTATGAAAATCACTTGATCACAATGGTATGGCT
Source organism: Adenophora triphylla var. japonica (assembly GCA_022495995.1). NCBI lineage: Eukaryota > Viridiplantae > Streptophyta > Magnoliopsida > Asterales > Campanulaceae > Adenophora > Adenophora triphylla. Next base: position 161,129 of record JAFEMH010004924.1, on the reverse strand, counting down.
TCATACTAAGGGTGAAGCAGCTGTTTCTCACATATATTTTTTTTCTAGCACCCACTGTGAGATATCTAGGAAGGTTATATCAAGTCACCAAAAGGTGACATGAACAAGAAGTGCTCACAATTAAGTGATCAAAAATAATGTCAAAGATGAAGACTCACAAGTGACCACACTGAGAAATTTCGTGCTAATGCATGATATTTTTTTTTTTTAATTTTTATTTTTTATAATTTTTTTTTAGTTAATTTAATAAACAGATGTGTTAGAGGATGTGAGACACATTTGGTCTCACAACCTTAGATATCACACAAGCCAAGAGACTTCCTCAAGGAGGAAAATCTCTCCAAATCTAATGCCTTTGTAAATATATCAGCCAATTGATTTTCAGTCCCAACAAATTCCGCATTAATACGCTTTTTGTTCTACAAGATCTCTAATGAAATGATGCCTAATATCAATGTGCTTTGTTCTAGAATGTTGGACAGAATTTTTGATATGTCCAAGGCACTTTTGTTATCACAAAAAGCAGTCAAAACTTTGCTATTCAATCCATAATCTTTCAACATTTGATTCATCCAAAGCAGTTGTGTGCAAAAACTTGCAAGGGCAACATATTTAGCCTCAGCTATGAACAAGGAGAAATAAATTTTTCTCCTTCTATACCAGGAATAAAGGATGTTACCAAGGTAGGAACATCGAACACATATGTTTTTATTATCAAAATTGTATGCCCAATCTAAATCAATGTATCCCACAATGATAGACACAAAGCAGTAATAACATACTTTGGAGTATAAGGATGTATGACTCCATAAAGCATCCAAATAACTGTGATTTACCTTCTCATTCCTTTTGGTTTGCCTTTGATCATGCATTTCACCAACCACTTGAGAAGTGGGGTGATCTTTCTGAATTCTGGACAAAATGTCATTTGATCTATCAACAAACCCAACATGGTTTCTTTCAGAAATAACTTCTCCTTCTGAATCTGAAGAGCTGACTTCAGACACAGTTCTTTGAGTGGATGTGTGTTCAGATGTGGGAACGATTGTGTTCACATCCGCAGATACATCCTTCTGCACATTTGGGCACACATCTACCTGTTTTTCCTTTGCAGTGCTTTCCGTATCTCCAACACCTGTATCAGTAGATTTCCACTCCAGTTGATAACCTGAAACATTATCCTTGGCAGATTTGGGTTTAAGATCAAGAGTATCATCAAATACAACATCAGAAAAACTTAAATAAGACAAATTATCACAAAGCTTGTAACAATTGTCAGATGATCTTAGACCAGTGAGGACACATGTGTTAGACTCGTCAAACACCTCACAAATCTTCTTATCAAACTTCACATAAAGGTCATCATCACACAGTTGACTGATGCTTATTAGGTTGGCTTTCAAGCCTTCCACATGGTACACATTGTGTAATTTTGGGAGACCCTTGACATCTAGGGTTCCTTTCCCAACAATCTTTCCTTGAGCACCTCCACCAAAATTTACTTTCCCTCCACTAATCACTTCATAGTCAAGAAGGACTGCTTGGTTTCCAGTCATGTGCCTAGAGCACCCACTATCAAAATACCAAGAGCCAGAGACAGTACTCTTGAGGGAGGAGTAAACAACATTGCAGGTGGCACTTGGTTTGGCCACCCACTGTTTTACAGTTTTCTTTTTGGGTTGCAGAGGTCTCAGAATACCAAGATGTGTGTTCGGATGTGCATACATCTTCTCACACATCTGAGGCTGATTGAAGTGACCAGATTTTTTATCAGCCTTGAGTTTGTAACAGAAGGGCCTAATGTGACCAGGAGTAAGGCAATAGTGGCAGATGTAGTGCCTCTTCCTAGGTCTTTTCTCACTCAAAAGGATTTTTTCTTTAAAAATTGGTTTTTCCTCACCTTTTGAAGTAGAAGCCTCACATCCCTCCTTTACAAAATTACTTTTTCCAAAGCCCAAACCAGTTTTGTTGAGCTGACCTACAGAGATAGCTTCATCAAGTTTCATTTTCCCAGTATTTAACTTGGTTACTGTACTTTCAGCTTTTTCAAAATCAGTTTTGAATTTTTCGAATTCAACTTCTCTCTTGGTTATTAGAACTTCAAGTTTGGAAATGATATCTTTTTGATCATCATTCTCTTTTGAAAGTATGGCTTTTTCATCTTCACAAACAGCTAAATTATCAGACAAGGATTTATTTACCTTAGCAAGCACCTCAATTTCTTTTGAAAGTTTGGTTTTCTCATCTTCACAAACAACTAATTTATCAGAAAGAGATTTATTTACCTTAGTAAATACCTCAATTTTGTCCAACCCCTTTATCCAATCAGTATGCACCTTTCTGTAGGTTGCATAAAGTTCCTCATAGGGAATGTCCCTATCTTCATCATCAGAATATCTTTTTACAGTGAAGCAATTGAAAATCAGATCAGATGTGTCAACGGATGTGTTCACATCTGGGACCACATCCAAATATTCCTCAGGAACTCCTTCACCAATTTCTGCAAAATGAGCATTAAACACAGAATGGCAGTTTATCACAGGCGTGTTAGCATCTTCCTCATCCTCACTATCACTTAGAGAGGCAGTTAAGCTCATTCCCCTTTTCTTAAGTGTGTTAGCACACTCATTAGCAAAGTGACCAAAGCCACGACATGCTCTACATTGCACAGAATCAGAGGATTTCTTGTTATCAAAACTTTTCTTTTTGAACCCCTCATCAGGATTATCTTCTTGTTTCTCTAAATCCTGAGAGTTCTTTTTAGGAAACTTGTTTCTCCTTTTGTTTTTCAAAATAGAATTGAACTTCTTGGTGATTACATCCACATCATCTTCCTCAAGATTAGATTCATTAATTTCAGAGGAAAGGTCAGCTATTTCCTTTGAAATAGCTGCAGAACTCTTAAAGGCAATACTTATTGCCTTGTTCTTTTGTTGAGCTTCAAGATTGAGTTCAAAAACAGTTAAAATACCAACAATTTTTTTCTAATTCTACTGTGTTGGTGTCACTCGTCTCTTCAATGACAGCAACCTTGATAGTAAACCTTTCAGGCAAAGTTCTTAAGATTTTGCTTACTAATCTAGCATTCGAAATTGACTCTCCTAGGCTAGTGCATTCATTGGAGATTTCATGGATTTTTGCAGCATAAGAAACTATGTCCTCAGACTCTTCCATTCGAAGTAACTCAAACCTATCCATTAAAATTCTAAGCCTCGTAGCTTTAACACTTGGAGCTCCCTCACATTGAGTTTGCAAAATATCCCAAGCAGCTTTGGCTACACTCTCATTAGTGATAAGTTTGTACATATTCCCAGAAACATGGCTGGAAATAGCACCCATAGCTTTTGAATTATAATTAGCAGCCTGAATTTCTTCAAGAGTCCATTGTTCTTCAGGTTTTTTTTCGAAAATAGACTCACCAACACCAGACGCATGCTTCTTCTCCACAGTAGGAGGTTGCCATGCAACAAGAATACACATCCAAGCCCTTTCATCAATGCTTTTGATGTAATTGCGTATTTTAGACTTCCAAAGAGAATAGTTCGTACCATCCAAGACAGGAGGCCTGTTTTGGTGATTTTGGTATTCCATAATGACTACACTTTCTCGGATCAACACTCGCAATATATCGAGAGTTGGCTCGATACCAATTGAAAGTTTCATGTAGCTAGGAAACTTTAATCACACAATGCATACAACGGATGTGAGTACGTATGTGTCTCACAACCGTCCACATATCCACGTATAATGCAAATGGAATAAAACAAATTAAAAGCAAATAACTCAAGAATTATTTACGCTTACTGATCAATGTGATCAGCAAACTAGGCTTACGCCCAAAAACTTTTCACTATAAAAACTTTTGTTGCTTACAAAAACAAATAAGTGAAAAACTAAAATATGAAAATACTAAACGAGTTCTAATCACCTTCTACGACAAGAACAACTCCCCTTTCCCAAGTAGGATCTATTCTAGTCAGAAGTAAAACAAGAGAACTCTATGAAAACCTAGATGTGAGTTACGGATGTAAGGCACAACCTTCACTCACAACCTAAAATCAACAATATTGAACCGTGAAGAACAAAGGTATTTTTCTCTGAAATAAATCTCTAAAGCTATGTCTTCTCTTGTGCTGGTCTCTTGTATTTATAGGCACCATTGAGAAGATCTTCACGAATCCAAACTCTTCCATATGTGAGAATCCAATTCCTACAAGGAAATATAAAGCACACTCACAAAGGAATAGATTGTTAGTAGGTTAGTCCTAATATAAAACTATGTACATAAATAAAAGATATTTACTCTATTTACAATATCCTAGTCAAAGTAGGATACTTATGAATCTTTCCATGAAAGCATAAAATCAACTTACCAAAAATTCCTTTTTGATTAGAAATAGGAAACAACTTATTTCCTATACTAAATTCCTTTTCACAATAGGACACTATAAATCTTTTCCATGAAAGCTCCAAAATCAACTTAACAAATGTGAGATATTGATTCGAATAAGGAAACACATTGTTTCCTAGAAAACTCACGCTTTCATAAAATTTGAGAGGTAATTTGATGTGTTGGGCTTGAAATTTCTCATATTTTGTTGATTAGTTTGATTAGATGACTTTTAATTAATTTTGGACGGTGGTCGTTGTGGTGGTTTTGGATAGTGGTCGTGGTCCCGACGGTGGCGATGGTTTTGGGTGGTGGCGGTGGTGATGGTGATGGTTGGGTAGATTTTTTTCTCAAATAATTCAATTTTAAAATTATAAATCTCAAAATAACTCATTTTTGAAATCTATATAATCTATATAATATATATAAAGAGAAACATTTTATGCCATCACATTAAGCCATGTCACTATTATGACATGGCATTATGTGATTCACCCATTGGTCAATTATTTTTTATATAAATCAAGTGGTTAAATTTGAAAATCTATCAAGGTTATTTTAGTCATTTATGTTCATGGCATAAATGTAGATATTAGACATTGAAATCAACATCAAGTCTTTTGATTGGATGCCTTAATTTACGTTTTTTTTTACCCCAAATTCTTTGACCTCAATTATTTTATAATAAATTAATTTTAAAAAAAAATTGTTTACACCAAAATTCATAATTTTTTTCCTCTACAAATAGAGACTAATTTCGTTTGATTCGGACACAGAAAAAAAAATCCTCTTTCTTGAATATAAATCAAATATTTTATAATAATTTATTTTTTTTTTCCACCTAAAATCATTAAAAAAATTCCTCCAAAAATAGATATTACTTTCATTTTATTCGGAAAAAAAATCCTCTTCTTTGAAGTGCATGTCAATATTCTAAAAAATAAATGTAGTATAAATAGGTATTTTGAAAGAGGGAGAGGAAGAAGTGGGTTAGGTTTGATGAGGGAGTGTAGTGTTTGGAAAAAAAAAAACGCATTTAACACATTGTTAGTTATTTTTGGATTTTGATTTTTCTTCTCAAAATTAAATAAGTTAAATTGAAAAAGAATATTATAATTTTGTTCATGATGAGTTAATGTAAACAAATATGATATTTATTTAAAAAATACTCTTTTTTGAATATAAATCAAATATTTATAATAATTTTTTTTAAATTTTTTTTTCACCAAAAATCATAAAAAAAAAATTCTTCCAAAAAATAGAGACTACTTTCATTCGATTTGGACACAAAAAAAAAATCCTTTTCTTTGAAGTGCATGTCAATATTCTATCTATCTATATAATATATAAAAAGAGAAACATTTTATGCCATCACATTAAGCCATGTCACTATTTTGACATGGCATTATGTGATTCACCCATTGGCCAATTATTTTCTATATAAATCAAGTGGTTAAATTTGAAAATCTATCAAGAGTATTTTAGTCATTTACGTTCATGGCATAAATGTAGATATTAGACATTGAAATCAACATCAAGTGCTTTTGATTGGATGCCTTAATTTACGAATTTTTTTCCCCCAAATTCTGACCTCAATTATTTTATAATAAATTAATTTTAAAAAAAAAATTGTTTACACCAAAATTCATAATTATTTTTCCTCCACAAATAGAGACTAATTTCATTTGATTCGAACACAGAAAAAAATCCTCTTTCTTGAATATAAATCAAATATTTTATACTAAATTATTATTTTTATTTTTTTCACCTAAATCATTAAAAAAATTCCTCCAAAAATAGATATTACTTTCATTTTATTCGGACAAAAAAAATCCTCATCTTTGAAGTGCATGTCAATATTCTAAAAAATAAATGTAGTATAAATATGTATTTTGAAAGAAGGAGAAGAAGAAGTGGGTTGGGTTTGATGAGGGAGTGTGGTGTTTGGGAAAAAAAAATCATTTAACATATTGTTAGTTATTTTTGGATTTTGATTTTTCTTCTCAAAATTAAATAAGTTAAATTGAAAAATAATATTATAATTTTGTTCATGATGAGTTAATGTAAACAAATATGATATTTATTTAAAAAAAATCCTCTTTTTTTAATATAAATCAAATATTTTATAATAATTTAAAAAAAAAAAAAATTCACCAAAAATCATAAAAAAAATCATCCAAAAATAGAGACTACTTTCATTCGATTTGGACACAAAAAAGAAATTCTTTTCTTTGAAATGCATGTCAATATTCTATCTATCTATATAATATATAAAAAGAGAAATATTTTATGCCATCACATTAAGCCATGTTACTATTATGACATGGCATTATGTGATTGACCCGTTGGCCAATTATTTTCTACATAAATCAAGTGGTTAAATTTGGAAATCTATCAAGGGTATTTTAGTCATTTACGTTCATGGCATAAATGTAGATATTAGACATTGAAATCAACATTAAGTGCTTTTGATTCAATGCCTTAATTTACGAATTTTTTTTCTCGCAAATTCTTTGACCTCAATTATTTTATAATAAATTAATTTAAAAAAAAATTGTTTACACCAAAATTCAATATTATTTTTCCTCTACAAATAGAGACTAATTTCTTTTGATTCGGACACAGAAAAAAAAAATCCTCTTTCTTGAATATAAATCAAATATTTTATAATAAATTATTTTTTTTATTTTTTCACCTAAAATCATTAAAAAAATTCCTCCAAAAATAGATATTACCTTAATTTTATTGGGACAAAAAAAATCCTCTTCTTTGAAATGCATGTCAATATTTTAAAAAATAAATGTAGTATAAATAGGTAGTTTGAAAGAGGGAGAGGAAGAAGTGGGTTGGGTTTGATGAGGGAGTGTAGTGTTTGGGGAAAAAAATCATTTAACACATTGTTATTTGTTTTTGGATTTGGATTTTTATTTTTCTTCTCAAAATTAAATAAGTTAAATTGAAAAAGAATATTATAATTTTGTTCATGATCAGTTAATGTAAACAAATATGATATTTATTTAAAAAAACATCTTTTTTGAATATAAATGAAATATTTTATAATAATTTTTTTTAAATTTTTTATTCACCAAAAATCATAAAAAAAATTCTTCCAAAAATAGAGACTACTTTCATTCGATTTGGACACAAAAAAGAAATCCTTTTCTTTGAAGTGCATGTCAATATTCTATCTATCTATATAATATATAAAAAGAGAAACATTTTATGCCATCACATTAAGCCATGTCACTATTATGACATGGCATTATGTGATTCACCCGTTGGCCAATTATTTTCTATATAAATCAAGTGGTTAAATTTGGAAATCTATCAAGGATATTTTAGTCATTTGCGTTCATGGCACAAATTTAGATATTAGACATTGAAATCAACATCAATTGCTTTTGATTGAATGTCTTAATTTACGAATTTATTTTACCCCAAATTCTTTGACCTCAATTATTTTATATTAAATTAATTTTAAAAAAAATTGTTTACACCAAAATTCATAATTTTTTTTCCTCTACAAATAGAGAATAATTTCATTTGATTCGGACACAGAAAAAAAATCCTCTTTCTTGAATATAAATTAAATATTTTATAATAAATTATTTTTTTTCCACCTAAAATCATTAAAAAAAATCCTCCAAAAATAGATATTACTTTCATTTTATTCGGACAAAAAAAATCCTCTTCTTTGAAGTGCATGTCAATATTCTAAAAAATAAATGTAGTATAAATAAGTATTTTGAAAGAGGGAGAGGAAGAAGTAGGTTGGGTTTGATGAGGGAGTGTAGTGTTTGGAAAAAAAAAAACTCATTTAACACATTGTTAGTTATTTTTGGATTTTGATTTTTATTCTCAAAATTAAATAAGTTAAATTGAAAAATAATATTATAATTTTGTTCATGATGAGTTAATGTAAACAAATATGATATTTATTTAAAAAATCCTCTTTTTTGAATATAATTCAAATATTTTATAATAATTTTTTTGTTAATTTTTTTTCACCAAATATCATAAAAAAAAATCTTCCAAAAATAGAGACTATTTTCATTCGATTTGGACGCAAAAATAAATCCTTTTCTTTGAAGTGCATATCAATATTTTATCTAAGATATATAATATATAAAAAGAGAAATATTTTATGCCATCACATTAAGCCATGTCACTATTATGACATGGCATTATGTGATTCACCCGTTGACCAATTATTTTCTATATATATCAAGTGGTTAAATTTGGAAATCTATCAAGGGTATTTTAGTCATTTATGTTCATGGCATAAATGTAGATATTAGACATTGAAACCAACATCAAGTGCTTTTGATTGGATGCCTTAATTTACGAATTTTTTTTACCCCAAATTCTTTGACCTCAATTATTTTATAATAAATTAATTTAAAAAAAAAATTGTTTACACCAAAATTCATAATTTTTTTCCTCAACAAATAGTGAATAATTTCATTTGATTCGGACACAGAAAAAAAAATCCTCTTTCTTGAATATAAATTAAATATTTTATGATAAATTATTTTTTTCCACCTAAAATCATTAAAAAAATTCCTTCAAAAATAGATATTACTTTCATTTTATTCGGACAAAAAAAATCCTCTTCTTTGAAGTGCATGTCAATATTCTAAAAAATAAATGTAGTATAAATAAGTATTTTGAAAGAGGGAGAGGAAGAAGTGGGTTGGGTTTGATGAGGGAGTGTAGTGTTTGGAAAAAAAAAACTCATTTAACACATTGTTAGTTATTTTTGGATTTTGATTTTTCATCTCAAAATTAAATAAGTTAAATTGAAAAATAATATTATAATTTTGTTCATGATGAGTTAATGTAAACAAATATGATATTTATTTAAAAAATCCTCTTTTTTGAATATAAATCAAATATTTTATAATAATTTTTTTGTTAATTTTTTTTTCACCAAAAATCATAAGAAAAAATCTTCCAAAAATAGAGACTACTTTCATTCGATTTGGACATAAAAAATAAATCCTTTTCTTTGAAGTGCATATCAATATTCTATCTATCTATATAATATATAAAATAATATATAAAAAGAGAAACATTTTATGCCATCACATTAAGCCATGTCACTATTATGACATGGCATTATGTGATTCATCCATTGGCTAATTATTTTCTATATAAATCAAGTGGTTAAATTTGGAAGGGTATTTTAGTCATTTACGTTCATGGCATAAATGTAGATATTAGACATTGAAATAAACATTAAGTGCTTTTGATTGGATGCCTTAATTTACGAATTTATTTTACCCCAAATTCTTTGACCTCAATTATTTTATAATAAATTAATTTTAAAAAAAATTGTTTACACCAAAATTCATAATTTTATTCCCTCTACAAATAGAGACTAATTTCATTTGATTCGGACACAGAAAAAAAATCCTCTTTCTTAAATATAAATCAAATATTTTATAATAAATTATTTTTTTTAAACCTAAAATCATTAAAAAAATTCCTCCAAATATAGATATTAATTTCATTTTATTCGGACAAAAAAAAAATCCTCTTCTTTGAAGTGCATGTCAATATTCTAAAAAATAAATGTAGTATAAATAGGTATTTTGAAAGAGGGAGAGAAAGAAGTGGGTTTGGTTTGATGAGGGAGTGTAGTGTTTGGAAAAAAAAAAACTCATTTAACACATTGTTAGTTATTTTTGGATTTTGATTTTTCTTCTCAAAATTAAATAAGTTAAATTTAAAAAGAATATTATAATTTTGTTCATGATGAGTTAATGTAAACAAATATGATATTTATTTAAAAAAATCATCTTTTTTGAATATAAATCAACTATTTTATAATAATTTTTTTTAAAAAAAAAATTTCATGATGAGTTAATGTAAACAAATATGATATTTATTTAAAAAATCCTCTTTTTTGAATATAATTCAAATATTTTATAATATTTTTTTGTTAATTTTTTTTCACCAAATATCATAAAAAAAAAAATCTTCCAAAAATAGAGACTACTTTCATTCGATTTGGACACAAAAATAAATCCTTTTCTTTGAAGTGCATATCAATATTCTATCTATCTATATAATATATAAAAAGAGAAATATTTTATGCCATCACATTAAGCCATGTCACTATTATGACATGGCATTATGTGATTCACCCGTTGGCCAATTATTTTCTATATATATCAAGTGGTTAAATTTAGAAATCTATCAAGGGTATTTTAGTCATTTATGTTCATGGCATAAATGTAGATATTAGACATTGAAACCAACATCAAGTGCTTTTGATTGGATGCCTTAATTTACGAATTTTTTTTACCCCAAATTCTTTGACCTCAATTATTTTATAATAAATTAATTTTAAAAAAAAAATTGTTTACACCAAAATTCATAATTTTTTTCCTCAACAAATAGAGAATAATTTCATTTGATTCGGACACAGAAAAAAAAAGCCTCTTCCTTGAATATAAATTAAATATTTTATAATAAATTATTTTTTTTTCCACCTAAAATCATTAAAAAAATTCCTTCAAAAATAGATATTACTTTCATTTTATTCGGACAAAAAAAAAATCCTCTTCTTTGAAGTGCATGTCAATATTCTAAAAAATAAATGTTGTATAAATAAGTATTTTGAAAGAGGGAGAGGAAGAAGTGGGTTGGGTTTGATGAGGGAGTGTAGTGTTTGAAAAAAAAAACTCATTTGACACATTGTTAGTTATTTTTGGATTTTGATTTTTCATCTCAAAATTAAATAAGTTAAATTGAAAAATAATATTATAATTTTGTTCATGATGAGTTAATGTAAACAAATATGATATTTATTTAAAAAATCCTCTTTTTTGAATATAAATCAAATATTTTATAATAATTTTTTTGTTAATTTTTTTCACCAAAAATCATAAGAAAAAATCTTCCAAAAATAGAGACTACTTTCATTCGATTTGGACACAAAAAATAAATTCTTTTCTTTGAAGTGCATATCAATATTCTATCTATCTATATAATCTATATAATATATAAAAAGAGAAATATTTTATGCCATCACATTAAGCCATGTCACTATTATGACATGGCATTATGTGATTCATCCATTGGCTAATTATTTTCTATATAAATCAAGTGGTTAAATTTGGAAGGATATTTTAGTCATTTACGTTCATGGCATAAATGTAGATATTAGACATTGAAATCAACATCAAGTGCTTTTGATTGGATGCCTTAATTTACGAATTTATTTTACCCCAAATACTTTGACCTCAATTATTTTATAATAAATTAATTTTTAAAAAAAATTGTTTACACCAAAATTCATAATTTTATTCCCTCTACAAATAGAGACTAATTTAATTTGATTCGGACACAGAAAAAAAATCCTCTTTCTTAAATATAAATCAAATATTTTATAATAAATTATTTTTTTTAAGCCTAAAATCATTAAAAAAATTCCTCCAAATATAGATATTAATTTCATTTTATTCGGACAAAAAAAAAAATCCTCTTCTTTGAAGTGCATGTCAATATTCTAAAAAATAAATGTAGTATAAATAGGTATTTTGAAAGAGGGAGAGGAAGAAGTGGGTTTGGTTTGATGAGGGAGTGTAGTGTTTGAAAAAAAAAAAAAAAACTCATTTAACACATTGTTAGTTATTTTTGGATTTTGATTTTGATTTTTCTTCTCAAAATTAAATAAGTTAAATTTAAAAAGAATATTATAATTTTGTTCATGATGAGTTAATGTAAACAAATATGATATTTATTTAAAAAAATCCTCTTTTTTGAATATAAATCAACTATTTTATAATAATTTTTTTTAAAAAAAAAAATTTCAGCAAAAATCATTAAAAAAATTCTTCCAAAAATAGAGACTACTTTCATTCGATTTGAACACAAAAAAGAAATCCTTTTCTTTGAATTGCATGTCAATAATCTATCTATCTATATAATATATAAAAAGAGAAATATTTTATGCCATCACTTTAAGCCATGTCACTATTTTGACATGGCATTATGTGATTCACCCATTGGCCAATTATTTTCTATATAAATCAAGTGGTTAAATTTGAAAATCTATCAAGAGTATTTTAGTCATTTACGTTCATGGCATAAATGTAGATATTAGACATTGAAATCAACATCAAGTGCTTTTGATTGGATGCCTTAATTTACGAATTTTTCCCCCCAAATTCTGACCTCAATTATTTTATAATAAATTAATTTTTAAAAAAAAATTATTTACACCAAAATTCATAATTATTTTTCCTCTACAAATAGAGACTAATTTCATTTGATTCTAACACAGAAAAAAAATCCTCTTTCTTGAATATAAATCAAATATTTTATACTAAATTATTTTTTTTTATTTTTTTTTCACCTAAATCATTAAAAAAAATCCTGCAAAAATAGATATTACTTTCATTTTATTCGGACAAAAAAAATCCTCTTCTTTGAAGTGCATGTCAATATTTTAAAAAATAAATGTAGTATAAATAGGTATTTTGAAAGAGGAAGAAGTGGGTTGGGTTTGATGAGGGAGTGTAGTGTTTGGGAAAAAAAACTCATTTAACACATTGTTAGTTATTTTTGGATTTTGATTTTTCTTTTCAAAATTAAATAAGTTAATGATGTTGCCAGGATTTTCCTCAAACAGCAACACACCGTTGTAGTCCAATCGACAGTAACTCCGGCTCCTTCTTCAGTCCTGCACAGCCACAAACGTCAACTAAGCCGGGGGCGACTCCGGCGTAAGCCCCTCCGGCGTGAGGATAAGTGTTTGCTTAAGGTGGGAAATCAGAACAGTAAGGAAAGGTGTTTGTGGGTGATTGTGTTGAACGTACCTTGACAATGAGGATTATCTCCCATATATATACCCCTTCCCTCGTGCCATGCACATGTCCTCCTCACGTTCCATGCATACTTCCACGTGTCACCATCCCATTGGCTAGCAAAAAGAATAAAGTTATATCACGTGATCACTTTTCCCAATGCCCAACCGCTTTATGGGTCCCACTTCGGAGATATTTATATGCCGCCTCTTATGAATCGTATCAACTGGGATCCATCTCTCGCCGGATAAGGTTAACCATGGTTCGTGTCGCCTTACCATAATGTCTCGCCTCTCATTTCTCATCATTATATCGTCAGCTTGCCTCATTATATCGCCATTACTACCTTGGCCCTCCCCCTTTCATTGACCTTAGCGGGATACTTCCTACCACGCTTTCTTGCGATCCACACTTGGGCCACCTTTATTTTTATCTTCTTCTTGGGCTTTATCTCGCTTTGGGCCTACTTGATAATTTTTCACCTTTGGACTTGGACCGGGCCCGACCACTATTTCTAGGCAGCATCAGAAGCCCCTAAGTTTATGGCGAGATTCATTTATGGTCTCGCCAAAAACTTGATGCTTTTCACCCCAAAGCTCGGCGACAAACAACTCCTTCTCCAAGAAGTCTGAAAGCTGATAACCCTATTTATACACGTGTCATCTTCCTGGCGAGCCCCTAAATTCAATGTGCCGTAATTTGGGAACCGTGCCAAATAAGAGGGAAATTTTAAAAAAATTCAACCGTCCCATCAATCAATCTTCAAAATCCCTCTTTCATATAAATACCCCCTTTCTCTTACCAATTTCACTTTTCACTTTTTACTTTCTTACTCTAACCCCCAAATTCCGGTGAACTGTAACCTCCACTCCGACGAATTTTCCTCCTGTTTTCACCGTTTCTTTACTGATTTAACCATAAAACTGTTTCCCAAATCTATTTCCATCCTGTATTTACTACTTGAAGTTAACTTTGAAGTTCTATTCCTTGCTTCTCAGAGTTCCGTCCATATTTTCCGGCGATTCTTCATCTTCTCCGACTACCTTCATCTTTACCAGGTAATCTTCTTTAAAAACCCTTCATATTCTTTAAATCCTTACATTTTGATCTTTCATTTTCCCCCAACATTTTGCTCTTTTTGTTATTCCTTCTTTTTCCGCATTTCCTCAATTTTTCCCAAAGTACCCTTAATGGCGAGATATAAGAACTGCACTAAGCTAATTAGGTATGGGAGCTGTCAAGTTTCAGGCGGCTTATACAGGTGCCTGTGATCTACTTGGGCGAGATTGCCCAATGCTGATATAGTTAGGTTTCTAGTTGAACATAGGGTGGATTCCTCATTGATTGACTCTCCTGAAATCCAAGGCCGCTTTTTTCTTCCCCTTTCAGCCCCTATGTCCCATATTTTTACTTCCCACAAATAACTGGTCCGATTTATCAAAGATAAATATGACCCCAATTTAAACGACTCATCTGAATCCCACTGTGTCGCTGACCCTTTTCCCGAACGTTGGATGCATTATAACTCTATTCTTTCTTCTTCTTCTTCCAGTGATTCCCACGAGATGGCTAATCAAGGAACTTCCTCTCTCGCAACAACGTCAAACAATCCTCCTCCTACAAGAGTCCAAAATCTGAACTTGGCTGAAGGTAATCTATTTATTAATCCCGCTCATGCTGAGGCGGGATCTTCTCTCGCTCCTGACACAAGCTCCCTCATTCCAAACCCCATCACTGATTGGCACAGATTCTACCATATAGATCGTTCCATTTACCACATTTCTGATTACCAAGGAAGTACTTCTCTTGCCCATCTGCGAGAAATGCGAGATGGTATAGTTATCTTTCCTTCACAACTCAAGGCCGGCCTTAGGATTCCCCTTGATCCTTTTCTATGTGAAGTTCTATACAAAGCCCAAGCCATGATTACTGAAATTCACCCCAACGCCATCAGGATCATTACCTCTTTCATTACTGTTTGTCGTGCCTTAAGAAGAGAACCCACCGTTACGGCTTTAGTTAGCCTTTTCAAAGGATACAAACAAACCACCAAACTTGACGACGACGTAGAAGAAACTCGCCTATCCCTTCAATACCATCAAGGCCCCAAAATTCTTACCCCTTTGCCTACAAAAGTTCATAAGTGGCTAAGTGACCCACTTTTCGTTCTTTCTCGCGTTGGATGGTCTCATCCCGCTGATCTTGATGCCATAAAACCCCATATTGAAACCCGGGATGCCTCAGTGGTTGGCGACAGTTCCCTTTGTGCCGCCATCCGCGCCCTCGTTACTCTTCCTGTTGATTCTCCTGATAACATGCCCCAACCTCTTATTTCCTGGAGGGGTATTTTGCGAGATAGATCCCTTCTTGATCAAGTCGGATTAGCAGATAACTTGCCCGTTGCTCAGCCGCGGGTTCCAATAATTCATACCAACTTTGATGGCTGGGAGCGACATACGGACAACAAATATGCCCATGAGTGTCTGTCATGCAAGGGTACCCGTAATTGTCCCGCTATGAATGTCGTTAATTGTATGTCCCTTTTTAACCTTCTCTTCTTTTCAAATTTATTTATATTCGAATAGTTTTAACTCCATATTTTCTTTTCTTTGCTTCCAGATCATCGAGCCAGATCTATGGAAAGTCGCCAACTTGCCAATCGGGATACAGACAAACGAAGACAAAGGCTGGCTCTTTCCCGCAATGCTTCTCTCCAAGCTCTTCCTACTGACCTTCCTCTACCCATATCGCTTGATGGCAATGATTCTTAGGAGATCGCTCGGGAAAAATCCCAAGGTCCTTCTAACCCAAAGGCAAGGGCTAAACCTACCAACCCGGATAGTCGCACCAAATGACAAAGAAGACTTGCCTCAGTTCAATCCAATGTCGCATCTTCAACTCAAGAGATTATCTCGCCCAATCCTGCTATTACTCAAGTCCTTCCACCCCCTCAAGGCAATGCCCTGCCAACTTCTGTTCCACCAACTAGTGAGAATGTTATCCCGCAAACTTCTGTCCCGCCAACTATTGAAGTCCAAATTGAAGAGATTATTGGAATTCCCTATACTGACTCTGTCCGAACCAACTCTCCCGCTCCAGAAACTACTGTCGTTGAGCCCACTCAGGATGATGCTCCTCCCTCATCCCGCAACATTGAAGTCTGCAATTTAACCAATGTTTCTAGTTCTCCCCCAACTCCACGCGACTCATCCATTTCTCGCAGTCTCCCTGTTCCCAGCTGGCTCCAAGAAGATTTCGAGATGCCTACTGATTTTGATGGGCTTCATGAATTGAGCCAGGAAGCTGCTAAGGTTCCCCATTTGACGGGATTGATTAATGAAAATCGCGGCGTTGAGGAGAGTTTGATAGGAAGCTCAGCTTTAATTCGCGTCAGCGACCCCATTCAAGTGCGGAATGTGACTGGAATGGATGTGGACCATGCCACCTGTCAAGCCGGCATTCATCTATCATTGGTATGTTATTTTTCCTTTCCTTGCTTTCTTTAAACTTTGTTCATAGATGTTTTTCAACTTTTTATTTTCTCTTAGGTTGGATCTTCCATCATGGGAATGAGCGAGACCATTACTCGCCTTATCAAGGACAACAAAACTTTGGATCTCTCAAATCAGTTCCTGAGGAAAGATAAAGAGACCCTTCGCGGCAGATTGGGTAGGAGGGATGCTACCATTGCCACCATGGGAGAAGAGCGGGACAAATTGAATACTGACTTATCCATTTTACGGAATCAACTCGAGACTGCCAACACTGAACTTAATGCCGCCAAACTTGACCTTAATAAGGCTACTGCTGAAATCAATTCTGTCAAGGAGAGTGCCGCCAAGCTTTTGAGCGACAATGAGACTTTAAAGAAAACTCATGTTGCTGATACTCAAATTCTTCAAGGCGAGATAGCCCAGTTGCGGGAAGAACTAACAGGTAAGATTGCTGAAAACACTTCTCTAAATACAGATGTCGCCCAGCTTAAAGATGACCTTCTTGATATTGGCGATCAAACTTCCTTACAAGTCTTGCGAGCTGCTGCTGCTGATGCTTTCGAAATTCCTGCCATCACAATTGAGCGGCTTGCCCACTGGGGCTCAGAGCCAATTTTTAGTGAAGTGTGCCGTCGCGGACACCCATGGTTCCTTTCTCGGCTAATGAGCTTACAGACCTGACGGAAGAAGATGCCTTACTCGGAAAAGCGATTTGGGATCCCTCTCCTATCCAAATCCCAAATGTTCTTCCTTTATGGAACGCTCAATTAGAACAAAAACATAAACTTTTGGATGATGCGAAAGCTCTCGCTCTTGCGGCCTCAAGCTCTACTCAACCCGCACCCACTGATGAACTAAATGCTTCAACTTGACTCTGTTTTAGTACTTTAACCTTTTTTTGATTGACTTTTGTAACTTGCCTTGGTGGCTAAACAATTTTTAATTTCTTTTACTTGGGCCTGCGTGCCTTTTTTTTTAAAAAATGTAAATTTGCGGCCTTCTAGCTTGCCCCTTTTATCTTTATGCTCTACCTTATTATCATATCTTGCTTTTGCTATTTTGTTTTGATGGTTCATCAAAAATCTCCTCTTTGCATGACAAGTACTTCATACTTATACTTCCATCGAAAAAGTGAAGTCGTCTTTAGGCGACTTTGCTTACAGTGCATACAACGCGACTCACATTGTCGCTGTTCTTTGTTTCTTCTTTGTTTCTTTCTCGCTCTTTTGTGATTTCTACTTAGAATAATTTCTTTATTTTGTACCTCCGTATCTTAATTTGTCTTAAAAACAAACTATACCTTTATATCTTTTCATGCCTTCCCGCGAGATACATTCATTTCCCTTTTCGCGATATCTTTTCATGCCTTTTAGGCGAGATGCACTTCTTTTCATTTATAGTCCGTGGACTTTCTTATTTATAGTCGGCATAGACTTTCCCGTTTATAGTCGGTAGAGACTTTCTCTTTTTATAGTCCAGAGACTTTCATGTTTATAGTCCTTAGACTTTCTTTTTTATAGTCCGTAGACTTTCATTTTTATAGTCCTTAGACTCTCATTTTTATAGTCCGTAGACTCTCATTTTTATAGTCCGTACATATACATGCCATTCAGGCGAGACAGGACTTTCCTTCCTGTTTATAGTCGCATCCATATACATGCCATTCAGGCGAGACAGGACTTTCCTTCCTGTTTATAGTCGCATCCATATACATGCCATACAGGCGAGATGGGACTTTCATTCCTGTTTATAGTCGCATCCATACACATGCCATACAGGCGAGATGGGACTTTCATTCCTGTTTATAGTCGCATCCATACACATGCCATACAGGCGAGATGGGACTTTCATTCCCGTTTATAGTCGTGTCCATATACATGCCATACAGGCGAGATGGGACTTCCATTCCTGTTTATAGTCGTATGCCATACAGGCGAGATGGTACTTTCATTCCTGTTTATAGTCGCATCCATATACATGCCATACAGGCGAGATGGGACTTTCATTCCTGTTTATAGTCGCGTCCATATACATGCCATACAGGCGAGATGGGACTTTCATTCCTGTAGTCGCGTCCATATACATGCCATACATGCGAGATGGGACTTTCATTCCTCTAGCAACATCTTTACATGCCATTCAGGCGAGATGTGCTTTCTTTTTCCTCTAGCAACATCTTTACATGCCATTCAGGCGAGATGTGCTTTATTTCCTTGTTTATAGTCCGGAGACTTTCTTTCACATGATACTTTGCAGCTTACCTTTCTTTTCTCTTTTTCTTTACTAACTTGTTTCAATAATTCATCAAAAATTGTGTTTTGATAACTCATCAAAAACTCTTTACCTTCTTACTTTTGGCGAGATATCCCCATATATATATACTCCCATCGAAAAAGTGAAGTTGTCTTTAGGCAACTTTACTCTTAGCGACTTATTTATGGACATTACTATAGAGCGAAGTATAATGAAAAACAATTTTGAGCCATAAACTCATATTTTCCTTCTACTCAAAATACTCACTACATGTGCAAAATTTCATTCAAGATATTTCTATTTTATTCGAAGCATTCATGATCTGTATAACTTTTCATCCATGAAAAAACTTTATATATTCATCAAAATTATCTTTAAATAGATTCTCATAAGAATAACTTTGAATAGACAAATTACCTTTTTCAATGATAATATCGCTTGAGATGATCTACGCTCCACACGTTTGGTACAGCTTTACCGCCCTCCTCCTTCAAATGGTACGTTCCTTCTCGCACAATCTTGGCGATCTGAAAGGGACCCTCCCATTTTGGATCTAACTTGGCGAATCCCGCCGTTGCTCCCTTAATTTCGCGGCTCCTCAGCACCCAATCCCCTACACAGAATGACCTTTTGTTCACCCTTTTGTCGTGCTAAGCCTTCATTCTTTGCTTATAATTGATCATCCTCAATCTCGCTCTAAGCCTCTTCTCATCACATAGATCTAACTCGCTACACCTTCTGTCACCATTCATCACTTCGTCATAATAAGTCACTCTATGAGTGGGCAGACCCATTTTTGCGGGAGCCATTGCTTCGGAGCCATAAGTTAATGCAAACGCTGTCTCTCCTGTTGATCCCTTTACTGTCGTTCTAACATACCATAAGGCGGTAGACAATTCTTCCAACCAAGCTCCTCCCCTTTTTTCTATATTCTTGCATAAAATTTCAAGGACTTGTTTGTTAGCTGCTTTCACTTGTCCATTACATTGCGGCCTATAAGCTGCGGACTGCCAATGTTTGATATTCAAATTTGAACAAAAACCATGAAACTTCTTCCTGAATTGCGGCCCGTGATCCAAAATAATTGCTCGCGGCATTCTATGTCGACAAAGTATCTCCTCCGTTATGAACCTAATTATCTGATCCTCAGTAGTAGAAGTTAATGCCCTGGCCTCCGTCCATTTTGTGAAATAATCAACAGCTACTACCACCATTTGAGCTCCCCCTTTGGCTTTGGGAAAAGGCCCTATAAGATCAATCCCCCACATATCAAAGGGCCAAGCTGCTATAATAGGTGTCTGCTCTGTCGCAGGCTGCCTAGGGATATTGGCGTGTCGCTGGCATTGATCACATCTTCTTACGTACTCTTCTGCATCTTTCTTCAACGTTGGCCAGTAATAGCCATGGAACATTATTTTATTAGCCAACGTTCTTGCTCCTGGATGACCGCCACAAACTCCTTCATGTACTTCAAATAAGATATTATCCACTTTACTCGGCTCAACACATCTCATTAAGGGTCATGAGAAAGATTTGCGATATAATATCCCGTCTTGCACTGTGAATCTTGGCGAAATTTTCTTAATAATTTTCGCCTTGTCTTCTTCCTGGGGCAATTCTTCCTTTTCCAAATAATCCTTCATTTCGCAAACCCAATCTTTCTCGCCTATTTCTACTTCCATAATCAAAGGCCTACCGTATGCTGGTTCTTCCACAAACTCTATCGCAATTTTCTTGGGCAATTCTTCAATTTTGTCGCAGGCGACTTTGCTCAGCATGTCAGCACGTTCATTCTTCTCTCTATCAATATGTACTAACTCCCAATAATTGAAACTTAGCAAAATCTGTCTTACCATGTCGCAATACTTTGCTAAAGTTTGATTCATCACTCCATATTTACCCTTCACCTGGTTAACAATTAATTGGGAATCAGAATGGGCTATTACTTGCTTAACCCCTATATCCCGGCATAGCTCCAATCCCGCCACCAGTGCTTCATATTCTGCTTGATTGTTTGACATATTGAACTTGAATCTTAAGTATTTCTCATATGTACAATCTTTCTCCGGTGAACTCAGCGATATTCCAGCTCCTCCTTTGTCTTTTGCGGAAGACCCATCGACATACAACTCCCAACAACCTGCTGGTCTTTCCCGCTCTTCTTCGGCTTCAGGATCCTGCAACTTAGCCTTCCTTTTCTTAGCCCCCTGAGTTTCTATTTTCTCCCTCTCATAAGCAAATGAAGTTTCCAGAATGAAGTCTGCTAGAGCCTGTGCCTTAATGGCCTTTCTCGCTTCATTCCGAATGTCGAACTCTGTCAACTCAATCGACCATTTGAGGAGCCTTCCCGCTGAGTCAGGTTGTTGCAAAATCTTCCTCAAGGGGGCATCGGTTAATACAGTGATGGGGTGAGATAGAAAATAGGCCCTCAACTTTCGGGTCGCAATTACCAGAGCATAAGCTAGTTTCTCCGCGTTAAAGTATCTCACCTCCACTTCACTCAAGGCTTTTGAAACATAGTACACCGGCTTCTGTATGCCGCCATCTTCCTTTATCAATACTGCCGCAACTGCGAGATCCGAGGCCGCAAGATAGACATACAAATGATCGCCTTCTTCAGGGCTACATAGAATTGGCGACTTTCCCAAATATTCCTTTACCCTTTGAAAAGCTTCCTCGCACTTCTCATCCCAAGAAAATTTTTGATCCCCTTTCAACACCTTAAAAAATGGCAAGCACTTTTCAGCTGACCGCGACACAAATCGCCCCAAGGCTATCACCCTACCGTTCAACCTTTGAATTTCTTGGATCGTTCTGGGCGACTTCATATCTATTAGAGCTTGGATCTTTTCCGGATTTGCCTCTATACCGCGGCGGTTTACTAAGAATCCTAAAAACTTTTCCGCTGTAACTCCAAAAGTGCATTTGCTGGGATTTAACTTCATAGAATTTTTTCTTAAATTACCAAATGTCTCAGCGAGGTCTACTGATGGATGTGTTTTTACACACCCATTTTACATGTTTACGAACTTATTTTAGGCTCAAAATCCCGGGTTTTATGTTGTTTTAATGTGGTTGTTGAGTGTTTGATGAGTACAGGGCAAAAGTATGATTTTGTGTTGAGTTTTGTCAAGAAAAGGGCAAGGAAATCAAGTTGGAGCGGAGCGGAGCATGAAAATAATGAAGCAGATTCGAGCTCCAGTTGCTGGCCTCCAGAGCGGCCGCGCTCAACCCAAGAGCGGCCGCGCTCCATTGAAGAAAGCAAGCCAAAAATCCCTGTCCTCCAGAGCGGCCGCGCTCAAGTGAAGTTGTGAAGACCAAAAATCCCTGTGAAGCAGAGCGACCGCGCTCACCTGCAGAGCGGCCGCGCTCGTCCCGTATTCAGCATCAGATTTCAGCAACTTATTAAGGGCATTCTTGACTTTTATTCCGTTTTGACCTGTGTATTTTGCCCTAATATAAATACTTAAGTAGCAGATTTTAAGGGGAATCTTAATCATTGTTTTTGAGTTCTTAGTTTTTGAGCTTTCTAGAGATTTCTTCGTTCTTCAATCCCGGATTTCTCAGGTTTTGATGTTCTTTTATTTTATAAGTATTGTTATTTTCATTATGTCTTTGAGTAGCTAAATCTCTTAGGTTTGCGGATTGGTTGTAGCAATTACTGGATCTTTGTGCTATAGATTTCATTATTCCAATTTAATCTTTTTCTAGTTCTTCAAAGTATTTATCTTTTAACAGTTTTAAGGTTGCAATTTCATGTTAAGATGACTTTGGCCTTTTAATTATTTGGGTATTAATTCCGCCATTAATTTGGGGATTGATACAATTGAACATTGCTTTGTGGATTAGATCTAATTGAGGCCGTAATAGAAATCAAAAGGGTTTAGATTCAATATTCTAAAGGGCTAAATAATTGTTTGATTGTTGTGTAACCGTAATAGAAAACGCAGCTTGATAATAATTCAAAGGGTTGCAATTCGGGCACCACACCGTCCCAATCCTTACTTTTGTGAATGAATCTTAGATTGAGATTAATGTTTTTAGCAATAAATATAGCATAAAGTGAAAGTAATTGTGAATCCAATCCGTGAATCTCCGTTGTTGATCTGAGTTAATTCGTTACATTTAAATTGCTTTCTTAGTTTTAATTGTTTGCTTCCGTTTTAGAATTAAATTATTATTTAAAATCAAAAATCTCTGGTTACTTTATTCATTGCTTTTCTTTTGCTTGTTTACCAACGAGTCTCTGTGGTTCGACCCCTGCTCGTGCATACTGCTACACCGGTAGTGAGTACACTTGCTCGGTTTTTATTACTAGAGGAATTTTTCTCCATCAAGTTTTTGGCGCCGTTGCCGGGGACTTGTTGCAAGTAAACAAGTAAGTTAAGTAGTGAATGCAAGGTCGTCGTTCTTTGAAGCCTACATTGGTTCCATTGGACGATAACATCAATAGACTTGAGGAAACATTTGAGGGCGATCCCCTCTTTAATCCTCTCTTTTCAGATTCGGACATCGAGTCTGAACCCTCCACCACCGAGGTAGAGGAAGAAAAAGTCGAGATGGCAGAACCACCGGCTCAAACAATGAATGATTACCTGAGACCTAGGGTAGACACTTCTACCTCATGCATAGTGCTGTCCGAAGCAAAGAAAGAATTTAGAGGTCAAAGGTCAATATTTTGCTATGTTACCTAGTTTTCAGGGGCTACTGTGCGAGGATGCCTTGACTTTCTTGAAAGAATACATTATGACGGTAGCCCAGCTTTTATTAAGAGAGGGAGTGACTGAAGTTCAGATTAGACTTAAGTGCTTCCCTTACACTCTAAAAGGGGCAATAAAACTTGGTTAATGATGCTTCCATCCCAAAGCATCAAAGACATGGACTCGAGATGCAAGATATTTTTCTCGGGAGGTATTACCCACATCATCTCAGCCTACTTTTAGACAGAAATTGATGACTTTCACACAAGATGTGGGGAACCTTTCCATGAAGCTTGGGAGAGATTTAATATGATGCTTATTCAATGTCCTCAGGCATAATTTTTCTTTACCCTCTCTCGAATCAAGCTTTCTATGATGGCTTGAATGATTCCACTCGGTCATGTGGTGGACAATGCGGCAGGAGGCTCTATAGGAGTCAAGACCCCGAGGAGACTAAGGCCTTATTTGAAATGTTGAGTGCTAATTCTCAACAAAAGAGTTCTAGGGGGAAAACAAGGGGGTATTGGATTTGATCAAGCTATCGATAATTTATCCAAGCAAATTGTTGTTTTAAATAGTAAGTTTGACAAGTTGATCGCTCAAGGCACCTCTTCTAGTGCCAATGTGTTAAATGATTTATGTGCTTACCGTGGTTTAAATTCTCATGCTACTAATATGTGTCCAAGTGGTGTGCAGCTTTGGTTGTGATCCCGAACAGTAAATGCTATGTATGGACATCCCCCAAGGCATCCACGTAACATGCCCTATGGTAACACTTATAATCCAGGGTGGAGGAATCATCCTAATTTCTCGTGGGGAGGTAATCAGAATCCACAAAATAAACCTCTCCATCCTCCACCTCCACAAGGGCCATTTGAAAGAAGGAAGGAGCCTTGGGAGGAAGCAAAGAGAGCAGATGAGAGCCGAATAAAGAACAGCAAAGAAAGAATCATGAAGTCGCTATGAAAAATTGGAGACCCAAATAGGGCAAATGGTGGAAGCCGTTCAAGCAATGCAGGGGCACAAGTCGTGGACCTTCCCGAGTCAAGGTCACCAAGCAAAAGCCATTACCACACTCCGAATGGTAAACATGTAGGTAGCGAGGTAATTTCTTCTTCATCTTTTATTCCCCTCCCGTTGTTGAAATTGTTAATGAGGAAGAAGGTACTAATGAATTGGGGGAAAAATCTAAAGTTGACTCTCCAACCCCCAATCCATATGTACCTACTGCATCGCTTCCTCGGAAGATTTATGAGAAATAAAATGGATCAACAAATGCCTCGGAGTTGATGGACATGTTCTCTAAAGTGAACATCAATCTCCCTTTGTTGAATGTGATAAAAATATTCCGGCTGATGCCAAGTTTTTCAAAGAAATTAATTCCAAGAAACCAAAGTATGGCAAGGATGAGAAGGCTTTTCTTGGAGAGAATGCTAGTGCAGTGGCACAACACCTCCTCCCACCCAAACAAAAGGACCCCTAGGAAGTTTTATAATTTCTATCAATATGGGGAACTCGAGTAAGGTGAAGGCGATGTTGGACCTAGACGCTAGTATTAATTTGTTACCCCATTATATGTATCTTGATATGGGTTTGCCTGAATTGAAACCTACATCCATGGCTCTTCAACTAGCGGATCGATCTATTAAAAGACCGTTGGGGATTGTGGGAAGATGTTTTGGTTCGTGTGGACTCATTGATCATACTGTGGATTTTGTTGTGCTTGAGATGCCTAATAGTGAGTGTAGTCGTCGTGATTCCCCAATTCTACTTGGGCGTCCATTCATGGCGACAACAAACACTATTATTAATGTTGGCAATGGAACTCTTTCCATGATCGTGGCCAACGAAACTATTGAAATTTCGTGCATGATATTATGAAAAATCCAATGGACAATGGGAATTCTTGTAATTTTGTGGAGAGAGTAGATGATTATGTGCATGAATATTTGTGGCATGATAGAGCATGTGATGAACTTGAGATGTTGTTGAATGGCAGTGGGAAAACTAGGGATAATGCGGGTTCAAGTAATGGCCATTGAAAATAAGGCCGAGGAACATTATTCTCGTTAATGGCCCGTCTCACTCCCTAGGCTACTTCAATGAGAAGTATGCGCCATCGCTTGTGGTTCCACCGGTTCTTGAACTAAAACCCCTCCCCTCTAATTTAAAATATGCTTTTCTAGGGAGGGCGAGACTTTACCCGTGATAGTTGCCTCGTACTTGACCCTAGAACAAGAGGCCAAATTAATTGCCGTGTGCTTTGTGAGCACAAATCGGCCATAGGGTGGACTTTCATGATATTAAAGGTATTAGCCCCTCAATGTGTATGCATAAAATTAATCTTGTAGAGGGGGCTAAACCTTCGAGGGAGAGACAAAGGAGATTGAACCCTCACATGGAGGAAGCAGTGAGGAAAGAGGTCCTGAAATTATTAGATGCGGGAATTATATTCCCAATTGCGGACAGTGAGTGGGTAAGCCCGGTTCAAGTGGTTCCTAAGAGGTCGGGCATTACGGTTGTGAAAAATGATAAAAATGAGGATGTGCCCACTAGAGAGGTGACCGGGTATAGGATGTGTATAGATTTGAGAAAGCTGAATGCCGCCACCAAAAAGGATCACTTTCCTTTGCCGTTCATTGACCAAATCCTAGAGAGGTTGGCGGGTCATGCTTATTACTGCTTTCTTGATGGATTCTCGGGATATAATCAAATCACAATTGCACCCGAGGACCAATCAAAGACCACTTTCACATGTCCCTTCGTACTTTTGCCTATAGGAGGATGCCCTTTGGGCTTTGCAATGCACCCGCCACTTTTCAAAGGTGCATGACCTCCATCTTCTCGGACATGATAGAGAAGTGTGTAGAGGTGTTTATGGATGATTTTTCTGTGGTTGGAGATAGCTTTGAGGGGTGTCTTGATAATTTGACTATGGTCTCGAGGAGATGTCATGAGACCAATTTGACACTTAGTTGGGAGAAGTGTCACTTTCTTGTTATGTGGGATTGTCTTGGGCCACATAGTGTCTAGTAGGGGATTGAGGTCGATAAAGCTAAGATAGATGTGATTTCTAAGCTACCTCCCGGTCTCGCTAAGGGTGTTCGAAGTTTCTTAGGCCATGCGGGTTTTTATCGGCGATTTATTAAGGATTTTTCACAAATTTGTAAGCCGTTAAGTAACTTGCTAGCTAAAGATACCGAGTTCATCTTTGACCAAGACTGTTTAGATGCTTTCACTTTATTAAAAGAAAAACTTACTTGCACTCCCATTCTTTCTAGCCCCGATTGGTCTCACCCTTTTGAGATCATGTGTGATGCATCCGATTTTGCTATTGGGGCTGTTTTAGGCCAAAAGATAGATAAATTACCGCATGTAATCCATTATGCAAGTAGAACTCTTAATGATGCACAACTTAATTATACCACTACCGAAAAAGAATTTTTAGTCAGTTGTGTTTGCACTTGAGAAGTTCCGTTCATATTTGCTTGGGTCGAAGGTAATAATCTATTCTCGATCATGCCGCTTTAAAATATTTGTTGAATAAAAAGGATGCAAAACCTAGATCGCTTAGGTGGATGCTTTTGTTGCAAGAATTTGATTTGGAAATAAGGGACAAAAAGGGGTCCGAGAATGTAGTGGCGGATCACTTATCAAGGCTTCGAGGATTTCTCGCTTCGTAATAGCAATGAAGGAGTGATTCCGGTGAATGAAAATTTCCCGGATGAACAACTACTTGCTCTACATGTTCAAGAGCCTTGGTATGCGGATCTTGTTAATTATCTTGCATGTGACATGATTCCTCCTCACTTTACTTATGATCAAAAGAGAAAATTTAAATCCGATGTGAGGAACTACATTTGGGATGACCCTTACTTGTGGAAAATTTGTCCGGATAAGATGGTGAGGAGATGTGTTCCGGAATATGAACAATTGAGTGTCTTGCGCTTTTGTCATGATTTACAATGTGGTGGGCATTTCAGTGGTCAAAAGACTGCTAGGAAAATCCTTCAAAGTGGCTTATATTGGCCCACCATATTTAAAGATGCGCAAGATTTTTGTAAAAAGTGTGATAAATGCCAAAGAACTGGAGGGATAGGTAAGAAAGATGAGATGCCCCAAAATTATAATCTTGTTGTTGACATATTTGATGTGTGGGGCATTGATTTTATGGGCCCCTTCGCCTCATCCCATGGTTTTGTGTATATATTAGTAGTTGTGGACTATGTTTCTAAATGGGTGGAAGCTATCGCCACCCGGACTAATGATGCTAATGTTGTTTCAAAGTTTGTATGTGAGAATATTTTTTGCAGGTACAGGGTGCCTCGGGCTATCATTAGTGATCAAGGAACTCACTTCACAAACAGGCTCTTCAACCAAGTCCTAAAGAAATATGGGGTTGTTCACAAGCTAGCCACAGCTTACCATCCCCAAACATCGGGGCAAGTGGAAGTTAGCAACCGCCAAATCAAGGGGGTTCTTGAGAAGACAAGCCGCCAAACAGAAAAGATTGGGCTTTGAAGCTCAATGATGCATTATGGGCATATCGGATCGTTTACAAAACTCCCATCGGGATGAGTCCGTATTGCATTGTATATGGCAAAGAGTGTCACCTTCCGGTTGAGATGGAACACAAAGCATATTGGGCTGTGAAGGAACTCAACATGGATTTGAAGAAGGCGGGCGAGAAACGAATGCTTGACTTGGATGAGATCGATGAGTTGAGACAAGACAGCTACAAGAGTGCCAAGCTGTACAAGGAAAGAACTAAGAGGTACCATGATCAGTACTTAAGGCCGAAAATCTTAATGCCGGGTAAGAAGGTTTTATTGTTCAATTCTAGATTGAGACTTTTTCCGGGCAAGTTATGTTCCAAATGGTCGGGCCCTTATGAGTTGGTGAAAGTATTTCCACACGGAGCGGTCGAGCTCAAAGATTTGAAAAACGGAAGTACTTTCAAGGTGAATGGGCATCGAGTCAAGCCCTATTACGAAGGGGTGTCTATCTTGGAAGAAATTGATGTGGTGGTGTTGGTGGATGCACCAAAAATCAACTGATAAATCATTAGCATCATGTCGAGCCAAAGACTTAAAACAAAGGCGCTTGTTGGGAGGCAACCCAACCTTAGGTAACTTTTACTGCTTTCTGTCTTTATTTTTCTGTTTATCACTACTCGTTAGCTTTGAATTCGCGTTGGAATTTGTTTATGCAATGAGGACATCGCAAATTCTTAGTTTGTGGGTGGGGGTATTCATAAATAAAAAAAAAATAAAAATTTGTTATTTACCGTTTTCGAGTCGTTAGTATAGAACGTGTCGAACTACGGTGACCTGAGCCTATTAATGTGGGTAGTCCGCTCACATTAATGGGGACGTAGGCAGCGAAAGTGCGGTCAAATGTTTGACATACTTTTGTCGAACAAAAGTTGTGTGTCACCCTTTATGGGTCTCTCCGAGTTTGTGGGTTTATAGGGGAGTGTAAATAGTTGTCACCCTCCAAAAATATTTTTTCGTTTATTTTTATTATGTCAATAGATATTACGCTTGTATGTGTGTTTGTGGTGATGTGCAGGATAGCACGCAACTGATCAAAATTGAAGAAGGGGACTTTAAGGCAAAGCAAAAGGAGCGAAAAACCGATACATGTACTCGTTGCGCTGTGGCGCGCGGCGCGCCATACATAGAGCGGCCGCGCTTGATTAAAGGAGAAACAGCGTAACTCATCGCTAACGTGCGCGGGCGCGCTCGGACACAGAGCGGCCGCGCTCAATCAATGGAAAAAGGGGAATCAGTTTCTGTCATATAGCGCGGGCGCGCTCCAAGGCAGAGCGGCCGCGCTCGAGCTAAAATTACGGGCAATTTGAAATAACCCTAGTCAGATGCCAGTCCTTTTTTTCAAAATACCAACCGCCGCCTCCTTCTTTTCTCTCTAAAACCTACGAGTTCCCCTCTCTCTCTCTCCTAAATTCCTCTCTCAAACCCCAAATCCCCTCCCTTCCAACCCAAAAATCACCCTACCCACCATAGATTTACCAATCCAAACCCAATTCCCTTCCCCAAAAGCCATTAATTCCGGCGATTCTAAGCAAATTCGAAAATCAAAGAAGGGGCTTTTGGTGCATGCAATCTTGTGAATCAAGTGGGCTAAAGCTCGATTTGAAGGTGGTTTGTGGGTATAAGCTGTGCAAGGTCTAGTTTGTGGGTGTTTTCCGGCCTTCTTCCCAAACTCCGGCGAGTTTTCCGGTAGCTCCGGCGAATTTTCCGGCAAGCACTGATTTGGGGTAAGAACTTTGAACTTGAAACTCCGTTTCTTGCTTATTTGTTGGATAAAATGTCTACATCAAATCCCAAGCGTAGACGGGGAAACAAAAACCCCACGATTGCGCCTCAACCTTTGTACGATGCTAGCAAATTTGTTAGTGTTGAGGCAGAAAATTTTTTTAACGCTTATACTGCCCGAAGTTTCAACGTGGAAAAGGGCATTGATATTACGGATATGGGATTAGAGGAAATTGTAGCTAGGTATGGGTGGATGAATTTGTTGATTGCCCCGACAGTTGGAGGAAGTAGTGTTTTAGTGCGAGAGTTTTATGCAAATGCGTTCTCTAGGAAAGGGGAACATGATATATCTTTTGTGCGGGGCATTGAAGTGGGATACTCCCGGGAGAGAATCATATCTTATTACCACCTCCCCACTCATGTGCATGCCAACACTTGTTCTTTCTTGCACCTCGAAAAACAAATGATGTACAACCCCAAGGGTAACCTTCACCTGATTGCCGAAACGTTCGGGGGTTTGCCTATTGACCCAACATTGCCAAAAGGGGTATTGATTGCCTCTAAACTTCTCCCCCCTCGGATGAAGTATCTTCATCGGGTTATATGTGAGAGAGTTCTTCCCTCTTCTAGGCCACATGAGGTTGGGTGGCGCAGAGCCGCTTTGATGCACGTCATCTTGACGGGGCAAAACATAGACACAGGCTCAATCATGGCCCATGAGATTAATAGAACTTATCAGCAGATGGGAAAGAATAGTTACAACTACCCTCTTATGATTACGGGGTTGATGGGGCTCAATGGAGTCGATTTTACTAATATCCCTAGGGACATAGGGTTGGAGCCCACCATTACTGAAAGGAAAATTAGGGATAAGAGCCACCCCAAGGGGGTGATTGTGATTGAGCCAGAGGTGGAGGAAGAACAGCAAGAACAGGAGGAAGAAGAAGAAGAGGAGGATGTTGCCAGAGACTGGAGAGCGGATCCTGTCGAGGGCATTTACGATCTATCGCTGCAGTTGGAGGCGATGGAGATGAGGTTTGATCAGAGATTCACCACCCTGGAGCAGAATCAGGCTGCGACTGATGATAGGGTGAGAGAGATTGATGATAGAGTGAGGGCAGAGATTGAGACGGCCCAAGCATGGCGGGCCCAGCAGGATAGTAGGTGGGACCAACTCTTCAGTCGGTTGCCCCCTACTGGTTACACATGGCCACAGTTCCCGCCGCAGTACCAGCAGCAATTTCCCAGTGGCTCATCCGGACAAGGAGAGCAGCAGCAGTTCCCTGGAGGCTCTTCTAGCCAATGGGGTTATCCGCCACAGTGATCGGTTGAGGTATCCCTACCCTGAGTTTATAGTTAATTGCATTGGGGACAATGCAATCTTTTAGTTTGTGGGTGGGGGGTATCTGTGTTTTATTCTGCTTATCACCATGTTAGTTTAGGTTGTTCTTTGTTTTTAGTAAAAAATTAAAAAATTTTGTTCTCTTTATTTTGGGAACTGTTGGCCTGCGTTTGTGATGATTGAGTGTTATTTTGTTAATGCCAAAAATTTGATGGAGAAAAATTCCTCTAGTAATAAAAACCGAGCAAGTGTACTCACTACCGGTGTAGCAGTATGCACGAGCAGGGGTCGAACCACAGAGACTCGTTGGTAAACAAGCAAAAGAAAAGCAATGAATAAAGTAACCAGAGATTTTTGATTTTAAATAATAATTTAATTCTAAAACGGAAGCAACCAATTAAAACTAAGAAAGCAATTTAAATGTAACGAATTAACTCAGATCAACAACGGAGATTCACGGATTGGATTCACAATTACTTTCACTTTATGCTATATTTATTGCTAAAAACATTAATCTCAATCTAAGATTCATTCACAAAAGTAAGGATTGGGACGGTGTGGTGCCCGAATTGCAACCCTTTGAATTATTATCAAGTCGCGTTTTCTATTACGGTTACACAACAATCAAACAATTATTTAGCCCTTTAGAATATTGAATCTAAACCCTTTTGATTTCTATTACGGCCTCAATTAGATCTAATCCACAAAGCAATGTTCAATTGTATCAATCCCCAAATTAATGGCGGAATTAATACCCAAATAATTAAAAGGCCAAAGTCATCTTAACATGAAATTGCAACCTTAAAAGCTGTTAAAAGATAAATACTTTGAAGAACTAGAAAAAGATTAAATTGGAATAATGAAATCTATAGCACAAAGATCCAGTAATTGCTACAACCAATCCGCAAACCTAAGAGATTTAGCTACTCAAAGACATAATGAAAATAACAATACTTATAAAATAAAAGAACATCAAAACACGAGAAATCCGGGATTGAAGAACGAAGAAATCTCTAGAAAGCTCAAAACTAAGAACTTCAAAAACAATGATTAAGATTCCCTTAAAATCTGCTACTTAAGTATTTATATTAGGGCAAAATACACGAGGTCAAAACGGAATAAAAGTCAAGAATGCCCTTAATAAGTTCTTTGAAATACGATCTTGAATACGGGACGAGCGCGGCCGCTCGCGGTGAGCGCGGTCGCTCGTCTTCACAGGGATTTTTGGTCTTCACAACTTCACTTGAGCGCGGCCGCTCTGGAGGACAGGGATTTTTGGCTTGCTTTCTTCAATGGAGCGCGGCCGCTCTTGGGTTGAGCGCGGCCGCTCTGGAGGCCAGCAGCTGGAGCTCGAATCTGCTTCATTATTTTCATGCTCCGCTCCGCTCCAACTTGATTTCCTTGCCCTTTTCTTGACAAAACTCAACACAAAATCATACTTTTGCCCTGTACTCATCAAACACTCAACAACCACATTAAAACAACATAAAACCCGGGATTTTGAGCCTAAAATAAGTTCGTAAACATGTAAAATGGGTGTGTAAAAACACATCCATCATCTACCAAATGATCATCTTCCTTTGTCTTAATCACCATGTCATCGATGTAAGCTTCTACGTTTTTCCCAATCTGCGACTTAAATACCTTATTCACCATCCTCTGATACGTTGCCCCTGCATTCTTTAAACCAAAAGGCATCATCTTATAACAAAAGTTGCCAATGGGGGTTCTAAACGCTGTTTTGGCCTTGTCCTCTTCAAACATCTAAATTTGATGGTATCCTGAGTACGCATCAATAAAACTGAAAACTCTATGCCCCGCAATGGAATCAACCAATTTATCAATTTTCGGCAAAGGATAACAATCCTTGGGACAAGCCGTATTCAAGTCTGTAAAATCTATACACATTCTCCATTTCTTATTTGCCTTCAACACCATAACTGGACAAGCTAACCAAACTGGATAAGTAATTTCTTCTATGATTCCCACCTTTAACAACTTCTCAACTTCTCCAATCACCGCCTTCTCTTTTTCAGCAGAAAGATATCTCACCTTCTGTTTGAAGGGCTCTACATTTGGATCTGCGTTCAGACAGTGAAGGGCGACATTCTCATCTATGCCTCGCATATCTTCAGGCTTCCAAGCGAACACATCAGTATTATTTCGTAAAAAATTGACCAACTTATCCCGCTCATCTTTTCCAAACTGTTTTCCAATTTTAATTTTTTGCTCTGGATATTCATCATTAACAATTACTTCTTCCAATTCTTCGGCGGCCTGTATATTCGGCTCATCTCGCATTTGCAGAGTATCTACCTCTATTTCTATCGCCTTTCTCTTATCAGCACATCTCTTAACACCCTTGTCACTGCTTTCTCCCCTATTGTCTCGATCACGCAACGAGCCCTCTGGTGTTTCCATCTCAATTTCTTCATCATAGTCCTCACTATCAGAATCCAATATCTCCTCAATAAGGGGTTCCTTCACTTTGATAAATTCAGCAGATCTAGACCATGTCATTTCAGCTTGCATCACCATTAGCTCCATCAAATTCCCTTCTGATTTTCCCTCCACCATCTCTGTGTCCTGCTCCTCATTTCTTTCTCGCACAACTTCATCTTCCGCCTTTTCTTCAATGACGATGATCGCCGAATTATTCTTCATGCTTTCAGTTTCCTCCCAGTCCTCACACCCTCCTAAGTCGGTGATCGTGTTTATCCTTGTATCCCGCTCCACTATAGGCGGGATAAGGCTTCCACCCGCCATTGTCTTTTGACCAACTACGCCTTTCTCCAATGTTGTTATTACTTTTCTCACGTAATCAAAAATGAAGAACACACCCTTTGAAGATCTGCAAATCTTATGAAGATTTGAAGATTTGAACCCAGAAACTAAGAAATTACTCCCAGATATTTGAACAATTATCACTAAAAACACCAAACTCCACACTAACCAAAAAATCAAATGAACCTCCCAAAACCCAGAAAAAATAAAATCCCTCAATTAACAAATTCAAACAATCGCTCCAAAAATCCAAATCAACCCAGATTCACACTTCTACCAACCTATCGAAAATTTGATCTCCAAACAATATCGAAAACTTACGGAAACTTCAATCAACCAAACTATCAACTAGTAATTGATTTAGCACTATGAATGACAACCAACTTCAAATCAAAAACAAATTTACTGACTATGAACAACACCCAAATCAAATCGCCTAAAAAACACCAATCCTCCAGATCTACCAAACCGCAACCAATCTTACCAAACTGCCGTCGGCAACCTTCAAACGACGAAGAGAATCAGGTCCCGGCAACGGAACCAATTGATGTTGCCAGGATTTTCCTCAAACAGCAACACACCGTTGTAGTCCAATCGACAGTAACTCCGGCTCCTTCTTCAGTCCTGCACATCCACAAACGTCAACTAAGCCGGGGGCGACTCCGGCGTAAGCCCCTCCGGCGTGAGGATAAGTGTTTGCTTTAGGTGGGAAATCAGAACAGTAAGGAAAGGTGTTTGTGGGTGATTGTGTTGAACGTACCTTGACAATGAGGATTATCTCCCATATATATACCCCTTCCCTCGTGCCATGCACATGTCCTCCTCACGTTCCATGCCTACTTCCACGTGTCACCATCCCATTGGCTAGCAAAAAGAATAAAGTTATATCACGTGATCACTTTTCCCAATGCCCAACCGCTTTATGGGTCCCACTTCGGAGATATTTATATGCCGTCTCTTATGAATCGTATCAACTGGGATCCATCTCTCGCCGGATAAGGTTAACCATGGTTCGTGTCGCCTTACCATTATGTCTCGCCTCTCATTTCTCATCATTATATCGTCGGCTTGCCTCATTATCTCGCCATTACTACCTTGGCCCTCCCCATTTCATTGACCTTAGCGGGATACTTCCTACCACGCTTTCTTGCGATCCACACTTGGGCCACCTTTATTTTTATCTTCTTCTTGGGCTTTATCTCGCTTTGGGCCTACTTGATAATTTTTCACCTTTGGACTTGGACCGGGCCCGACCACTATTTCTAGGCAGCATCAGTTAAATTGAAAAATAATATTATAATTTTGTTCATGATGAGTTAATGTAAACAAATATGATATTTATTTAAAAAAAAATCCTCTTTTTTTAATATAAATCAAATATTTTATAATAATTTTTTTAAATTTTTTTTTTTTACCAAAAATCATAAAAAAAATCTTTCAAAAATAGAGACTACTTTCATTCGATTTGGACACAAAAAAGAAATCCTTTTCTTTAAAATGCATGTCAATATTCTATCTATCTATATAATATATAAAAGGGAGAAACATTTTATGCCATCACATTAAGCCATGTCACTATTATGACATGGCATTATGTGATTCACCCATTGGCCAATTATTTTCTATATAAATCAAGTGGTTAAATTTGGAAATCTATCAAGGGAATTTTAGTCATTTACGTTCATGGCATAAATGTAGATATTAGACATTGAAATCAACATTAAGTGCTTTTGATTGGATGCCTTAATTTACGAATTTTTTTTTCTCACAAATTCTTTGACCTCAATTATTTTATAATAAATTAACATTAAAAAAAAAATTGTTTACACCAAAATTCATAATTATTTTTCCTCTACAAATAGAGACTAATTTCTTTTGATACGGACACAGAAAAAAAATCCTCTTTCTTGAATATAAATCAAATATTTTATAATAAATTATTTTTTTTATTTTTTTTTTCACCTAAAATTATTTAAAAAAATCCTCCAAAAATAGATATTACTTTAATTTTATTCGGACAAAAAAAATCCTCTTCTTTGAAGTGCATGTCAATATTCTAAAAAATAAATGTAGTATAAATAGGTAGTTTGAAAGAGGGAGAGGAAGAAGTGAGTTGGGTTTGATGAGGGAGTGTAGTGTTTGGAAAAAAAAAATCATTTAACACATTGTTATTTGTTTTTGGATTTGGATTTTTATTTTTATTTTTCTTCTCAAAATTAAATAAGTTAAATTGAAAAAGAATATTATAATTTTG
The DNA here is from genome assembly GCA_022495995.1 of Adenophora triphylla var. japonica. Taxonomy (NCBI): domain Eukaryota; kingdom Viridiplantae; phylum Streptophyta; class Magnoliopsida; order Asterales; family Campanulaceae; genus Adenophora; species Adenophora triphylla. The sequence continues at coordinate 124,818 of JAFEMH010004924.1, read as the reverse complement.
TTCATGATAAGTTAATGTAAACAAATACGATATTTATTTAAAAAAAACATCTTTTTTGAATATAAATCAAATATTTTATAATAATTTTTTTTCACCAAAAATCATAAAAAAAAAATTCTTCCAAAAATAGAGACTACTTTCATTCGATTTGGACACAAAAAGATCCTTTTCTTTGAAGTGCATGTCAATATTCTATCTATCTATATAATATATAAAAAGAGAAACATTTTATGCCATCACATTAAGCCATGTCACTATTATGACATGGCATTATAGCATGTTCTACCCTGAATGACCAATTATTTTCTATATAAATCAAGTGGTTAAATTTGGAAATCTATCAAGGGTATTTTAGTTATTTACGTTCATGGCACAAATTTAGATATTAGACATTGAAATCAACATCAAATGCTTTTGATTGGATGTCTTAATTTACGAATTTATTTTACCCCAAATTCTTTGACCTCAATTATTTTATAATAAATTAATTTAAAAAAAAAAATTGTTTACACCAAAATTCGTAATTTTTTTTCCTCTACAGATAGAGATTAATTTCATTTGATTCGGACACAGAAAAAAAATCCTCTTTCTTGAATATAAATTAAATATTTTATAATAAATTATTTTTTTATTTTTTTTCCACCTAAAATCATTAAAAAAATTCCTCCAAAAATAGATATTACTTTCATTTTATTCGGACAAAAAAAATCCTCTTCTTTGAAGTGCATGTCAATATTCTAAAAAATAAATGTAGTATAAATAGGTAGTTTGAAAGAGGGAGTGGAAGAAGTGGATTGGGTTTGATGAGGGAGTGTAGTGTTTGGAAAAAAAATCATTTAACACATTGTTAGTTGTTTTTGGATTTTTATTTTTCTTCTCAAAATTAAATAAGTTAAATTGAAAAAGAATATTATAATTTTGTTCATGATGAGTTAATGTAAAGCAATATGATATTTATTTTTAAAAAATCCACTTTTTTGAATATAAATCAAATATTTTATAATATTTTTTTAATTTTTATTTTCACCAAAAATCATTAAAAAAAATCTTCCAAAAATAGAGACTACTTTCATTCGATTTGGACACAAAAAAGAAATCCTTTTCTTTGAAGTGCATGTCAATATTCTATTTATCTATATAATATATAAAAAGAGAAACATTTTAAGCCATCACATTAAGCCATGTCACTATTATGACATGGCATTATGTGATTCACCCATTGACCAATTATTTTCTATATAAATCAAGTAGTTAAATTTGGAAATCTATCAAGGGTATTTTAGTCATTTATGTTCATGGCATAAATGTAGATATTAGACATTGAAACCAACATCAACTGCTTTTGATTGGATGCCTTAATTTACGAATTTTTTTTACCCCAAATTCTTTGACCTCAATTATTTTATAATAAATTAATTTTAAAAAAAAATTGTTTACACCAAAATTCATAATTTTTTTCCTCTACAAATAGAGAATAATTTCATTTGATTCGGACACAGAAAAAAAATCCTCTTTCTTGAATATAAATTAAATATTTTATAATAAATTATTTTTTTTTTCCACCTAAAATCATTAAAAAAATTCCTTAAAAAATAGATATTACTTTCATTTTATTCGAACAAAAAAAAATCCTCTTCTTTGAAGTGCATGTCAATATTCTAAAAAATAAATGTAGTATAAATAAGTATTTTGAAAGTGGGCGCCGCGCGTTGACTGGGCTGGGGCGCTGGGACTGGGAGACGACGTGGACTGGGCCCCAAGGCCCAACGGCTACTTTCTTTCCTCCTTTCCAGGCTTCCAGTGCCTTGCATTGTAGTCTGTCCCCCCCCCCCTTTCCACTAACGGTCCTAACGGATCTAACCCAAAAAAAAACATTTTTCCTAATTAAAACTAACTATAAATATCACCTCCCTCCTCCCATTTAATTTCCACATTATTTCTCTCTACTCTTTCTCTTCTACTCTCATATATTCACAAATACTCTCACTCTCATCCAATTTGCAGTTAAAAACGAAGTAATCCTTTCACTTTGTTTAAAGTTATTAGCCCATTTTCAGTTAGTTTTCTAACGAAATTAGTGCTTTTCTTCATTTTCGTCCATTTTTAAGCTCCGTTTCGTTTCCAAACTTCATTTTATCTTACACAAATGGCTGGAAATCAAAGAAGAAGCAATTTAGGCAAGTCAGTTGTTGGTTCTTCCTCCCTCAACGATGATTTTGATCATCAAAATCCAAATATTCAACGAAATGAGGAAGAAGAACAAGTTGAAATTGAAAGTGGTAGTGCTAGGAGGGGTAGGGGCAGCCGAGCTACTAGGGGAGGTGGTCGGGGACAACGACAACCTCCTACGGAAAGAGTGCCGCAATCCGATACCTTCGCCATCCATTTCACCAATAGAAAAATTAATGCCGATGATGATTATAATTTTCGAGCATGTTGCAACTATTGTACCGCGTCTTACGCATTCATAAGAGGCGGAGGGCATGGGACGCTCAACGGGCATACGGCGTCAAAACATCCCGAGAAACTTGGCATTTCCGCTACGCAAACTCAATTACAACTTCAACAACGTAGTTCGGGTTCGGGTGCACAAGGTTCGTCTTCCCCTTCTTCCGTCCTTTTTAAATTTGACAAGTAGGTTTATAGGGATGAACTAGCCAAATTTATTTGCGTTAAAGGCCTTCCTTTTAAAAGGGTAAGGTTGGTTGTCCCCCTCTTTGTAATTTTATTTTAATTAATAAAATTTAAGGGTACCGTCCCTTTTTTTATATATATACTTTCGTTTCTTTTAAAAAAGTTAAGTTTTATTTCTTTCAAAATTCATAACTTTTTTTATATAACTTTTTGCAAAAATTGTATGGAGTAAACAAAAGTCTAAAATAGTCTTACTTATCCAAAAAAAAAATTGAAAAAAATTAAAAGTTAACTTTTTTCAAAAATCTGTTAAGTTTAATTTCTTTCAAAATTAATAACTTTTTTTATAAACCTTTTTGCAAAAAATGTATGTAGTAAACTTAAGTCTAAAATAGTCTTATTTATCCAAAAAAAAAAAAATTGAAAAAAAAGAAGTTAATATACTACATACAAAGTTAACGAAAACTCTTAAAAAAATAACTGTTACAAGGTTGAAAAATGATATGCTCGGCCGAGCACTACTATAGACTCGACCGAGCATATGAGACCAGAAAGTTAGCATTTTTTTGAAGGGTATGCTCGACCGAGCAGTATATATGACTCGGCCGAGCAACCCTCAACCCCTAAACCCTAAAAGGGTATGCTCGACCAAGCAACACCAAAGATTCGGCCGAGCAACCCTCAACCCCTAAACCCTAAAAGGGTATGCTCGACCGAGCAACACCAAAGACTCGGCTGAGCAGATCCAAACCGGATAAACCGGAGGTTAACCGGAAAACCATTAATACCGTAAACCGTCAAAACCGTAATCGGTTTAGCCGGTTTTCTGGTTCGGTTCCGGTTGAGGGGTTGCCAAGGTTGAAACCGCCGGTTTTCAACCGTGAACCGGCGTAACCGAACCGGCCACGTCTGTGAACACCAATAATCAAGGTAAATTAACATTATCTTAATCATTATTTTCACTTATGTTTAGATATAAAATTTAAACTTTTAACTGTATTTTAGTATATTATAGATATAAATGTTATGATTTTGTTATTTAGGTTTTAACACTATGATTTTGTAATGTAAGGTTAAAGATAAACGGGGGTTCAATCATTTTCATGTGCTATTGGGGAGGTGATGATGAACAACCATTTGATGGTTCTCATTTTTAAAAATGGCCAAAATGTGCAATTAGTTCTAATTGTCGATGGAGATACAATGAGTTAATTGATAAATTATATAAAAAGATGGGATTAGATCGGTTACAATATGATTTGGAAGTCATTTATATATGTCCTCATACTTTTGATAACGGAATTGGTGAGTACTTTCATTTTCGTATTGAAGACGATGCGTGTATGGATATAATGTTCGATATTTTAGCTAAATTTGGGGGGATGGGTAATTTGCAGCTGTATGTGGTTGTAAAATTGATTGAAAATCGACGTTATCCAGAGTTTGAAACACTGCACACAGAGACCATTTATGCGTATTCACCAAGTTGTAACCTTGATGCAGGGGTTGGTCCAAGTATACAAACACTTGTACCAACTCAAACACCAAATTAGGATGATGGGGCATGCCAAAATGATCATGTTAATGACGATATTCTGAAGATGATGTAGATTATGAAGAAGAAGAATAAGACACTTATGTAGATGCAATGCTAGACGATGATGATGATGATGAATATCAGGAGGGTAGTAGTGATTCTGATGTCAATTTGGGAGAGGGTGATAATCGGCCGATTGATGATGACGTGGAAACACATTTGGTTCATTATAAAGCGCCGGAAAATCAAAGGTACGAGAGAGCAGATTATCCTTTTTACAGTGATATTGGTTGTTCTGCTCGACAAGAAGAATGCTTCATTGATTACCATAATTCACCTAGTTTTATAGATTGGGATCCGGAGAAACATGAAATTGCTAAAGGGATACGCTTTTCTAGCAAGAAAGAGGCGCAATTTGATATAAAAAGGTACCATATTTGCACCAATCGCCGGTTCAGGGTAAGAAAGAACATAACTCACACATGGGTAATTGAATGTCTATTGAATATTTTTTCATGCAATTTTTATGTTCCTGTGAGTAGGAGGAAGTTTGGCTATTGGGAAGTGACCAAGTATAAGGCTCCTCATTGCTGGTTATATTCTGAAGAAAGTCGAGATCACCCCAACATAGAAGCGAAGTTTATTGGTCAGCAAGTTGTTAGTCTTATTAAGGCTGATTATGATGTCAAGGTTGGATTATTATTGCACACATCAGTGGTATGTTTGGAAATGAAATTACGTATAAGAAGGCATGGTGTGGAAAGCAGAAGGGCATTGCAGAGGTTTTTGGAGATTAGGAGGAATCTTATATAAGGTTAACCCGCGTCCTAGCAGTCATCCAAAAATACAACCCCAGATCAATTGTTGAGTATACTCATCCTCCTCCTCATGTCAGTGAATTACACATGTTTCAACGGGTGATCTGGGCATTTGGGCCTTGCATTGAATCTTTTTCTCATTATCGGCATGTCATTTCTATTGATGGAACATTCCTTTATGGCGGATATAAAGGGCTAATACTGATTGTCATGGGTGTTGACGTCCAATACAGTATACTCCCTCTTGCATTTGCTGTTGTTGAAAAAGAGAATTGGACGAACTGACGTTGGTTCTTATATCTTATTTGCAGACATATTATAAAGACTCGTGAAGTATGCTTGATATCTGACCGTCATGACATTCTTAAGACTATAGTGGAAGATACGTGGTGGCCAAATGTGCATCATTGATATTGCTTGAGACATATGCGAGCGGATAAGCATAGAGGGGAAGGTTTGAAGTATCTGTTTTGGAGAGCGGGTAGATCAAGTCAAGATAGAAAATTGAAATCTACCTTAGAGAGTATCCGTTCAATTAACCCCGAGGCAATTGCATGGTTTCTGAATTTAGATGCCAGAAAATGGACATTGGCACACGATGGTGGTTACAGATATGGCATTATGATTACTAACATGTTTGAGGTTTTCAATGGTGTCATGAAGGGAGCCCGTGGGATACCAATCACGTCAATTGTTGAAACTGCCTTCTACCGTTGTGTGGAGTACTTTCAAGTAAGGTATAGATTTTCACTTAATGTCTTATGAGGTAATCCTGATAACCCTAACATCAATCCCCTACACCAATTCAGCCAGAAAGTTTATTATCGATACTTGAAGAATAGCGAGAAAGGTATGACACATCAGGTAAGAAGGTTCAACAATCATGAGATGGGGGTGTATCAAGTGACAACCGCACGTTAGGGTGATAAAGGTGGAAATATCCAAATTGTTCGATTTAATGAGAGTACTTGCAGATGTGGTAAATATGTTGACTACCACATGCCCTGTTCCCATCTTCTTGCATGTTGCCATGCACAACATCTTGAAGGTCATTCTTTCGTTTCTCCATTTTACACCATTAGGGAAGACTACAAGGCATGGAAGGGAACATTTGAACCAATCCACCATGAGGAATATTGGGATGTGGATGGTTTGGTGCCACGTTTTTTCCCTAATCCCCACCTTCAACGTTCTGCGAAGTCCAAACGGCCTATATCAAAACGATTCCGAAATTGTATGGACTTTCAAGCAGATAAATGGAAGACTCTGTGTTCATCATGCAAATAAGAAGGCCACAATCGTCGTAGATGCCCAAACACTGGGGAGTAGAAGAATATTTTCCAGGTAATTTATGTTTGAGTTGTTGGATTTACTTTGTATTTCATTTGGATTTCGTTTGAGTATGACTTGTATGTAGTTTTGATTGGTTATATAGTTTGTGTTTTTTGTTGTTTGAATATGACTTTGTTTTTAATTTGGATTTGGTTTGACTTGGATTCAGTTTCAGTTTCTGCGTGCAGGTGGGATTACATCAGTTTGCTGCTGCAGTAGGATTCACTGCAAGTGAACTCGCTACACGGTGTAGTGATTTCAATGAACTCGCTACACCGTGTAGCGAGTTCACTTGCAGTGACTCACACAGCAGCAGCAAACTGTTATAATCCCACCTGCACACAGAAAATCCAATACCCAATATATCAAACTGTAAAACATGTACAATATACCATAACACACACCTGCACACATGTACTAAATTCTCAAAACAATAAACAAATATACTAAACTGTGCAAACACTTAAAAATCAATACAACAAACATCCAAATAAAAACTTATAAAACCATACAGAAAATCCATAAATATTTTCTTACAATCATAATAAAACAACTAATACCACAAAGTTTTATTACATCTAAATAAACTCCTCCCATTTAGCAGGGGTAAGACGTACCCCAATAGATGAATTCGCAGCCGGATCAGAGAAGGGTGGAATATCCGCTCGCGAGTATGATAAAGGAACCCTAAAGCCACTTCCCGAATATATGAGCGTGTGAAAAGTCCTAGGTGGAGGGTCAATGAAATCATCATCATCATTAATAATCCCACTCACCTGACTCGGGTCGTGGCAAGGATAAGTACCTGAATAAATACCCTCCTCAACCTCGAATCTAATCCTCTCTTCGTGCTCCTCCACCTGAGTAGCTCCACACTGTGAAGAATAATCAAAGAGTCCATCATACTGAGTCTCGTAATCTGACTGGACCTTAGGGTCTGGCTGGACCTTAGGCTCTGGTTGGACCTCGGGCTGTGGCTCATCTGGCTCATCGTGCAAGTCCATTTTTGGTTGTTGTTGTGGCTGTGCACGACGTCTAACACGTCACTGTCGAGGTTCTACCCCCTGTACATGCTTTACCGGTGCTAGAGGTGCTACAGCCTCAAGTCGTTGCTGTTCCCTAACGTTAGTGAGAGTGTGTCTAATCAACCTCCACAACTCAGCTTGTTGCGGCCACGACATATGTTGATGCTCTTCATTGGTGATATACATACGTTGAAGGTTCTGCACATATTTTTATAGCAAAAAAAATAAGTATGAGACATAAGTTAATAAATTAAAGTTTTTTTTTTTTAAAAAAAAACTAGAAATAATAACTTGAAAAATGTAAATACTTATCATGCCCTTTAGGAAAGGGGAAACCGACCGGTATCAAGTGTCCTCTATATGAAGGGGGTTCTGCACAAACATGCACGTTATGCTCCGAAACCATATCATATATGGATCATTGTAATGCATAACGTGAAAGCCTGGTATCCCCCTAGCCAGTAAGTTCAACCGATGTCCCCAAAGTGCAATGTATTGTTGATGGTGGTCGCTCATAATCACAAGATTGTTTCCACGCCTATCAACTCTATGCAAGTCCCTCCGAGTGTTGCATGGTTCTAGCACCCCCTGCAGCATGCCAAACTACCTCAGAATACGATCCGACAAATGCCACTCTATCCTCTCAAAGCATATAAGAGGGACCCGCGCCATCCATATGGCCCGTCCCTGAATGCAGTAGGTCAGAGCGTATCTATCTCTATAAGGCTGCCACACAACCTGATCATCTGTTAGCTTGGCCAGTTGATTACGATAGCCTCGCAAGTTATGGGCAGTAACCTCCTTGAGATACAATGATGATTTGGTCCACCTGAAATTTCATAAAAAGATAAGAAACTGTTAAAAAAAAACTATAACGACGAGAAAATAATGTATGATATATGTATACCTGCATCCCAGTGGCATGTGCTCTTGTGCCGGATCAGTGTTTCACCTTCAAATTTCAGGTTGCACACATAGCAACCGCTCCCAAGCCCAAATATATATCAATAAAATCTATATCAAATACTATAAATAATGTCGATTATTTGAAATCAAACTTAAATCCAACAACATAATGCACATTAAAATGAGATAAACATACCTGTTAAATGTTTAGAAATCCTCCGTACTGGCTCGTCAGAGGGTTAGTCGCACTACACAACTCTCGATATAGAAAAGCCAGCGAAGCACTACCCCAACTGTACATCCAGACCCTCGAAACCTCTCGAAGCAGTGGGAGATAATACAACTTAACCTTGTTGTTCGTACGATCAGGCATCACCGTAGAACCCAAGGCTAGCATGATATATGCCCGTGCGTACACATCAACAATGTCTTGAGGAGTATCATCATCGAGGTTATGGAAATGTGGAAACTGGCTCGTAATTCACCTTAGCTTTAGACTACTCCCATCCATATCTCTGGGAGATGAGACAGCCCCTAAGAGATCGTGACATACCACCCGACAGTCTAGAAATGGTGGGATCTCAGCATCAGTCATAGCATCCCCATCAATCGGCAACCCGGAAATCATGTCGATATCCTCTAGGGTAATCGTATCTCACCAACAGGGAGGTGGAATGAATGGGTCTCCGGATGCCATCTCTCAATCAATGCCTCCAGCAACCCATAATCGTACTGAATTCTCCCTATATAATGAACCCCACAAAATCAACACTCGGCTAATCTTGACAATATCCTCGGCGCTAGTCTATTCGGCAATGTGGCGCCACGACGAAATGAAAGCGGACTAGAAACCTGCTGTCCGGCCCAAATAAAACGAGCTCTGTAGCCCTCATGTGCAGTCAAAACAGAGTTATCGATAGGCCTAGGATCAATGAAGTTATCCATCTATTTCAACAAAAGAAACCCAATTCAATATCAAATAAATACATATATAAACATAGAGACTTTGAAACATCAATAGCAAATACTTCTACTTCTCCAAAATTGAGTCACAAATTGAGTTCAAAACCCCAAAATTTCAAACATACCACAATAGAGTTCAAATATACCAACTATTGAATTCAAATATACCAAAAATGGAGTTCACATGTACCAACAATTGGGTTCAATAACAACACTAATATTCAATAAAATCCTAATAATTTCAATATATACAAACCAAAAACAAAGCATATACACAAATCAAAGCAAAAACCTAATTTTAAAGTGCTTACAATATCTTAAAAATTTAGTTCAAACCCCAAAATTTTAACATGTACAACTATCCTATTTTTGAGACTAATTCTACGAGTATCCAATTCAAAGCAAAATCATCAAAGCATATACCATATTTCAACAAGTAACAAAATCAAATCATATACTCAAATCAAAGCAAATACTCTATTTCAACAATTATCCAAATCAAAGCAAAATCATCAACAATAAATAAGGATAAACTTTGGTGTAAACTTACAATGGCAAAATTAGATATTAAAAAGCTTGGATTTGATGATGACAATGGCAACCTATTTCTTCTTCTCCCTTAATTAGACACTTAGTTTTTTTTTCTTTCTTTATGGTCTGTATACCGATGCTGCTGATTGCCTTGTTTTTTAGAACTCGCTATACCATGTAGCGAGTTTAATGAGCGAGTGAAATCGCTACGTGATGTAGCGATTTAGGTTACTTCTAATTACCAACTAAACACCAATGAGATTAACCCGAATTTAACTAAACTCGCTACTTGGTGTAGCGAGTTTCAACGGTAACATGTTGAACTCGCTACACCATGTAGCGAGTTCTAAAAAGTTGGTCATTTTGGAAAAAATAGTTTCAAATGTGAGTTATTTTGTGATTTATATTTTTTAAATGGAATTATTTGAGAAAAAAATCGGTTGGGTAATGGTGCTAATTTGATGGTTGTGGAAGTGAATTTGTTTAAAGAGAGAATGAAAAATCTAATTATTTTATTTTCTTTAATATTTTTGGACAAAAATTTCATTAAGATCATTATTTAAATTGATATTTTGTTTTTAAAAAAAGAGACTTTGACCAATAAATTCTAAAATAAATGAAAACGACCAATAAAGCCAGACATTTTTGAAACTCGCCAATAAGTCCCTGTATTTTTGCTGGACCAGAATGCCCCTTTGTCACACTCACACGCGCCCACCCACGCGTCAGCAGTCTTCTCCCATGCCCAGTCAGAACTTTTCACTCTCTCTCTCTCTCTCTCTCTCTCTCTCTCTCTTCTTCTTTTTTTTCTACGCTTTTTTTCTTATCTACTTTATTTCTCTCTACTTTTCTCTCGCTTCCTTTTTTTTTCTCTTAAAATTTTAAAATGCAATATCTCAAAATCTAAAAGTCAAAAAAATAATCTGAAACCACTGTTTTAATCAAATCGCCAAGACAAATCAAACAAGTTTACTTATCATATATTTCAAAATTTATAAATAAAATAAAATTATTTTTCTCGTGTAAAAATCTGAGAAAATCATTTATCATTTGTTCATATATGAGTATAACTGTATAATGATTTTCATAAGAGAGGATGGATGAAAAGAACCAAACAAAGTACTCTATCTCTCTATGCTTTGAAGGTGTGTAAAATTGGAATATCTTCAAGTTCTCCTTCCAAGCATATTTATATTCTTCAATGACTTGAAGGCTACTCAAATAATCACCGTCTGGACGTTGAGGGAGAGTGGGGAAGTGGTTGGGCTTGTTCCTCACTTCATGCTCCCACATTCCTCAATTATAGCAACCATATGATTGTTCTCCAAGTCCATGCTTCAATGCCTTATACTCCCAAGCTTTCTCCATCTTGTACACTCTTTGAATCAGCAACAACTCCTTTGAATTAGTCTTTCCACGTTTTTAATGTTGTTGACACAAAGTAGCTCTTGGAACGGTTTTTGCATAAAATGTTATTTATACATAAATCTTTCTTTTCCGAATTCCTCCAAGTTTCTAGCTCATTCTCCAATCATATTGCAACATGAAATATGGACACACAACATATACTATACAAATTATATTAGCACATTATTCCATAAATAAATAATCAAGAAATGTACAACTATATAAATTCCAGCACAGGAAATCATCTGGGATATCATCTGGAATCTGGGAAATCATTCAGGATATCATCTGCGATTTACACTAACATAATGATTTTCACATTTATAAACTGAGAATTATATTTCACAGTTGTATAAAGATGTGAAATGGTTTAGACATGTATATGAGCTTAATAATCGTGTAATGAAATAATTGATGTGTATTTCACGCTTAATTTGCTTAAACAATTGATTAATTGTTGAACTGTAATGTGTATTTCACGGTTATTTTGGTTAGAGTTTGAAGTCTACTTCACAGTTTTGGTGTAAATAACTGTATAATGGTTTTCACATTTATAAACTAAGAATTCCATTTCACAGTTTTGATGTAAATAATTGTATAATGGTTTTTACATTTATAAACTGAGAATTCATCTCTATGGGACCAAGTTCTGGGTGAGAAGAACTAACAGGTCTTGTTTTTATCTTCACTGTTTTCCCAAGCTTGGATTACATTATCCAAACGAATCAATATATGAAATGAAATGAGATGTCTTTTCATTCAGAAATTTTGTCAAACAGGTTATGAAATGAATTACGGGGAAAACGAACCCGAATGTCCCTAGACAAAGGATGTCAAAAAATCACACCAGTGCACGTCCGATCGAAAATATGAAGCGCCCAAACCCCATTCTCCAAGCTATCAAAAATCGCGCTTCCATTCAACGAATAACCCTTAAACGAGGTTGGTGCTTTCCCTCCTCTCTTGGGCAAGAAATTTACCGCCTTTTTTCTCGTGCCGCCTTCTTTTTGCTAGCGTCGGAAACCATCTAAATTCCAATCCATAATCAAAATCAAAATTCAAAATCCAAAATCAAAACAGAAAATGACCGACAACGGTTTGAATGAAATCAAAGGGAAAATTGAGATGAAATAATTGCATCGTTGAGGTGTAATCAAGGATCTAGGGTTTCGGAGGATTGACGAAGAAGAAGGAGACGTCTGGGGTGGGGGTATATTGGGCATCACAAGATAACATAAAAGGGGTGAGGGATTTATTGGTAAAATAGATTTAAACTCAAGGATCCTAAGGTAAAATATGAATTATTGTGTTTTTATTGGTAAATTCCTCCTTATCTCAGGGACTTATTGGTAAAAACCCCTAAAAATATATTGTAAAACTATGATTATTTTTTGGTAGTGAAAAGATAAATAAAGCTATAATTTATCAAGAAATAGACTATAATATTTTTAATGAAAAGAAATCATTAGTAAAATGATAAATAGTTATTTTTTATTTAAAAATGAAAAATAATTTTTAAATATTATAAAAATTTATTGGAAAAAATATTTAAAATTAATTACATGAAAAATAATTAAAATTTTGTCAATTTAGGGTAGTGGAATTAAGGGTGAATTGGGAATTTGAACAATATATAACCTCTTTTAAGTCATACGTGCAAGACACATGATAACGAGTTTTTTCTTACATTTCGTCAACAAATCCTAAATTGATTAACGCTGGTAACTTTGTACATTAAATTGACAAAATTGAAACTTCAAACCCTGATTGACACACACACCCTAAACTAAACTTTGGACCCCATTTTGTCATTTCCCCCCATTAAAAAGGTAATCTCGTTAAAAACGCCGGTCATGTGCCTCAAACATGAATTTAAAGGGGCAAATTCGACTTTTCCATGAACTAAAAGTTAGAAGCAAATAACCCCACCCCCAATTAAATTCAGTTTCAGAAATGCAAACAAAAAACTCTCTTCTTCTTCTACCTTCGTATTTGCTCCACTATATCCAGTGGCGTATCTAGGATTTAGAGTGAGGGTGTGCAAAAAAAAATAAAAATATAGGGTGCAAACTATAATTTTGGAAAGAAGAGGGATGTAAAGTGTAAATATGTGAAAGTTAGGTAAAACTTTTATATAACTTTCACATATTTACACTTTGCATCCCTCTTTCGAAAATTAGGTTGCACCATATATATATATATATATATATATATATATATATATATATATATATATATATATATATATATATATATATATATATATATATTTTTATAAATACTCTGTATTTTTTTTTAAAATGTCAGGTGCGTCATTTGCACTTCCTAGCGCCATACTGAATCCGCCCCTGACTATACCTACCGGTCGCCATTTCTCACCCCACCTTCACAATCATCATCGCCCCTCCTCACCCTTCTTCAGTGCTGTTGATTCTTCTTCTCCCAATCTTTGGGCAGAACAACCACTCTTAATCCCTTTATCAATTTTGTCATTCCTTTGTTGTTTATCGTAAAATTTCGAAATTGTTTTAATCCAACTTGCAGTGAGAAAAATTGAATCCAAATCTGATTATGAGTTCATTTTTATTTTGAACCTGATATTTCTTAGCTATTGCTTTATTAGATGATGAGGATTTTGTTTATGATTTTATGAGCTGTTGAACAACTGACATGGTAAAGTTAGTGGTAGCTGATGATAGCAGGAAGGTAGTGGTGGTTGTTGGTGGTGACGATGAGATGGCGGTGGGTATTAATGATATAAATAATATAAATAATATAAATAAACAAAATAATATTTATAACTAAGATTTTTAACAAAATGCAATTTTTAAGTTAAATTCATTTAAAACGTAGTTATAAATGTCGGTCAGTTAAAAATGTGACTCACATAGCTATGGTAAATGTCTGTTTTGCCCCTTTAAATTCAAGTGCGAGGCAAATGACCGAGGTTTTAACGTGAGTTACGTTTTTAACTGAATTTATATAAAATTGCAACAAATTGACAATGTTGGTTAGGGGGTTGCAAACTATACGTTGTTGAATACCAAATTGCAACTATTGGAAACCATGGATAACCAAGTTGCAATTTGCCCTTACACATATGACCATGGTATTGTTAATTTAATAGAAAATGTGACCTAAATTGTTAAGGGATTTTTACCTACAAGTCCCTGAGATAGGGTGGAATTTACCAATAAGATCTCTGGGTTGAAATCAAAACTCTTGTAAAGTCCCTGACACTCTTTATAATAATCCTAAATGACAAAACTAACCTAACCCTCCACCCTCACGTCATGTTCTACCTTTCTGTTTATGCATTCTATTCTTCGATGTGCACAATCTTCTCTTTATTTCTCTACGTGTACAATACCCTCTCTCTCTCTCTCTCTCTCTCTCAAAACCCCTTACCTAATCTGTGAGAATGTGAGAAAAACATTGGTTGTTTATCTTTTTAATTCGAGTCGCCACCTATATTATTTCAAGAAAATAAGAAAAACTAATTTAATTCAGATTAAGTTATAAGATTAGAAGGTTATGGAGCACTAATCCTAGCCAATCTTATGATTGGTCTTGCTTTTAGGGATTTACAAATTCAAACAATCAATTTTAAGCAAAAATTGTTAAAACATGCAATCAACCAATTAATTTATGTTAATTAGTAGGAATGTCAGATCGTTATACTTCGAGACCATCTCCATGATTTGGAGAGGCTATAGGCCGATCCTAGGTTTAATGGAATTACACACACTACTCTAAACATCAAATACAATAGATGCGAAGAGAACAAAAATCAAAGGAAGTTTACATTGTAATTTGAGAACTTCGATGGATAACCTAGACAAAGGCTTGAAATTCAATCTTATTATGCTAGATCCAATTAGGAGAGATTTAGGGTTATTTTGTGTGTTCTTTCAAGGAGAGAAACCAACAAAACGAGTCAACGATTTCTTGGTTCACCGGTAGTTAACGATTCAAGACCGCCAGTTCAAAGGTATAAACCGGACCGAAGGGCATGTCTAGAAGTAATAGCCTAAAAAGAGGAATAAGCTATGATAAAGTTATGTGCAATAATAGAATGGTTAGAATTTCCTCTCTTTTTTCTTCTTCTTTGAATTAGTTTCATTTCTTTTCTTTTTTCATCATCTAATTATTCAAAAAAAAAGTTGGGTTCGTCAATTCAATTTATTAAAATAATTCAATTTGTTAAAATCATGTAACCTTGAGGTTGTATGGTGGTTTCTCTCACCCCTTGTAATTTTGCTAATATCTTCTTTTTTTGGCAGTTTGTGAGTGAAATTAGAAGAGAAATTATAAATTTGGATCTCAAATTTAATTAACATGGTTTGGTTTGATATTTAGTTTGTTTTTCGTGAGTTTTTTTGTTTGAAATTAAGTATTAGAGTTATCTCTCATAGTTGGTATGTGGCAAATTTCTCCTAAATCTCTCAATTTCTCCCTGATAGACAACTATCCAAGATTTTCTCGCCTTTGATAGACAAATATCAAAGTTTTCCATGAGAGTTAAGTCATTTTTTTCGATAGATGACTACAAGAGCTCATACATGAAACACTTGTAATTTGACTTGAGCGGGAGAGATAAATGACGCGCGACTAAGAAAAAGGTTGTGGGGTATTTGAGGGTATTTTTCAAGTGGTTTTAAAGTAATTATAAAATATTGTTTCTTTAAAAATTAATGGTAAGCCACTTCCCCAAACTCTTAATTACCCTGATTCTTCCTCTCTTACAGGTTACCACCGCTTCTGACCGGCCACATTCGACCACCATCGTCACGAACCTCCAACGACAAAACATTCAATCACCCCACCCCTCCCTACCCCACATTCGACCACTCTCGTTCATTCATTTGGTAACCCATTTAAAAAAATAATGTCAATGATAGGATTTGAACTTAAGACCTCCTATAACCTATGGTGTCTCCCTTGCCACTGTGCCAAGCAATTTTATTGTCAACTTATTGCATATTTGATTTAATAACAAAAAAACATCATTTCAATTGCAAAGTGATGAATAAATTTCTCAATTAAATTATGTGTTCCATGGTGAAAAATTTCAAAGACGAAATAAACTGATTTATCATTTTGTTGTTAACTTTCTACACATTTATTATAATAACATAAAAAAGAACACAGTTCTCAATTGTAAAAGATAAATGAATTAATTGATTAAGTAATTTCTTGCAAACAATTTTAAAAATTAAATGAATTGATTTATCATGTTTAAGGATATATGAGAAAATATTCATATATAACTTTAAAAAATCAAGAAATTCCATTATCAGTTGTTCATGTTCATAGAAGATGTAATAACACGCTTACTTAACTTTAAACAATTGAGAAATGAATTTCTCAACTATTCACAAGTGAGAAATAAGTTATAAACTGGTCCTCTATTGCTTAAAGCGTATGTGACAATGCATTTATTAACTAAATATTTAGCTTTGAACGATTGGATACATGATTTCTCAATTGTTTAATGGTCATATGATATCACACAAATATGAAATCATCTAATCATGAAATCAGTTTACCTATGTTATTTTTTGACACCAAATTCATTGTTACCATTAAACAACCAATAAATTGAGTTATCAACGAGAAAGTTTGATATATAATTATCGCCGATTTCTTCTAGGGTCCCTTGGGCAAGATTTAAACTCAGTTTAGGAAACAACATTTAGTTAATTCTCCAGATACCCCTCCACCTAATGGGAGCGATCGCCCTGGCGTGATCGCGCGGTGTGACAGGTGGTCTTATAAGTTAATTATAAGACTAATTTGTCTCTTATAAGTGACTTATAAGACAAATTTTTCAATCAAAAAAATCAAAAATTTCAATAATAACAACGAATTGCTCTCATAATTTACACAAAATTTTCAGTAATAACAACGAATTGCTCTCATAATTTACACATTTACAACACTTATAAGTTAATTATAAGACTACTTTGTCTCTTATAATTGACTTATAAGAAAAAAAATTCAATTAAAAAAATCAAAAATTTCAATAATAACAACAAATTGCTCTCATAATTTACACATTTACAACTCTTATAAGTTAATTATAAGACTAAATCACCTCTTATAATTAACTTATGAGACCATTTTGCCTCTTATTGAAGTTGGGCCAATTTACAGATTTATTATAAGACTAATTTGTCTCTTATAATTGACTTATAAGACAAATTTTTCAACTAAAAAAATCAAAAATTTCAATAATAACAACGAATTGCTCTCATAATTTACACATTTACAACTCTTATAAGTTAATTATAAGACAAAATCACCTCTTATAATTAACTTATAAGACCATTTTGCCTCTTATTAAAGATGGGAAAATGGAAATTGTGTAGAAAATGGAGGACATTAAGCTGAAATTGGAGGAGGGAGCGATCGCGCTATGTTGTGGGGAGATCGTACCCAAAGACCAGAAGCCACCGCGCGATCGCGCCATGTTGTCGGGCGATCGCTCCCAATTAGGCAGAGGGGTGTCTGGGGAATTTGAATCTGGGAATAACTCCTTATTTGAGATTTACAAAAAAAAAATTCTTTTAAAGAGAAAAAAATCTAGGCAGAAGGGCCCTAGGGGAATTTTTTCTATAATTATTTAAAGGGAATGTGCAACATATTGATCTTTATTTTTAAAATATGAAAATTTGATTTCTCATTTATTTAAATGATACGTGACAACATACTTATTTTTAGATTAAATATATGAGAAAGTGATATCTTAGTTGTATAAATGATATTCAACAACATTTTCATCTTTAAATTCAAGTATATGAGAAATTAATTATCAATTGTGAAAAATCGAGAAACGCATGTATTAGTTTTTACACTCATATATGAATAAATTAGAAATGAATATTTCAATTTTATACTCAAGTGCAAACAAATAAAAATATTTTTTTCCAGATTTGTACAAGTGGAGAATGAAATTTTTATTCTAAAATTTGAATCATATGATGAGTCTATTTGTTTGATTTATTTTGATGATACAATTACAATGTTAATTTCAAATAATTGTTTCGATTTTTATATTTTCTAATATTGCATTTTAAAATTTTGATGTAAAAAAAAAAAAAAAAAAAAGAGAGAGAGATAGATAGAGAGAGGGCGCGCTGTGACTGGGGAATAGCAACATGGTGACTCGCGGGTATAACGTGTGTGGTGTGGTGAGGTGAGACAGGGGCAATTTGGTACAGTGAAATTTTTAAAGACGTTTTGGTACTTTTAAAAATGTCTGTACTCATTGGTCATTTTGATTTAGGCAAAGGACTTGCTTAATAAAACCCCCACTATTGACACCACTGGCCGGAGGACTAGAGCGGCGAGTAAAGAGATGGCGGAAGAGGCGGTGTTAGGATTCCTCGAAAAGAACGAACAGATATCAGATTCCCGTCACTTCGCCGCCGAACATGGATTCACTCACGACGATGACATTGTCAACGTCGTTAAAAGTCTCAATGGTTTCGAATTCGTCGAAGTCAAGGTCCAATTTTCCTCTTTATATTTTTGCTTGAATTTAGTGTCCAAAATGTCGATTATCTGTATCTCAATTAGCAGAAGTATTTACAATTTACTACAGTAAGAACCTTTAAATTCATGTAAAGCTGTGGGAAAGTTCTATTGTTTCAATCTAACTCAGGGTTAGTTAGTAGGAAATAATGTTCTTCCTCCGTCCCAAAATGAATGTCCAAAAAAAAAATTTGACTTTGGACACTCATTTTGGGATAGAGGCAAGATTTTTTTTCAATCTGGTCAAGATTATGATATTTTGGAATAGTATGATGTAATATCTAAATTTAGTCTAAATGGGGGTAAAAATATAATTAAGTGCTAATTTTTCTTGATCAAAGGAGGGGGGGGGGTCATTTTTTTTTAATGAGAAAAGTAAAAAATTTCAAATTTTGTTAATACTAATTTGCTAATATTTAAAAAGTAAATGGGGGAAATTGCCCCATTAACCTAAGGCGTAGCTCCGCCCCTGTTATAGTTGGTGTTTAAGGTTTTATGTTATGGGTTTTTAGGGGCAACAATTTAGATATTTGGACAAACACAGAACTGATGATTCAGAACCTTGTAATTGTTTAACTGAATTTCCTTAATTCCTAGTTCAAGGTACTACCTCCATCCCACAGTAAGGTTATTAAGAAAAAGTAAATGTTGTGAGTATGAAAAGTAAAGTAAGAGAGAGAAAGTTGGTAGGGAATAGTAAGTGGGTTGTTAATGTGAGTGTAGTAAGTGAGTTTCATTGTTTATTTTAGGAATAAAGCAAACTAAGAACCTGAGACAGACCAAAAAGGAAAGTAAGAACTTTACTCCGGGACGGAGGGAGTATCACTTTTATGTTTGTAATGCGGTGCCTGGAACTTAAAATGAAGCACTTGAGTGTGCACTATTACTTACGATAAAATGTAACAATGCTTAGTTTTTTTTCTTTCTGTTTATTATTTAAATATATATTTTTCCTTTACTTTAATTTCTCTGTGTAGATTTATATTCTGGTGTCTTATATAGGTTATCTCTGTTAGTGTTCTACTCCATAATCTCCATACGTTTTGCCCAAAATTTTCATGTTTTGAGTGTCAAACAGTTGAAGGATTAAAATCCTTTTCCATAACTAACCTTAATTTTAAGGATTAGAGTTGTTTCATACAAGAATAAGGGCAATTTTGCAACGTTGTAAAGAATTATCAGCTTAATATTCCAAGTAGGAATTTACAAGTGGAACTTCCAAAAAGTAGAAGGTATGTCTTTTGCACTGGATTGGAGGGTTTTGTTTTTATTCCTTTTTTGTGGTTTTGTTTCTGGAACATTGGAAAACAAAAACGTGTATAGGCAGGGGTGAAGCCTCACTAATGAAATGGGGGATAGCGTCCACCTTTAGTTGTGACTTGTGGCTACACCGGTTTTGCAATATTACTTAGTTTGTATTTCTAGAAAATTATATTGCAAATAACCATTTTAAGGATATTTCTACCCAAAATGCAAAAGGAAAAAGTTCCCACTACTTGGTGGGGGGGGGGGGGGCGCTCTTGTTGGGGGATATTATTGAAGAACAAATTCGCTCTAGATCCACTTTAAATTTATTTTGTCATGTTAATCTGAAGTTGTTGAAGCTAATGTATTAAGTTACAAATTGCTTTTGGAAATCTACGTCTCTTAGAGGTTCGTGAATGTTTCTGTTCTTTTTAAATGCCTTACCCGGTATACTCAACTAAACTCAGCCAACCAGGCTTCGTCCCAATTACCTAGAGTTGACTTCATGAATCATTTTTTCACTTTCAATTTTCTCTTTTGTTAAACCCTTTTATAGAAAAGGTTTGAGAAAATTACATTGATAATAATTTATTGTCATCTTATTTCAGAATACATTATTTTGGAGTTTTGAAAACAAAAACAAATTATTGTTTTGAGAGCACTAACCTAACGGCACATTGTTCATATTTTAAAATGCCTTTCCCAGTATACTCAACTCAGCCAACCAGGCTTTGTCCCAATTACCTAGAGTTGACTGCGTGAATCATTTTTTCACTTTCTATTGTCTCTGTTGTTAAACCCTTTTATAGAAAGGGTTTGGGAAAATTACGTTGATTATAATTTATTGTCATCTTATTTTTTGGAGTTTTGAAAACAAAAAAAAAATTATTTTGAGAGCAATAACCTCACGGCACATTGTTCATATTTTAAAATGCCTTTCCTGGTATACTCAACTCAACTCAGCCAACCAGGCTTTGTCCCAATTACCTAGAGTTGACAGCGTGAATCACGAACATGCCCGGATCACTACACTTTTTGGGCATATAACATGTTCAATAACCTTAATCTTTTTCTGACTCCTTAGCTTCTGATCTCTCTTGGTGTTACACAACTCCTTAAAAAACTTAGCATATCTCGGAACGGTCTGAAGAAGGTCCAAGAATGGGATGTTCACCTCTAGCCTCTTGAAAGTATCAAAAATAGCCTTGTCAGGCTCCGGCTTCCTCGACTCTCTCAAGGCTTGAGGGAACGGCACCTCCGGCTCAAATACTGGTGGTACAGACTCCGATGTAGTACCCTTTTCTTCCAAAAATTTTACGTCTGCTTTCGTCGTCTCAACCTCCAATTCCGGCTCAACACTCTTTTCAACCTTCTGTTGTTCCGGCTCTATAGAAACCATCTGTCCATCAACTCTCTTCTTCCGCCTCACATACACTGCGCTAACATTTTGCTTCGGAAGGTTCTCCATTTGAGGTGATGATTTTGCTGCCTCTCTAGCTTCCATTCTTACCACTGCCTCTGCAATCTGCCCCATTTGTCTCTCCAGACCACTTATACTAGCATCAGTCCTCTGCTGATACTGCTGAAAACCGATTGAAAAGGTAGTCATACTCTGAGCCAGCGTACGAAACATGTTATCTGTAGACTGCTGCTGCTGCTGCTGTGGTGGTTGTCCCCATCTATCATAGGGTTGATTACCCCATAGTTATACTGTCTCTGCTGCTGCTGTGGAAACCCAACTGAATTCACATTCTCCTGACCTTCTGTCCGACTCAACAGTAACTGCTTCATCATACATTTCAACTCCTTGACCTCGGACTCAAGCTTCTCATTCTCCCCACTGCTTGTGCCCATAGCACTGACTTGTCTAATACTCGATCTTCTACCATGGGTTCTGGTACTCTTTGCTAGCTCATCCAACAATTTCCGAGCCTCTGCTGTGGTTTTGTTTAGAATGCTACCTCCACAGGAAGAGTCAACCATCCTCTTATCCTGATCTGTAAGTCCTCCATGGAAGTACATTATCAGCTGATCCGCATCATACCCGTGATAGGGACAACTTCGGGTGAGCGTGTGGAACCGATTGTAATACTCATAAAAGGACTCATCCGCCTTCTGTTCCATGTTACTAATGTCCCTTTTCATGACATTAATCTGGTTCACCGGGAAGAACTCATCCAAAAATGCCTCCTTCATCTCGCCAGGTAGTGATCTTGTTTGGTGGCAGTGATAATACTAGTGTTGGCATTGTCTTTTCAGAGGTGAAAGAGAACGCTCTCAATAAAAGGCCGCTCGAGAGGTAAGGCCGGTTTCATGCTCCGACATATTCGTACAAACCGAGAGATGGCCGATTCGGGTCCCGCCGCAAACCGTTGAAGGGGGCGATTGATTAAGTAGCCCAGGGCTTCAACTCAAATGTAACTCCCGCAGGTAAATTTGGAAATAAGACTGCTTGGTTGCTCTCTCCCCAATTGGGAGCTACTCTCGCCTTAATGTCAATGGGGGTACTACATCCTCTCTATTATTTTCTCTACCTCCTCCATTCACATTATTTTCCACTTCAGAATTACATCACCTTTCGGTCTCGTAAATCTTATCCACTAACAAAGCTCTCCTCCTGTTCCTGAAAATTCTTTCAATTTCTGGTTCACAAAGCTCAAGAAAATTATTAGTAGAACGGGTATGGACCATACAATGATCCACACCACGAAGGGACAAGGATAACGTAAAACAAACAATTAAAATAAGAAGACAAAAATTAATTAAGAACACAAACAAATAACACCGTTCCCCGGCAACGGCGCCAAAATTTGATACGCTAAAGTCGCACGCCTACAAATTAAATACCAAGACAAGACTCGGCTACAAAACTACAGCAAGGGCAAGTCCAGGGTCGATCCACTGAAGAACGGTTATTTGTTTGTGTAATAGTCACACACCAGTTTGGGGGATTTGATTGATGTGATTGTAATTAAACTAAAACAAGAAAATAATAAAGTTGTTGACAATAATTTAAAGAGAACCTTGGATTATAGTTCTATCCCCATTCTAATTCTGAATATCATTGGTTAAATCCCTTCCTTTATTCCCCTATTCACCCAATCATGAGATATATTTCAATCTCTGTTTCTTTCTTTGCTAATAGTTAATAGCGGCGACACGCTCAACTAAAAACCCTAATTGATAAACAAACTAAGCCGACATGGTCAAAATTCGATTAAGTAATTGATTTCGATTTAAGAAACTAAGATTGGAAATAATTACTAAAATACTTTCACTTAGATAATTATCTAGTTTTACCCAATTCACAAATCAGGATGACACATACAAGTTTATGAAATTGCTACAATGAAAACCCTAATCCGATACGGTAGGAGGGAATTCTAGCAGTAATTAATCAGAAGAATTAAGAAATTGATCAAGTTTCTAAATCCTAGTAATCAATAGTAATCAAGCAATCCAAGTAAAACTATGAAATATGGATAATAAAGGGGAAGAGAAAACAAACCTCAATTCATAAAAAGAAAGGTTCAAAGAACCTTAATCCAAAGTATAGAGTTTAGCCCTCCATAGAAATCAAAAGCTTCAATCTTGTTGCTAGGAAAAACTAAATAAAAGATATGATAACCCTAAAATAAAGATAAGAGGAGTATTTATACTTCCTCTAAAAACCTAGTCTAAAAAGGAAAATAAATTAAAATAAAATACCAAAATTAATCCCAAATCCCGTCGCCCGTTTCTTGCTCGGCGCAAGCACGACTCGTCCTTTGTGGGACGACTCGTCCCTCATTGCTGCCAAGCTCGATTCGCCGCCCGTAGACGGGAATACTTAGTGAAGGCCGTGGACGACTCGCCCCTCATTGCTGCCGGTCTTCCTTCTTCTTTCTTCTTCAATTCTTGTCATTGAATTGCTTCGAGTTTTCTTCAGTTGACTTGATCTTGAACTTTGATTTGATTCTTGAATACTTGTTTTGGCTTCATGAAACCCTTACACCCGATTACATAAAAGAGTGACTAATTTCCCTCGGATTACAATAATCTCTCAATAAAGCCTCACAATACACAATACTCTAAAATTACATCAAATCTATACTAATTACATGAAAATCAAAGATTAAAGGAACGGAAAACATAGGAATTACATAGTATAAATCATGGCACATCAAATACCCGCACGCTTAGACCATTACTCGTCCCTGAGTAATATTCTAACCCCACTCTAAACACCGGTCTAAAACAGATGCATTGGAGGTAAATGACTCCTAGTCTCCTCTAATCCGCCAACACAAGTCAATAAAAAATAAAAAACCATCGGAGTAATAGAAACTCCGTCTCCTTATAACACCAAAATATAAGCAATGATAATAATGACCTTAGCTTGATACCAACTCCCATAATATAACGGTATCCAAACTAAGGTCCACACAAATAAGTCAAGGGGATCTAAATATGTCCTATGTTTCCCCCACGCTTGGCTCACACTACATACACCCTCATAAAAAGAAATCATTGTTAAGGTTGCGATCCTTAAACAAAGATTTACCTCATGAAAAGCACCAACACCCCTTATAACTCCAACAGTGAACGAGGGTTTCTAAATCCTACCCACCACTATCCAAACCTCCTACTCCAATAATGGTCCTACCCGATACTCCAAACCTCCCTTATGTCTTCAACTCCGGTGATATAAAAGATCGTATACATTTCACTTCCTCACCTTTTGCAGGTGTCGCTTCCTGCTTTTCACCTAGCCTCTCTCTTCTTTTTTTTTTTTTTTTTAAACCTCACCTTTTGCCTAGGTGCCGTTTTCGATTTTCCGATTTTCACCTAGCCTCTTTTTTTTCTTTTTTTTTGAAAGAGAAATAATGTATATACAATGATACAACCTTCATCCTTCCCCCCACGCTTAAATCAGACATTGTCATCAATGACACCAAACAATAAATACGGGACAATAAAACATGGGGAAAAAGGGCACAAAGGAATAATCAAGTAAGGGGCGGGAGGCCCCACAAACATGGGCCTCATCAATGTAAGGGGGATAAAAGAAATCTTTTCGAGTTACCTCTAAAAGATGTTTTGGTTCCATGACATGCCTCCCTGTTGGAGACCATTTCAGCTTCCCCTTAATCTTCTCTTTTGCTTTCATCCCCACCCTCGGTGGTTTTCCTTTCTTCTTTTCCTCTGGCTTCACTTTTAGAGCTTCACCATCATCAATATCTACCGCACCTCCATCCTTTGCTTTTGGTTCCCTCAAATCCATGGCACACACCTTACGCACATTTTCGGGCACCTTCTTAGCATCGAACGCATTCAAACTCACCACTTTTCCCTCAAACTCCATGGTTAAAGAACCATTTTTCACATTCAAATTTTTATTTCAAAGAAAGAGACATAAATGGCCTCCCAACAAAACGGGTGCCTCGTAATTGACTCCATCTCAAGAACATAAAAATCCGCAGGAAAAACCAAATCACCAACCCGGACTTCGACATCTCGAACCACCCCCTTTGGGTATGCGTTGGACTTATCCGCCAAGTGTATCACTACTCGAGTATCCTCCAATTTACCCAATTTAAGGTTTTCAAACAATGTACAAGGCATAACATTGATTGAAGCCCCTAAATCAAGCATAGCTTTCGAACCGAACTACTCCCAAAAGTCACCGGAATCACGAACATGCCCGATCACTACACTTTTCGGGGCATCTTTTCTCGATAAACCGCGCTAACATGTTCAATAACCTTAATCTTTTTCTCGACTCCTTAGCTTCGATCTCTCTTGGTGGTACACAACTCCTTCGTAAACTTAGCATATCTCTAACGGTCTGAAGAAGGTCCAAGAATGGGATGTTCTCCTCTAGCCTCTTGAAAGTATCATAAATAGCCTTGTCAGGCTCCGGCTTCCTCGACTCTCTCAAAGCTTGAGGGAACGGTCCTCCGGGCCAAATACGGTGGTACAGACTCCGATGTAGCACTTTTCTTCCAAAAATTTTCTCGTCTGGTTCGTCGTCTCAATCTCCAATTTCGGCTCAACACTCTTTTCAACCTTCGTTGTCCTGCCATAGAAACCATCTCGTCCATCAACTCTCTTCTTCCGCCTCACATACACCGCGCTAACATTTTGCTTCGGAAGGTTCTCCGTTTGAGGCGATGATTTTGCCGCCTCTAGCTTCCATTCTTACCACCGCTCTCGCACCGCCTTCATTTGTCTCTCCGCACCACTTATACTAGCACGCCCTTCCGCCGATACCGCAAAATCGCTTGAAAAGGTAGTCATACTCTGAGCCAGCGTATGAAACATGTTATCTGTAGACTGCTGCCGCCGCCGCAAGTGGTTGTCCCATCTATCATAAGGTTGATTACCCCCATGTTATACCGTCTCTCGCCGCTTTGTGGGAACCCAACCGAATTCACATTCTCCCGACCTTCGTCCGACTCAACAAGAATCGCTTCATCATACATTTCAACTCCTTGACCTCGGACTCAAGCTTCTCATTCTCCCCACCGCCGCGCCCACAAGACCGACTTGTCTAATACTCGATCTTCTACCACGGGTTCTCGGTACTTTTCGCTAGCTCATCCAACAATTTTCGAGCCTCTGCAGGTGGTTTTGTTTAGAATGCTACCTCCACAGAAGAGTCAACCATCCTCTTATCCCGATCGTAAGTCCTCCACGGAAGTACATTATCACCGATCCGCATCATACACGCGATAGGACAACTCCGGCGAGCGTGTGGAACCGATTGTAATACTCATAAAAAGACTCATCCGCCTTCTGTTCCATGTTACTAATGCCCCTTTTCATGACATTAACTCGGTTCACCGGGAAGAACTCATCCAAAATGCCTCCTTCATCTGTCGGGTAGTGATACTGTTTGGTGGCAGCGATAATACTGTGTTGGCATTGTCTTTCAAGGTGAAAGAGAACGCTCTCAATAAAAAGCTGCTTCGAGAGGTAAGGCCGCCGGCTTTCATGCTCGACATATCTCGCACACACCCGAGAGATGGCTGATTCGGGTTCTCGCCCGACAAACCGCTGGGCAATTGACAAGTAGCCTGTGCTTCAACTCAAATAACCCCCAGGGCGGTGTCTAAAAGACCCCGCCTTAGGGCGCCTAGTCCCGCCCAGCGCTAGCCCCTCTCCAACGCCTAGTTCTAAGCCCCGCCAGTCCCGACTAATCCCGATTAATCCCGACTAGTCCCCGCCAGCGCTAGGCCCCGCTCTCCGCCGCCAAAGATCCGCCTAGCGCTTTTAGAACTCGCGGGTAAATTTGGAAATAAAACTGCCAGTGGTCGCTTCTCCCAATTGGGAGCTACTCTCTGTCTTAATGTCAATGGGGGTACTACATTCTCTCTATTATTTCCTCTACCTCCTCCATTCACATTATTTTCCACTTCAGGAATTACATCACCTTCTGGTCTCGCCATCTTATCCACTAACAAAGCTCTCCTCCTGTTCCTGAAAATTCTTTCAATTTCTGGTTCACAAAGCTCAAGAAAATTATTAGTAGAACGGGGATGGACCATACAATGATCCACACCACGAAGGGACAAGGATAACGTAAAACAAACAATTAAAATAAGAAGACAAAAATTAAATAAGAACACAAACAAATAACACCGTTCCCCGGCAACGGCGCCAAAATTTGATACGCTAAAGTCGCACGCCTACAAATTAAATACCAAGACAAGACTCGGCTACAAAACTGCAGCAAGGGCAAGTCCAGGGTCGATCCACTGAAGAACGGTTATTTGTTTGTGTAATAGTCACACACCAGTTTGGGGGATTTGATTGATGTGATTGTAATTATACTAAAGCAAGAAAATAATAAAATTGTTGACAATAATTTAAAGAGAACATTGGATCATAGTTCTATCCCCATTCTAATTCTGAATATCATTGGTTAAATCCCTTCCTTTATTCCCCTATTCATCCAATCACGAGATATATTTCAATCTCTGTTTCTTTCTTTGCTAATAGTTAATAGCGGCGACACGCTCAACTAAAAACCCTAATTGATAATCAAACTAAGCCGACACGGTCAAAATTCGATTAAGCAATTGATTTCGATTTAAGAAACTAAGATTGGGAATAATTACTAAAATACTTTCACTTAGATAATTATCTAGTTTTACCCAATTCACAAATCAGGATGACACATACAAGTTTATGAAATTGCTACAATGAAAACCCTAATTCGACACGGTAGGAGGGAATTCTAGCAGTAATTAATCAGAAGAATTAAGAAATTGATCAAGTTTCTAAATCCTAGTAATCTATAGTAATCAAGTAATCCAAGTAAAACTATGAAATAGGGATAATAAAGGGGAAGAGAAAACAAACCTCAATTTTCAAAGAACCTTAATCCAAAGTATAAAGTTTAGCCCTCCATGGAAATCAAAAGCTTCAACCTTGTTGCTAGGAAAAACTAAATAAAAGATATGATAACCCTAAAATAAAGATAAGAGGAGTATTTATACTTCCTCTAAAAACCTAGTCTAAAAAGGAAAATAAATTAAAATAAAATACCAAAATTAATCCCAAAACCCGTCGCTCTGTTTCTGTCGGCGCAGAAGCACGACTCGTCCTTGGTGGGACGACTCGTCCCTCATTGTCGTTGCTCTGATTCAGTCGTCCAGAGATGGGGAATACTTGGTGAAGGCCGGGGACGACTCGTCCCCTTGCTGTTGCTGCTTCCAGGTCTTCCTTCTTCTTTCTTCTTCAATTCTTGTCATTGAATTGCTTCGAGTTTTCTTCAGTTGAC
The DNA here is from genome assembly GCA_022495995.1 of Adenophora triphylla var. japonica. Lineage (NCBI taxonomy): Eukaryota > Viridiplantae > Streptophyta > Magnoliopsida > Asterales > Campanulaceae > Adenophora > Adenophora triphylla. The sequence continues at coordinate 96,117 of JAFEMH010004924.1, read as the reverse complement.
TTGATCTTGAACTTTGATTTGATTCTTGAATACTTGTTTTGGCTTCATGAAACCCTTACACCCGATTACATAAAAGAGTGACTAATTTCCATCGGATTACAATAATCTCTCAATAAAGCCGCACAATACTCTAAAATTACATCAAATCTATACTAATTACATGAAAATCAAAGATTAAAGGATTGGAAAACATAGGAATTACGTAGTATAAATCATGGCACATCAGTCTGTTACTAGTTGTTGGAATTTGTGCTGATGAAATTTATATTTATGAATTATGAATGCAGAACAAGTTGGGCAAGAATATTTTCAAAATAGCTACTCAACAAGCCATAAAGAACAAATGGATCGAGATGGACAAGCATAATGTATCCAGGAAGGTAATATGATGAATAGTGTGTAAATGTTATTGATATACTTATAGTAGCAAACCTTTCAAAATCTTCGGATCTCAATCTGTATCTTAAACGATGAGGTACCACGCTTGAAAAGAAAAGCACGAACTTATTGTAATCAAAGAGTATACCATTGATTCAACTGCAAGGTCATGCTCTTGTTTTGCAATGGAACGTCCAGGTTTGTAGCGGTTTTCTACCCTATTCCTGGTGTCAACTATTGCTTCTATGATTATTTCATGTATGTGGTTCATTATGTTGGCCCCTTTCTCTTTGGCTTTTGATTTTAAGGAAGCTCTTTATCCTTCTCACTGCAACCCTCACAGCCTCCAAAATGATGAGGAAGTAAACATCTAGGAGTGGAGTGATATTTTTCAACCACATGTTCCCTTGAACCCCTTCTGTTGCAGGAAGGTGAATTCGGACTGTTTGGGTGGGGGAGGCTGTATATTTGTAGTGAATTATATAGTTGTCTCTAAACTAACTTACTGAATTGGAGAAACCGTAAATTTGGGGTAATTTGCCAAAATGTTGCCACAACTCAACAGTAAGATATCATTTCTGGTAATGTTGCTGTTCTTTCAACTTTCTTTGGGCCTGTGCGACATTATACTCTTCCAAGTAACTACTAAAGCTTTATTTGTAAAACATGATTTTTACAAATTTCTACTCCCAAGTTAACTTCTTTTTTTTTTTTTTGGCCAACTTGAGTTCATTGTGTTATTACAAAAGCAAAGGGATGTGGATTATTGCAAGATTTTTGGCTCCGTTTTCCTTGTCTTTTGGTCATTTTTTATAATTTCCATTTTTGCACTTTATATAGGTTCAAAGTGTTGATGATAAAGTCAAAGCTATGCTTGTCAGGATACAAAATGGGGAGGTACGTGAAATTTTAAGGCTTCCAACCTTCATCAGCTTAGAGATCACGTTATCTCAACTGAGCTGAGCTTTAAATAGTAAGAACTAAGTTGTTTTTGGTAAGGAAGCTAAATCATATCTAGTCAATGTTTATAAGAACCAATGGTTCCTCTGTAATTGTATTGGATATTTTTTTAGTGTCAGTGCATGCATGTATACCAATTCACATGTTGCTTCTTCTATCGAGGAGAGTGCCAAAATTTTCTATTGGTGAAGTATTTGATTACCCAGAATAAGACACATCAGCATGTTAATGACCATACTTACTGAATGTGCGCTCGCCCCCGGATAATCTTGGGTTTCCCGGTTTAAATGAAAAGAAGGAGTCGCCACGCCGTTTTAAGAGGAAACATTGAAAACCTTTATTTAGAGAGAAAAACATGAGTTCGGAGGTCAGGTTACGTGTTGGGAAGAACCGAGAGTTCACCCAACACGCCTCGTCCGTAGACGAGTCTTTCAATCAAAAACATCCAAGTAAATTCAAAGTGTGTGCAAATATTGATAATAAACAAAGTGTGATTAAATGCATCTTATTAATTATGGAACGAGAATTACATATTGTGAGCCCATTATTTAGGGAGGCCACATCCCTGATACAAACAATCTAAAACAGATTACAAAGAAAAAAGGGTCTCTGTAGATGGGTCATGTATGTCGCATGACACATCGCACCAGCCGATCATACACGTGCCGCGCGACACAGATCACTGGAGACAAAGGTGTCGCGTGACACATATGAGCCATCTCGCGTAAACTTAACAAGACGAACACGTAATCAACGTAAAGCTATACGTATCTAATCAATTAACTAGATTACGAACTAAATACGTAAACGAAACCAAATCAACCTGTGGAGTGTGGATATGGGTAGATCCACACCTCCTCGGGGTTCAAACACCAAATCCAATCAAATAATCAACAATATAAGCTCAATCGCACGAATTACTCGATTAAACAGAGAGATTATGATTGGGATTCAAAGAATCCGTATAGCTAGGATCCGATTACGAATCCAAACAAAATTAAATGCTAGAATTAATAGAAATTAAGCAAGAGAGAGAGAGAGAGATTTGAGAGTTAGGGAATCGTTACCCTTGGTTGCTTCCACGAATTCTATATCCCGATATAGAACCCTTCAATTCTTCACCTCCGATCCGGAAGGATTAAGGCAAGAGGCTCAATTGGTGCGGCTTGAGAATTGGGTTTGGAAGGGAGGAATCGGGTAGGTTCAAGGTAGGAGAGAGAGGGGTTTGTGTTTGGAGAGGTTCGCTACGCCGCAAATTCCCGCAGAGTAACAAAGAGGCTAAAATTCGGATCCATTTATGAGAGGGGAGGTCTTATTTATAGCCGCAGTTTGCCGCCTTAATGTGTCGCACGACCTTACGCGTCCACTTTTCATGCCTCAAGCCGTCGCGTGACACAAGGCGGCTCAACCGCTTTTGGCGCCAAAACCGCTTTGAACATTCCGGAAAATACCCAAAAAGGTCCAACAGGTTTTATTCCTGCGGTCCTTTGGCATGAATAATGTACCAAAAGGTACTTCTCATGGGAAACTCATGGAACGTTTCCGAAAGTCTCTGGATAGGCCGAATTTACCAAAACGCCATTTAATGCAGCTTTTATTATATTAAAATGCATCTAAAAGGTCGCGAATTGGATCGGGCGTACTTACAGAGCTCCTCAACGTCACTTTTGGAAAAAGTGGGGTTGTCGATAAAATAAGATCCAATCCCAATGAGCATCAAGGGATAAGGTGAAGGGCTAGAAGGGTGAGAAGGGGAAAAGATGGCTGGACCTTTCTGAGAAAGGATTCCTACGTATCCCTTGAACAAGGGAATCAAGCCAAATCGTAGTTCGGAACACAAGACTGGAGGGGAAAACGACAAACCGAAGAAGTGAGAACTATGGTGTCTCAAACCAATTTTGAAAATATTGTGAGATCTATGGTGTCTCGAACCACTTTTGAAAATGTTGTGAGATCTATGGTGTCTCGAACCACTTTTGAAAATGTTGTGAGATCTATGGTGTCTCGAACCACTTTTGAAAATGTTGTGAGATCTATGGTGTCTCGGATCACTTTTGAAAATGTTGTGAGATCTATGGTGTCTCGGACCAATTTTGAAAATGTTGTGAGATCTATGGTGTCTCGGACCAATTTTGAAAATGTTGTGAAATCTATGGTGTCTCGAACCACTTTTGAAAATGTTGTGAGATATATGGTGTCTCGAATCACTTTTGAAAATGTTGTGAGATCTATGGTGTCTCGGACCACTTTTGAAAATGTTGTGAGATCTATGGTGTCTCGGACCACTTTTGAAAATGTTGTGAGATCTATGGTGTCTCGAACCACTTTTGAGAATGTTGTGAGATCTATGGTGTCTCGGACCAATTTTGAAAATGTTGTGAGATCTATGGTGTCTCGGACCAATTTTGAAAATGTTGTGAGATCTATGGTGTCTCGGACCAATTTTGAAAATGTTGTGAGAACTATGGTGTCTCAAACCACTTTTGAAAATGTTGTGAGATCTATGGTGTCTCGAACCACTTTTGAAAATGTTGTGAGATCTATGGTGTCTCGGACCACTTTTGAAAATGTTGTGAGATCTATGGTGTCTCGGACCACTTTTGAAAATGTTGTGAGATCTATGGTGTCTCGGACCACTTTTGAAAATGTTGTGAGATCTATGGTGTCTCGGATCGCTTTTGAAAATGTTGTGAGATCTATGGTGTCTCGAACCGAAGAAGTGAGAACTATGGTGTCTCGAACCGAAGAGGTGAGAACTATGGTGTCTCGAACCGAAGAAGTGAGAACTATGGTGTCTCGAACCGATTTTTGAAAATATTGTGAGAACTATGGTGTCTCGAACCAAATGTTGTAAATAATGTGAGAACTATGGTGTCTCGGACCAACTTTAAAACGACATGATATGATGACTAGACGCTTGAAAGAAATATGCGTTCATACCTGTATTGTGCTCACTCGCAGCTGTCGGAAGGTCTTAGACTACCATTGTTGCTTTCGCTCGTCGGGATAAGTGTAGCTTCCGGAGGGCTCACGCTACTTCTTTCCTGCTCTCTTGTTGTTCTTTCTTTCATGTACTGGGCTTTGCTTTTTCTCTTTCTTTCTTTCTCAATTTGGCCTGAGGGCCAGTCTTGAGACTCAATTGATTATCAGTACTGCGAGGGTAAGACAACAACTCCCAAATGCTATGCCTAAATAAGCTTATCTTGTTAGCAAAGATTAATTTATGTTAGCTTGTTTGCACGAGTCCTGTCTGCTCGGGAAAGCAAATGCGATTATTGGGTTAAAGGTCGGCTTTGTCAGTTTATTCATGAGGTTTTGGGATTGTTTCTGACGAGTGTATGTATAGTAGGGGTCCTCTCCCGTGAGGTGGAAAATGATACGGCGCAACTAGGCAAGTTGGGGACGCTCCCGAGAGTACAGATTGCAAAGCAGTCCAGGACAGAGTGTATCGCGTGTCCGAGACAAAGAAGCGCAGAAGGTGCAGAGCCATCCCGGCTTGGCGAAGCCCCGCTGACAGGCAAAGCAATCTGGAGGGAATCGGGTAAGGAGAGCCGGAGGGATACCTTAACCAAAGCCCCACTTGAGGATATTCCATGCAGCCTTCATCGCAGTGCAGTCATCTTGTAGCCACAGAGGCAATTCATCATTTCAAACCGCAGCCAATCGCCGCCGGACAAGACTCGGAAATGTTTACGCGCAGGGCACATCTTTCGAATGACGGGAAATGAATCCCGACTTCGTGTATGACACTCTCGCTTTGGGTTTGGCTCTTTTGAGAGAGTATAAGCATCACAAGGTGTGGAAAGTGTATGGAAGCCCCCGCCGACCGAAACGGTGTTTAGCTCTATCTTCCTATGATGTAGCAATAGAAGACTTTTCGAGACACTTGAAAACTTGTCTTATTCGTGGTGATCACAAAGCCGCTTAAAACCCTTTATTGATGTTCGGTTACTCAACCACCAAAGCCGATATGAGCAAATATTTTTATCAATCCCGAGGAGAAAGCCCACCGATATCGAGAATCGGAAGGATAGACAGCCAGTATGGGTACGGTCCTCAAGAGACCGGATTTTTCGAGATTTGTTTATGATTTCGACCGACCACCAATTATGGCCGTTTCTACGTTCCTCCTCCATAGAGGAGCTCGTCGCCGTAGTTCGGCTTATCCCGAATGAAGAGAATGAACGATGAAGTTCGGGGATGTGAGGACCTTCGAAGATTTTAAGAATTGAAAAATATGTCCTCTTAGAGTGTCGATGGGAGACACAGATGCCAAGCCCCAGCTGGGACGTCCACGGCAGTGTTTGCGGAGTAGAAACGAAATATGCTCACGCAACGTCGAATGGACAGATGGAATTTGCACAATCTTCGCTTGATAATCTTTTCGAGCCGGATAGACTCGGCTCCTCTTTAAGAGATAATTTGTTTTAGATCTCAACGATAATGGAATGAAACCGCCATCCTGGCCGGAACTCGCGACCGGGTTTCGAGGTTTCGATCGGCCTTCTGGTGATTTGGGATATCATGACCTCTTAAAATGAGAGGTCTGGCCGGGCTCCTTTGCTAACCGTACCTCTAAAGATGAGAGGTTGGCTCTTGGGTAGGTGTTTGGGATTTCTAAGGTGAGGGATCCATGATTTCATCTTCAATGCCTCTAAGAATGAGAGGTCAATCTTGGCTTTCGCTAAAGGCAAGGTAAGGGTAACGGGAATGGGGTTGTCCTCTAAAATCGAGAGGACGTCTTAGGATCGTTAAGGGTAATGGTGAGGGACATCCACGCCGTCTCTTTATTCACTCCGAGAGTCCTCTTGAGTAACGACCGGATCCTTTGACTTTCACTTTGGGAGGATCACTAGTGGACTGTGCTCTCTTTCTTATCTTTTTTTGTATTTATTTTATTTTATTTTTGTATTTTTGCCTCTCTGTCTTTTTTTTTTTTTTTTTTTTTTTTTCGAGAGGAGGATTTCGGCTAGTCCCCGTGATGGATCATTGCCTTCCGCAGCTCTTGAGCTTGGAGACGGTCGATCTTCTTTTCGCATCACGGGAGCCTCAAGGATAGTCCCTCTTCTTCTTGCAATGGTTAAACGGGTTTCAAAACGTGCCGATCTTGAAATGAAGGGATATTGTTTAGTGAGGGTAATGTGATGGTTTTCCTAAGGGTGAGAGGTTTCAACCGCAGTCCCTACCGGATAGTCCGAACGAGATTGAAGCTTCCATTGCTTTCTTACGCTTACTTCGCGGAAGATCCATGCAAATTCATCGAGCAACGAGATAGCGAGGACGAAAGAAGATATGTGAGCATATGGGAATCGAGGTGGGGAGTTCTTAAGCCCCGTTCGGGAAGGATATCACCAATTTTCTCACTCCGATCAATTTAAATATTAGTCATTTCAAAGCGTTGGTCATGAGCAAAGACAAGTGATCATTTAGAATAAGACCAATTCAATAGAGTGCAACACGGGTATGCAAGTAATGTCTCGAGTCTAGCAGAATAGAAGCAAATATTTTATTATTGCAAATAAAAGACTCATAACATGGACTCGATGTACTCGCGACCACATAAAAGATACTCTAGAACTTACGACGCCGATCGATTGACTTCGTTGCCTACGGTGAGATAACCTCCGGGCTTCGCCGATATCACCGAAGAAGATCGGGGGACAACGTTAAGGCGAGCCTTCTCAACCTTTCCATCATCAATAAGTCTTTGAATAACCTTCTTCAAGGGGATGCAATCATTGGTGATGTGGCTCTGATATCGGTGATATTGGCAATATTTGCTATGATCCAAGTCCGGATTGGGTTTGGTGGGGTTGTAGTTATCAAGTGGCCCGATCATTCCTCGTTGAACCAATCCTCCGAAGGCCTTTTCGGTTGTCATTCCGAGATCATCAAACCGATACCGCTTACGGGGTGGCCGCTTTCTCGGTCTTCGCCCGTAGATTGCCGACACTGTTGTCGATGGTCATCTCTTTTGCTTAGGGATCGTTGAACTTGTCGCTTCGTGTCGAAATCCACCATTATTGCCAACATTGGTGTTTGATGCAAGGTTAAAGAGTCTCGTTTTCGCTGCGGCTCCTACGCCTACCATTTCCTCAAGTCAGGATACCAACCACTTCCGATAGCTTCACTGAGAACCGGCTTCACACACGATAGAAAGATGTCCTTTTGATCCTCGCAATGGGATCGACTCGCAGAGTTCATTCAACTTAGCGTTCCATCTCTTGTAGAACTCGATGATTGACTTGTCTTGTTTCGAATTGTACCGACCAAATCATCCCCGGTTGTGCGCCATTCAAGGTTTCCACGGTACTTTTCAAGAAAGGCCTCGGTAGTCGACTCCAAGTAGCTCGAGCTTCGACTTAAGGGTTAGAAACCATGCCAACGCAGTCCTTTGAGTGTGAGATGAAAGTGCCGAGCCATAAACTCGGGAGTACAACCCATCGCCCCCATAGTCATTACGTATGTGTCCACATGAAGTTTTCGGGCATGCCGAGCCATCAAATTGTATTTTGGGCATTTTGAACTTGTAAGGAAGAGGCTCTACTTGCTTTGGGTCAACAACCTTAAGTCCACTGATCCCGCCGTCAACTTGTCAATTTGCTGCCGCATTTGCTTCAACAGGCAATTACCTCCTGAGTCATCCCTGAAGTTGAGGAAGAGTGGTAGCAATAGTGAGGAAGACTCAAAACTGGCCGGGTTGGAAGAGAGACGATTGAGCTAACCCTGATGCCGGAGCCGGCAAATGATTGAATTGACCTGCTGGGAAATTCGATTCTGGGAAAAGCACCTAAGCCTATAAGGAATTGACCCCGAATGTTGCATAGATGATGAGCCAATTCCAAAAGCTAAATCCATTGAAGGCTGAGACATGTATTCTTGAAACTGAGGCCGTCTAGTAGGAAACTGCATAAATCCATCCTGGCTGAACCGATTCCCGGAGTAAGGATGCTGATTCGGATACTGGGTGTTACCCTGGAAGTGAGGACCATGAGACTGACCTTGCTGATACTGAGAACCTGGGAACCGCAGACCTTGATTGTTCGGAAGCCTGGGACCCAAATTGGGCTTAGAGGCGGGAAGCATCGGGAAAGGGTGAGGAAGTCAAATCATGGAGGACCGGTTGTGTTCCTCCGACCGGACCAAAACTTGTTTGAGGTTCACGCAGCCCCACGATTCTCGAGCATAATCGAACCGCGCACCCCGGGTCCGAGGCCGAAAAGGAGAGAAACATTCCGGCTCCTAGATCGGTGTCATTAACCTCGGTAATCTTTTCATAAGTTCCATCGCGCGTCGGATCACAATGATTCCACGGCTTCTCATCGCATCTACGAACTTAGAATGTGCCGCCTCTTCCCCGGCTTCGAGCGAGTAATTGAGTCTCACGCTCTCTAGCTAGAGCGGCTTCCAAATTAGCCCTCATCTCTTCCATAGATGCACTATGCATGACTTGTTGATCCGCGGCATGAATCCTCGGATTGAGTGGTCATACCCTTCTCTCGCACTAGACATCGGGTGCGAAATTGAATCTGCCGAAACCGCACCGCCTCAAGACGCGAACTAAACGAACACTGGGAATCGAATCGCGCACCCAACTTGCCTTATCTGGAGAGGAGAGAGCGTGTATAAAGAGGGGGGTAGAGAATTTTGGGGAGGTACGGGAGAGGGAAGAATACGGAAGGAGACGGACTCGCACAAACACAAATTTATTTATGTTCAAGTATAAATTAGTATTTTAAATCCTAAATACAGTTGGGAAATGATAAGCCTTTATTCATGCTAACTATACCTCGGGGAAACCTAATGACGCAACGTTCGAATTACATCAAATGCTTTGTTTTGAAACATATAATAGGTGATGGTACCTAGCCCAAACCCTAACATCTTTATGGAACGAAAAGGTTTGTCCAAATTTCTAAGGAAATTTGGGCAAAGATAACGGGTCTTTTCGAAGAATTTCGAAGAAAAATCCTAAGATGACCTCTCGTCGGTACATGTTGGCAATGCGGCATGATCGCTCGTTTAGAACACGCCACGAGAGTGACATGTTCCCACGTGAAATCATGTTGCATTTGGCAACATGTCCACAAGGTGTGAGGTTTTGGGAGAAGGTATAAGGACCTATATTATTTTTCAAAAACACTTCATTTTGTTGTAATGAAAACATTGTATCAAAACCAACTGTGGGTAAGGTTTTAGTGTGGTGCCACCTATAACGCACTAGGGGTTTAGGTTTGATTTCAGCGCTCAAGCGCAGCGAATTTCATGGCCGTCCGCGATGCCGTCAATCGCACCCGAGGGTTCTAAATCTAAGTGATGTAGTGTGCGGATGACTATATTCCTTTATTTACAAAAAGAGATTTTTTTATTTTTTATTATTATTTTTTTTATATATTTTTTGAAAAAGAAAACAACACACACCCTCACACAGGATAAACAGGGAACAACAATCAATTGAGTCACGCTTGATCCAAGGAACTGCCCTCAAACCAGTCTTCGATGTTCTCGTTCAATGCCACCCTTTGTCGCGTGACACAGACAACCAGAGACAAAGGTGTCGCACGACCTGGATGGTCACTGAACCAGCAGCTCTTCAATCATCAAATCAGCCCATGTTTTACCATAGCAAGAGCAACACAAAAGAAGACTAATGCACAAAAAGTGACCACAAGCACAAAGGGCTCACAAGTTCCATAATCAACAAAATGTATGAATCACAAATGATTATCGAGATAATGCACACAAAATGGATGTATTGGATGTTTGACTAAATAAAAGCTTGACCCACTCAACACTTGAAAACAGGTTTTCAAGTGTTTTATTCCCAAATGAGTCGCCACTGAATGTGCGCTCGCCCTCTTGGGTTTCCGGTTTAAATGAAAAGAAGGAGTCGCCACGCCGTTTTAAGAGGAAACATTGAAAACCTTTATTTAGAGAGAAAAACATGAGTTCGGAGGTCAGGTTACGTGTTGGGAAGAACCGAGAGTTCACCCAACACGCCTCATCCGTAGATGAGTCTTTCAATCAAAACATCCAAGTAAATCTAAAGTGTGTGCAAATATTGATAATAAAAAAGTGTGATTAAATGCATCTTATTAATTATGGAACGAGAATTACATATTGTGAGCCCATTATTTAGGGAGGCCACATCCCCGATACAAACAATCTAAAGCAGATTACAAAGAAAAGGGACTCGCAGATGGGTCATGTATGTCGCATGACACATCGCACCGTGACCACATACGTGTCGCGTGACACAGATCACTTGGAGACAAAGGTGTCGTGTGACACATATGAGCCATCTCGCGAAACTTAACAAGACGAAACACGTAATCAACGAAAAGCTATATGCATCTAATCAATTAACTAGATTACGAACTAAATACAGAAACGAAACCAAATCAACCCAGGGAGTGTGGATATGGGTAGATCCACACCCTCTTGGGGTTCAAACACCAAATCCAATCAAATAATCAACAATATAAGCTCAATTGCACGAATTACTCAGATTAAACAGAGAGATTGCGATTGGGATTCAGTAATCCAGATAGCTAGGATCCGACATCGAATCCAAACAAAATTAAATGCTAGAATTAATAGAAATTAAGCAAGAGAGAGAGAGATTGAGAGTTAGGGAATCGTTACCCTTGTTGCTTCCACGAATTCTATATCCAGTCAGATATAGAACCCTTCAATTCTTCACCTCTGATCTGGAAGGATTAAGGCAAAAGGCTCAATTGGTGTGGCTTGAGAATTGGGTTTGGAAGGGAGGAATTGGGTAGGTTGAAGGTAGGAGAGAGAGGGGTTTGTGTTTGGAGAGGTTCGTTACGCTGCAAATTCCCGCAGTAACAAAGAGGCTAAAATTCGGATCCATTTATGAGAGGGGAGGGTCTTATTTATAGGCCGCAATGGCCGCCTTAATGTGTCGCACGACCTTACGCGTCCACTTTTCATGCCTCAAGCCGTCGCGTGACACAAGGTGGCTCGGCCGCTTTTGGCGCCAAAACCGGTTTACGGAACATTCCGGGAAAATACCCAAAAGGTCCAACAGGTTTTATTTCCAAGGGGTCCTTTGGCATGAATAATGTACCAAAAGGTACTTCCTTCGCGGGAAACTCATGGAACGTTTCCGGAAGTCTCGGGATAGGCCGGGAATTTACCAAAACGCCATTTAATGCAGTTTTATTATATTAAAATGCATCTAAAAGGTTGCGAATTGGATTGGCGTACTTACACTTACCATCTAAAAACTGTTTGTCCTTATGGGAAATGTCATGCGATGGAGTAGTTGTTTCTCATTTTGCTACAAGATACTTTGATTGCAGACTGTCAGCCCAGAGGATATCGATACTCTTAAACGAAGAAAGCTTATTTCTCAACAGTAATAATCTTAACTTATTATATTTCTTTTCACTTATTAACGTATGTCAAAATTACATTTTAATAAAAGGTTGCAAGCTTAAAGTTCATCACAATTAGCTTGTATTACGAAGGCAATAATTATTAATGCTCAATATCTCTTATGTCATGCCTGTAGTATGTACTAACATCCCCGTTGTGTGCTTGTGTCCCTCTATACTTTCCTATGCAGGACTTGGAAAAGTTATCTAGTGACAAAGGGTCCTAAGTACGCACCAAAAAGAAAAAAGCCTGCCACTGATTTAACCCGAGACAATCTTCAAAGGTAGTCCATATTTCTTGTCAAATTAGTGACATACTCCCTCCGTCCCACTCGAAAATAAGATTTTTTTGGAATGGCATGGGGATTAAAGAAAAGTCTTAGTGGAGTAGGTGTGGTGAGTATGAAAAGTGAGGTAAGAGAGAGGAAGTGGGTTAGAGAATAGTAAGTGGAACGTTGTTGTTAGTGGGAAAGTGGGTCCCACTGAATAAAACATTTCCATTTTGGGGTTGTCCTATTTCGAGTGGGACGGAGGGAGTATATGCAACGGGTACTGATCAATCAACCGTTAATGTCAAAAGAGTCACCAGAGAATCCTGACATTTGATTTAGAATTCTTAATGAGATTGTACCAAAATACATTTACAATGTAACAAACATTTATCCACCTACTTGCCAGTGTGATCTTTCTTCATCATGTGATTTCAGAATGGTTGTTTGAGCGGGAATGGCCAGGAGTGTGTAGCTACCTGCCAATCTTTCTACATTCCTTGGAAGTTAACCTCCATCCTCCTTAATATCAGCAAAAGGTCTCTATCAGTCATGGACCCCTATGATCTCATGAATCTGCAGCCATTTATATACTCATTTTCTTCTATATCTGTTTCCTTGATTTGTTCCTCCTGTAAGTGCACCACTTATGTTTCTATCTTTTGTCCCAATTTTTTATACTAATAACTAATCTATGTGATGGTTTAAGCATCACCACATTACTTGACCTGTGAGGCCACAGTTGACCTATCACATGTCTTGCCACATAAATTGGGATGAAAACTGGGAAAAAAGCTTGGGATTTATAGAGATATGATACTTCAGTTGTTTATTTGTTGAAGTTGGTATAAGGATGGTTTGGGATTTGCTTTGAGGAGAAGAAGAGAAGGCATATTTCCATGGTCAGTCATCAGTCATGAAGTGCTAGGGGACCCAGCCTCTATGTTGTACACATTCGTTAAGTGCTCGTTTGGTACGAAAGAATTGTGGTTCCTTTCATGCTATTTACACTATCATGGAATGAATTTGTACCAGGGCATACTGGAGTGGAATGGTTAATTTGCATACTAAACTAGAACTAAGTTTATGAATGGCACGTGGTAGCTATTTAAGAAAAGGAAAAGAACCGTATAGGTGGCTATTTAAAACGTGGTGAAGCACATGTCTGTTTTCTTTTTCGTTCATATTCAGCCTTTTATTATACATTTCATTAAAGGTTGATCTTGGTTCTTGATTCATGTATCTTGATGATTTTTTTCCTTTTACTTCTAAGGCATGATTGGAAGGACTTGGAATTAAAAGAGTACAATTTCAGTGCTAAAGGTTTACCCATCAATGGTGGTCATCTCCACCCATTGCTCAAGGTTAGATGCAGTTTTTTTTTTTTTTTAAATTAAGTCTTCTTTATTTCCCCCCACTCAACTCTCTGTGACCTGACAAACCATTTTCTATCATTTCCATTAAATGACTATGAGGGCGAGCCTTGGCGCAACGGTTAAGTTACTCCTTTGGTGACCATAAGGTCACGGGTTCGAACCTTGGCGAACAGCCTCTTGGCAATTGTCAGGGGAAGGCTTTAGCATTCCTATTGGATTTCTGGGTTAATGCATTCCTAGGCTCTTTTTAACTTTGAAAAATTAGTGCATTGAGGTGTTAAGTTTTACACAAGTAATTAGATATATCTAGTGAAATGATTCTCAAACACTATCCCCAAAGTAACAGGATTAGAAGTAATTCAACCGGCAGAGTTTTTGTATCGCATGTGGTTGGGAAATTGTAGGCCTACAAGGTATCTTACTGATTACATGCATATGCAAGTTCTATGCATTGAAATGACTTGCGCATTTCATAATGCTACTGTTGGATCCCCACATGTGCTATAATTCCTTGTAAGCAATCCTCTATCCTCGAAACAGTAAAACCACGGAAATTGCACATGAGCTTATCAAAATTGAAAAGGGAATTGGAAAAGAGTGAAAACTACAGTAATGTGCCCAAAATGCTCTTTTGTTCATAGACTTCTGCTAATGAACATTATACTGCAGGTACGACGTCAAGTGCAGACGATTTTTCTTCAGATGGGGTATGGTCATATCACTTCGCTATTATGTTTGTTATATACACGCGCATGTGTGTTAAAGGATTATTTGTTATAATGGAGCATTCCTATTAAAGGTAACTTGTGTAAATGTCTGTTTGATTGCAGATTCGAGGAGATGCCAACGAACAATTATGTTGAAAGCAGGTGACCCTTTTTTTCTTTCCCTTTCGTCAGTTTGGTTACTTGTTAGTTGTTACCGATAGCTTCTGGATTTAGGTTGTGTTTGATAGCAACAAGCATCAACAGGCACTTGCTGCTTGTTGATGAATGACAATCTTAGAAAACTTGAGTCTTTGTAAACAAGCCATTGTCAATCTTCATGCTTAGCGGCTCTTATTCGGTAAGTGAAAATATTGATGCTTGTTCGATAAGGGGAATATGGGATGGTTGTTACAATTCGAGTCAAGGATTCACCTCAAGGATTCACCCTTAGTTTGAAGTACTTGCACAAAAGAAAACCATTCAACAAGAAGCATTAAGTGCTTGTTAGTGTTGTTATTAAACACAACCTTAAACTCTGGCAGTATCAACTTACGAGTATTTTGCCAAGTTAAATGCTGAACCCAAGAGATACTCCCTCTGACCTAAAGGATTGTCCAAATTTCATTTAAGGGTCATTCTGAAAATGTTTATTTTTTTTGACAATTCAATGGCAAAAATGCTTAAATTTATGTGTTAACCACTTTTTAAACATTTAGTTTTACTAGTATAAAATGAATAGTGATTTTTTTTTTTTTGGTAAAAAGACATTTTGGGACAAATTTTTTAACAAAAAGGATATTCATTTTGGGGCAAAATTTCTTGAAAATGGACATTCAACATTTGGGTTAAGGTCGGGCCTCGTGTTTTCATGAAATTCATCAAACAAGCCAACTAATGAGAAGAACTTAATCTTAGGATCCATTGGTCGCTAATTGGGAAACTACGGGAAAATGTTCATAATATTTTGTGAATTTACTTTCCATTTGCATAACGACATCTCCAAACAAGGCACGTGATCTAAATTGCCTAATAACTTCACTTAGGACATTTATTTCACTGCACAAAAGATGGGAGGTGGGATAATAATCTCCGAAAAAATCTTTGTTGCCTTCCACCAAGGTTTAAGTAATTCTAAAAGCTCGATAGCTATCGACCAATCATACTCACTAATTTGGTAGTCCATTTGATGACTAGAAAAGTATTTCATGAGGACCACCCTATATTCGACAACTCTCTTCAACATTTTATATGTTGAGTTCCACTTAATATTCTCGGTCACTTGAGGTTTCTTGTATTTCATGCTTAAGCGGCACACGAATCGGCATAAATTTCCAACCTTGGGCCGGAATTTTCGATAACATGGGAGGCCGTGCTGATGCTATTGGTGACAGACTTTAGTGAGTGGATCAAGTCTTGAACACACAGATTAACAATGTGGCATGCACACCTAACATGAAACAAAGCGCCATCTAGGGGATAGGGGAGGATTAAGAGCTTGGATCAACATTATGGCGGTGAGGGTATTGTAAGTCGCATTATTAAAGGATATTGTTAAAATTTTGTTGGTGATAACATACTCACTCAATACATCTTTAATGTGACTTGTACATTGCAAAGCCGTGTGGGGATAGGGCATTGTTCTAAAGGAAAGCACCCTCTTTTGCAACATCCACTCATCAATCCAATGAGCGGTTATACAAGTAAAGGGTTTCAGAACTAGAGCTTAGAGTGACCTTTCAAGCATCGGTGGTTAAGCAAACACTACCCTTGAATTTTTGGAGGTCGCTCGCTAGTTGAAGTTGACGAGTTTGGAAGAGCTTCTTTATATGCCCAGTAATAGTTTGGCGGCTCATTGGTTGGTATGACGGGTTGAGGCCTCTAGAATAGTGGGTGAGTCTATCATCATCCGAAAGTGAAAGAGGCAATCGACAACTCACTAGTAACAACACTTAAAAACTCTCCCTCTCGTCTTCTTCCTAGGGTTTCCTAGGTTTTGCTTACCGGCAGGCCTTCATGGCTGCGCCGGTTGATTTCCCTCCTTTGCAGGTCTCGAAACCTGGTCCTCAATCTTCCATCCCCGACAATTCTAACCCGCCAATTGGTAACCCTAATAACCTTGCGCCGCCATTGCAGGGTGCGAACCCTAATCCTTCATTAAACCAGATTCCGCCACAACCAAACCCTACCTCTAACAAATCTTTCGCATCTATGGTTTCTCAACCACGCACACTTCCTATCCAAGATATCCCTCTCATTCCAGCTGCTACTCATAAGGGCGTTCCTTCCTTAAAACTTTCTAAGGAGGCAATTGATGCCTTTGCTCGCCCCTTTGCTTGGACCCTTGTGGGAAAATTTACCAATGGCCGACCTACCATGGAAGCGACGAGATTGCCTTCACACAATTCCATTTAAAGGGTGACTATAAACTTGGTCATCTTGACTCTCGTCACATGCTGATCCAATTGACTAACGAGGAAGACTTCCAACGACTCTGGACTAGAGAGGTTTGGTATGTTCATCGATTTCCAATGCGAACTTCTGTTTGGACACCTTCTTGTCGCCTCAAAGCGGATTCTCCCATTGTTCTGTATGGGTTAGTTTACCGGGCTCCTGTGCACTTATTGAATAAAGTATTCCTATTCTCTTTGGCTAGAATTTTGGCAAACCCGTATCAATTGATAAAGCAAGCTCAGAATTATCAGACGAGTGTTGCTAAAGTTCTTGTGCAAGTTGATCTTAGTAAAAGGTTACCCGAGAAGATTCATATTGATTGTGGTGATTGCATGCCTAGTTTTTCCAAGCCGTAGAATATGATAATATGCCCGTGTATTGCGGTCATTGCTTTATTTTGGGTCATGATATTTCTGTTTGTCGAAAGGTCAATCCCTCTCTTAATGATTCAAAACCTAATTCAAAAACTAAGGATTCTAAATCAGCCTTGCAAGTGGAGAAGGGTGAAAAGGTTTATGTTCCAAAGCAGGTTGTATCTAATCCTCCAAAGGTCGTATCTAGTAGTGGTGCTCAAGAAACTGAGATTGTTGATCTCGATGGGGGGATTGTTCAATCTAAGCCGTCAGCCGAAAATGGTTGTGAAGATATTGATATCCATAATGAGACGGTTGACTCCCAAGGTGAAGAATTGGTAGGCTTGGATGACCCAGCTATTGTTGAGATAAATATAGGCAATGAAACTCTGATTGCTACTGCTGCGCTTGGAGCGCAGTTGGGGGCTTTGGCCATTCAGAATGGGGCTATTGCCTCACCATCCATCCCTATGACGGCACCTGTGTTGGATAGCGAAGCGCTAAATCTTGTTCGGGAAAATGTTAGACAAATTCAAGCTTCATCAGCTCCTAACTTACGTCCCTCTTCTGCTCGTATGCCAAATCCTAAATACTTTAATCCCGAATTTATAAACCCAAAAAACCTAAAAGAAGCTCTTACTATTCGGGAAAAATGCGATTCTAAACCGGAAGGCGGTCTTTCTGCTACTTCTCCTTCGGCATATCAAGAAGCTCGCACTTATGGGGGTATAGTTGGAGGAGTTCATGTTGATCCGTGGGCTCCAATGACTGACTGCGATAATTTTGAAGATTATTACGATGAAGAAGATGGCTTTCAAAAGGTTAAAGGGAAACGAGGAAAATCTGGATCGAAAGCTAAATAAAAAAACATCAAGCCTAAAAGGCATTGGATTCCTAAAAGGCAATTTGATTGACCTTTTATTTTATTTTTATGTTTTTTCTTCTTATTTAATTTTTTTTTTCTTTTTTTTGTGATGGTTCTGGCTTAGTCCTCCATCACCTCTTTGTACCTTTTATTTTTCAATAATATTTAGGGGCATTGCCCTTTTCGCTAAAAAAAAAAAAAAAAAGACAACTCACTAGTAACATCGTTATCAAATCGACGTCCAGTTTTGGGTAAGTGACACATGGTATATTTAGTTGCGTTTGTACGGTACCATCTATCCCTTTAGCGGCTTCCTTATCATGTACACCCGCCGGATTTACAAATTTTGAGCACCTCTTGCATTTGGCTTTTGTTTCACCGTCAATAATTACTAAATCATATAAATGAGCATATTTGGACACTCTATGTTGTGCCTTTGCCTTACCCTTACCCCTTCCCCCACTAGGTGCACTACCCGAGACAACATCGGTAGTAGGTGTATTTGAAGTTGTGCGGGTTTCGTGGGTGACTTGTACATTGTCATCCTCATCCCCCTCCCCACCCTCATCTATGTCTTCTCCTATGTGATGATAGGTTCTAGATGTATAGTTTGTGTTGGGCTCATTCACTCAATCCGGGGTCGAATCTGGAGTATAGCCGCAAAATGGGGTCAAACATAATTTGATCATTACGGTGCAAAAGAGAATTATCTATTGAGTGGCAGTTTGGAATGGGTACATTTTGATTTTGTGGTTGGGGGAAAATATGTAAATATATCATTAACTAGATTTTTCATGATAACTAGCAATATAAATTACCTAGCAATTAAAATTAAAAATGCAACACTTAAAAAAATTATTTTTTGAATTTTTGAAAATTTATAAGGATTAAATAATTTTGGCAATAATTTACAAACAATAAAAGTAAACAATTATAATTTTTTTGTAATTTTCGGAATAAAAGTAATTATTTTTTGGAATTTTCGAAATTTTTGAAGATTAAAAAAAAATTAACTACTAAATACAATATTTAACTAGCGAGTAAACAATTAAATAATTAAAACAATAAAATTACATTCAAGGCTTCAACTCTTACGATGTAATCACAAATATTCGACTTGAAAATAATTTGATGGTTTGGGTTTGAGAGAATTCTATGATGAATTGAATTTTTTTGTGAGAAAAATGGTAAGACTTCCTCTTTTATTTATACTAATTATAATTTTTTTTCTCGATCAAATTTACCCCTAAATATGACTGTTGGGAGGGATAATTATGTCCAAAAAAATTAAAATATGATAAATGAGCCATTATGTGTAAATTGGACATCAAACGAATTTATTAACGGATATATTTGAGAACATTTTAGACATTTACAAAGACAGATCCGTACGGTCCTCATTGATCCACGGGCCAAACGGGTCACGGACCAAACGGATCTTCTGATTCGCGGGCCAAAGACCGGTCCGTACGGACATCTTTAGTCCAGGCCCGTCCCGTATACGAAACGAGACAAACGGATAACGGGCCACAGACTGGACGGATACGAGCCAAGCGGATTGTGGGCCACGAGCTGGGCGGGCCGCCCACACGGGCCATTGCCCAAAATGGCCATCTCCAACATGCGCTAGGCCAGTCAAACGTGCGAGTTGAATTGGATTGGTTCGGCAGGTCCCGCTCTGATCCGAAAAAAGGCATCATATGTGGCACTAGGGATGACAATTTTGAACCGAACCGTGGATACCCGAACTGAACCGAACCGAACCGAACCGAACCGAAGTTGACGGTTATTAACTGGTTTGACTGGATATGGGGCGGATAATGGGAAATAACCGAAATGAAAAAGTGGGAAACGGTTTGGTTTTGATATTAGCATTATTCGCCCCATTACCCGCCCCATTACCTGAATCGAAAGTTACCCGAACTGCTTATTTTAGTAATATAATTTTACTGTTATTCATATAAGTATTTCCCATGATATAGATGATAAATGGCTATTTCATAGGCATTTATAGCATTATTTTCATATCATTTACTTAGTTTTTAGTCTCATTTAGTTTGCATTTAGTATAATTTAGCCTCTTTTATATCATATAATCTAGTGAATCTTTCCTTATGTTTTGTGAATTGTGTCATACACAACTATTTAATTTTTTTTTGAGCTCTTATGAATGTGATTATATGAGTTTAAATAGAAAAATTATCATTTATCAAAGTTAATTTTTGAGTTTTTTTTATCGCTAAAGTGTTTTAAAACAAAATATTAGTTTAACTAATTTCCCGCGGGGATTTTCCGATTAATTGTTATGGGAATGGGTATGGTATGGAAAATTGATTACCCGCTGGGGAATGGGACGGTTACGGGGCACAAAATTGAATTGAAGAATGAAGGCGGTACGATGTATAACTGTCCCAAACTTCACCATTGCCATTCCTATGTGGCACAGTTTTTGACTTTTTTCTCCATGTACACTAAAAAAATTAACAGTCACGGTCACTGTTGTCGTTGTTTTAGGTAGTTCCATTGAGCGTATATCTTTGATCCACGCATCACTTTCATTATTTTCCATCTTTCTCAGTTACCCACTCGGGACAAAATAGGTAATTTTACCAAAATATTGATGCAAAAAACTGTTTTTTTTTTAATTAAAAGCATTTAAATTTCACTTTTATCCTTTATATTCTTATATCTGATTTTATTTTATTTTATTAAACTTCCTCCGTTCTTAAATAAATATTCAATTTTTACACTGAAAGACATTTCTGATAAGGTTAAATTTAAACATTTTTAGTAGCAAGTACATAATAATTTTTAATGATGAGTGTATATGTGAACTATAACTTATTGTTTGATGATTAAGATAATAACTTCTCCAAAATTTGACATTAATTTCGGACTAAATTTGAAAACTTAGACATTTCATTTAGAGATAAAGAGAGTATATATTATAAATGAAATAAAATGTAGAAAGAAGACACAAACAATAACAGTTGTAAATTTAATATTTGTTTCATTAAATTATAATAATAAATGCAACTTTATAAACACTAATGATTTTTTTTGTTGGACCAAAGTGAATAATTTCAAAAGAATGCATAATATCTTGAGGAGTAAACCACAAAACTTACCCTTATAGTATGAATGTAAAATCATTTTAATTTTCGTATTATCTAAACAATAAATATAATTTGTATATTATATTTTTTTAATTTTTGTGTCATTCTATTTTATCTAATTTAAAATAAAATGTAGAAAATAATAATAATAATAATAAATTGGGTGGTTAGGTGGGCAGTGTCTAGGGACTAGAGTGGCTGTTTGAGAGTGAGGCGTTATAAAGATAAGCTTTAAAAACATCCAGCTACCACGCCATTCTATAATTGAACAATGAATAATACTCTCTTTCCCAGAATCCTACTTTTCCTTGTGATCCGGTTCAAACTAAAAGTCTCATTTCATAAATAAATGACAAATTTTGAACAGTGTTTCAGACATTTATGCCTTTATAATGTAAATATATTTTTTAAAAAATAATTCATTATACCCTTATAATGTTAATATATTTACAAAAAAAATCAATCAAAAAGAGGGAAAAAGATTAAATGTTTTAACTTTTACATTCTCTCTCCACTAATCTTCTACCGACATGCAATTCTTTATTTATTTTTTAAATTTTTTTTAAGAAACGTGAAATACTACCCTAAAACCTTGAAGTGAGTCGAATGAATTATATTGTTATATAAAATGTGTCATTTATAGAGCCAAAGTCCTGCCTTTTACGTTGAACGGTAGCTTCTTTCAAAAAAAAAAAAAAAAAAGTTGAACGGTAGCTTATCCACATATAATATACTCCCTCCGTCCCGCCCGACTTAGGACATTTTTCCATTTTGGGCGTCCCATTCGACTTAGGACAACCCCAAAATGGAAAGTACTTTATTAATGGGACCCACATTTACACTCACAACAAATTTTCGCTCATTACTCTCTACCCCACTTTCTCTCACCTACATCACTTTTCATACTCACAACATTCACCCACTTACACTTTTTCCTTAATCCCCGTGCCCAACCTAAACGTCCTAAGTCGGTCGGGACGGAGGGAGTATTGTGAATTGTGTACCTAACCCCTAAAGTTTATAAAATGTTAAAACTCAGTAACAAACTCACATAAAAATCATGACTCCCATTTTAATTGTATACACTTGCATCTCTGCAATCCTGCTCTACTGTCTCTTTAACCTGCGCACACTCTTATCTTCCCGCCATAACGGCCGCCCACTACCACCGGGTCCAAAGCCATGGCCTATCATCGGAAACCTCCCTCACTTAGGCACCAAGCCTCACCAAACTATTGCCGCCTTGGCTCGCACCTACGGACCACTAATGCACCTTCGCCTCGGTTTCGTTGACGTGGTGGTTGCTGCATCCGGATCTGTGGCGGAGCAGTTTCTAAAAGTGCATGATTCAAATTTCGCCAATAGACCGCCGAATTCCGGAGCCAAGCATATTGCTTATAATTATCAGGATCTGGTGTTTGCCCCCTATGGACCACGGTGGCGCTTGCTTCGGAAGATCTCGTCTGTTCACTTGTTCTCTAACAAGGCTCTCGACGAATTCCGTCACTTGCGCGAGGTTTGTAAACCAATCTTAAATCCTAATTAATTGATGTAATTATGTGAAAGCTTGATTTAAGTCAGCTTAAGTTTTTAGATTAAATTATATTTTAACATGATATCAGATATCTTGTTTGTTACGACAAAGTCCTCAATTTGATTATTTCTTTTTTAAAAAATAGATTTTTTATTAATTAATCACTTGACTTTTTTACAAGAGGGTTATTTGAAAAACGTTTGCTACGATAAGTTTATGATACTGTCTGCTTCTCAGTACTTGAGAACAAGAAAGGCTCCCACCATCCAGATTCATATTTTGGGTAGGGTGCCACTGCCACCCATTTTTCTGGCTTCTCAAACTCTAATTTCACAGGAGTAGATGCCAATGCTTCTTCTTGACTTTCAGCTTCAAAGCTTTCCAGTAAAACTCTGTCATAGACAGCTCTAACATTCTTCGGCCCATAGGCCCGATGTTCACATGGGCCGGGCTTGACTTTTACGAGGCCCGCTAATGTTTAGGTCCGTCCCGGCCCGTCATTAAGTGAAACCCGGTGGGGCCCGGCCCGTTTGACAGCACTACCTCTCTCTTATGAATGGTACAACTAGAGCTATTTTGTCTGATTTCGAGTTCGAAACGTCTCACTTACAATGTTACTCGTAATCACGAGTACAAAAAAATTGCACTATATTAGGCCTGCCCGAGATGCATGTGAAAGAGTGAAAGCTTGATATATTTGATTGATTCCCAATCTTGGCATTTTAATTTTTTTAGATGAAATGATAGCTTACTATAATTAAGGATTGAAAAATGTGAATGATTCAATTCAAAACTTAAATCTGCAGGAGGAAATAGCAGTACTAGTAGGCTCTCTTGCGAGTGCGGGGAAAGCGGCAGTGAATTTGAACCAGCTACTGAGCGTGTGTACTACAAACGCCCTCGGGCGTGTGATGTTAGGGAAGAGAGTGTTCGGCGGCGGGGCCGATTCAAAGGCGGAGGAGTTCAAGGAGATGGTGGTGGAGCTGATGGTTCTGGCCGGCGTTTTCAACATCGGCGATTTTATACCGGTACTTGATAGATTTGATCTACAAGGTGTGGTTGGGAAAATGAAGAAACTGCATGCGCGATTTGATTCGTTCCTTGACTCGATACTTGAGCAACACAAGATTGAAGGACGTGGTGGTGATTCATGTAAACACGTGGACTTGTTGAGTACATTAATTTCGCTCAAGGATGATTTTGCTGATGGGGAGAAGCTTACTGATACTGAAATTAAAGCTCTGCTTCTGGTAATTAATCAACACTTATCTGCATTTCAAGTACTCAAAACTCTCAAATTTACAATTTATTTCTGTTTTTTACAAATTTTTTGGTCCGAGTAAATGCAATTTTTTTTAACACTCCGTCACTCAGAATGGAATAATTGTCGCATATGGTCAACTAAGTTTACACTTGATCGTCATTTAATGCTAAATTATATATCTTCATGAAAATTTAAAAATTATTATGAATAAAGTTACTATTTATTTACCAATAACCACTTTCAAAACTTTAAATAATCAATTTTTTTTTTAATTTTTTGATTAAAGTATTTTAGCAATATCTAAGAAATTTGGATCTACCTTATAAATTACCATTATTGGACTAACTAATTAATTGTTGTGACAGAACATGTTTGTTGCGGGGACCGACACATCATCAAGCACAATTGAATGGGCTTTAGCAGAACTGATCCGGCATCCAAAAATCCTAGCCCAAGCCAAACAAGAGCTAGATAAAGTAGTTGGTCAAGAAAGGCTCGTAACCGAAGCCGACCTCTCTCAACTAACTTATTTCCAAGCCATCATAAAAGAAACCTTCCGGCTTCACCCATCCACCCCACTTTCCCTTCCTCGAATGGCCTCCGAAAGTTGTGAAATCAACGGTTACTTCATCCCAAAAGGCTCAACACTTCTGGTTAACGTTTGGGCCATTGCCCGTGACCCAAATGTATGGGCCGACCCACTAGAGTTTCGGCCCGGGCGGTTTCTACCGGGTGGCGAAAAGGCTAATGTGGATGTTAAGGGGAATGATTTTGATGTGATACCGTTTGGTGCGGGACGGAGAATTTGTGCGGGATTGAGCCTTGGGCTAAGGATGGTTCAATTGGTGACCGCGACTTTGGTCCATTCATTTGATTGGGAATTGGCTGATGGGGAGAAGCCTGAGGAGCTTAATATGGAAGAAGGGTATGGGTTGACTTTACAAAGGGATAAACCATTGAAGGTTCATCCTATGCCTAGGTTAGTTCCACATGTTTATAAAGCCTAGATGAGTAATTTGTAATTTGATTTAGGGCCAAAAGGAGAACCGGTGTGACCAAATGGCCTTTATGCATACATTATTAAAGTCCAAGATAATATGTAATTGTTTTATGACCCAAAATATGAGCCGATGTGACCCAATGGGTCTTAATGTTTTGATATGTTTTCTAGTAGTTAGCGGAAAATGAGGAAATAAAAGAAATTATGATTTGATTTATTAAAAAATAAACTAGTGTTATACACCCGCGTTAAACGCACGATAAAAAAAGTTTTTAGTTTCCATAAAGCTCATAAAATTGCACACTCTTATTGTATATAAATCACCAACTTCATAGTACAAGGAAATAGATTCTTAGGTATATTTGAGCAAGTACTAAATATATGAGCCAACAACCATCATTCTCGAACCAGATATAATTCATGCTAAGCCATGGAATCAATCTTAGCCATGCTTGTAAGATGCTTATAAAGATGATGCATTGTTGGCCTTGCTTGTGGATTCGCATTTAAACAGTCCCTTGCCATTATTAGAATGGATATCACCACATTCTCGATTTCGGGTGACAGAGGGGGAAGACGTCGATCGACCATGTCATTGGATAGTATCTCCTCTGCCGATGAAGATAAGATAGAAGTAATAAGATCACCGGGGTGCTCTCCTTTAATTACTTCTAGTGCCAACACTCCAAAGCTATAGACATCTCATTTCTCTGTTACCTTCATTGTATAAGCAAACTTTACAAAAAAAAAAAAAAAACCATGCCCACATTAATGTTTCCATCAGTCTAATATTAGTATAAAAGAAAAAAGAAAAAATAATAATAAATCAACAGTACCTGGTGCAATGCATCCACATGTGCCAGCAAGTGCAGTTAGGTTTGATGAGTCTAAGTTTAAGAGCTTGGAAATACCGAAATCTGAAACACGAGCCTCATACTCAGAATCAAGCAGAATATTTTTGCTTGATATATCCCGATGCACGATTGGGGGTGTGCAATCGTGGTGCATATAAGACAAAGCCCGAGTAACACCCTTAATGATATTCACCCTCTTAAACCAGTCTAGCAACTGAGCCAGGTCTTCCCTGCTCAACATCGCAGCAAGACTGCCCCTTTCAATGAACTCATAAATCAGTAATGAGTGTATGGAATGGGAACAAAATCCATGAAGTTTCACAATGTTACGGTGCCTTATTTCTGTCAATGCTCTCACCTCATTTAGAAAAGATCTTCGATCAGCAGGCTGATCAGAAGAGTATGAATGGAGTTTTTTAACAACAACTGTATGATTGGGCTGTAGACATGCCTTGTACACAATTCCATGTGCCCCTTCTCCAATACAATGCTCCTTGTCAAAATTGTTGGTGGCATTTAAGATTTCCTCATACACTGCTCTACCATCAAAAGTTGTTATAGCAAAAAGATCGATGGTTTTTGTACTAGTGTTGCTTACTTCTGTTCGCTGCCTTCTTCTTCTTCTTCTATAAATGATGAAAATCCCGAAGAACGCGCTTAGAAGGAAAGATGCTCCGAGAATGGGGAGTATGATCGGAAGAATGGTGTTGGCCTTTGTGGTGGTTCTCTTTCAAACATTTACAAGATTTCAACCCAGTAAGGTTTCCACATAACCCTTTGTTGCCTTGTAATATAGAAGCATTCAGAAAGACCTTGGTGTTTGGAATGGGACCCTGCAAATCATTATAGGATACATCAACTTCAAGCAGGGAGCGCATATTGTCAAAAGCATGGGGAATGGAACCAGAGAGTTGATTGTGGGAAAGATTTAGCTTCTCCAAGCTCTGCATCCCTTGAATTTGTGGTGGAATATTCCATGTGAGCAAGTTATGACTCATATCAAGTACCTCCAGAAGTTTTAACTGAGTTACTTGAATTGGTATAACATCTGTTAAGTTATTGGTTGACAAGTTCAAGTAATACAGCGGTGACAAATCCCCAAGATTTGCTGGAACCAACCCACTCAATTGGTTTTCTGAGAGATCCAAATACAAAAGTTCTTTTAGTGATCCAACCTCTTTTGGTATTGCGCCAGAAAGTTGGTTTCCACGCAAATCAAGTTACAGCATATGACTCAATTGACCAATTTCATTTGGTATCTCCCCAACTAAATAGTTTGAGAGAAGATAGACTTTTCGCAGTTGAGTTGCCAATCCGAGCTCTGGGGGTATACTACCACCAACATTGTTGCCCGCTATCCACAGGTCGGACAAGTTTCTGCAATCACCCAATTCAGGAGGAATGGAACCAGAAAGATGATTGTTCGTCAAAGATAGACTACTTAGGGAACTTAGGTTACCAAATGATGCAGGGATTTGACACATGAGTCTATTCTGAAAAGATCTAGGACTCAAGTGATCTTAATTTCCCAAGTTCAGAGGGAACTGAACCAGATAATTGATTCATGGATAGTAGCAAGAACGTTAAGCTTTTCAAACTCTCAAAAGTTGATGGAATAATTCCTGTTAATGAGTTGTTGTGAATCTCTAATTTCATAAGACTTGAGAGATTTCCCAATTCAGGAGGAATGGGACCAGAGAGTTGATTATCAAACAAAGAAAGATGACTTAGGGAACTTAGGTTACCAAATGATGCAGTGATTTGACCCGTGAGTCTATTGCTGAAAAGTTCTAGGAATTGAAGTGATCTTAATTTTCGAAGTTCAGAGGGAACTGAACCAGATAATTGATTCATGGATAGTTGTAAGAATGTTAAGCTTTTCAAACTCTCAAAAGTTGATGGAATAATACCTGTTAATGAGTTTTTGTGAATCTCTAATTCCATAAGAGTTGAGAGATTTCCCAATTCAGGAGGAATGGGACCAGAGAGTTGATTATCAAACAAAGAAAGACGACTTAGGGAACTTAGGTTACCAAATGATGCAGGTATTTGACCCGTGAGTCTATTGCTGAAAAGTTCTAGGAATTGAAGTGATCTTAATTTCCGAAGTTCAGAGGGAACTGAACCAGATAATTGATTCATGGATAGTTGCAAGAGTGTTAAGCTTTTCAAACTCTCAAGAGTTGATGGAATAATACCTGTTAATGAGTTGTTTAGAATATCTAATACCATAAGAGTTGAGAGATTTCCCAATTCAGGAGGAATGGGACCAGAGAGTTGATTATCATACAAAGAGAGACTACTTAGGGAACTTAGGTTACCAAATGATACAGGGATTTGACCCGTGAGTCTATTGCTGAAAAGTTCTAGGACTTGAAGTGATCTTAATTTCCCAAGTTCAGAGGGAACTAAACCAGATAATTGATTCATAAATAGTTCCAAGAACGTTAAGCTTTTCAAACTCCCTAAAGTGGATGGAATAATGCCTGTTAATGAGTTGTTGGAAATAGCTAATTCCGTAAGAGTTGAGAGATTTCCCAATCTGAGAGGAATGGAACCAGATAAATGATTCTGGTAGAGATGCAAGAGAGTCAAGTTTTTTAAGTTTCCGATAGTTGATGGAATAGTACCTGTTAGAGAGTTACTGCTGAAATTAAGTTTCTCGAGATGATAGAGATTTCCCAAAGATGAAGGGATTTGACCCGAAAGATTGTTATCTCTAAGGAGGAGAATATGTAGTGAGCTTAAGCTACCTAAAGATGAAGGGATTTGACCTGAAAAACTGTTTTCATAAAGGCGGAGCCCTTGAAGGGATTTTAACATCCCTACTTCAGGAGGTATTATGCCCGAAAATTCATTTTCAGAGAAGTTAAGAAAGATGAGATTGGAGAGGTGAGTTATCTCAGGGCCAGGGATGCTACCAGAAAGCTCATTTGTGCCAAGATGAAAGTGAGTAAGATTGGGAAAAGATGAGAAAGAGAAATGGTCAAGTGTACCTTTCAGACTCGACATATTTAGTTCCAATCCGGTCACACTCCTATTAGCATTGCACGAAACTTCGTACCAAGTACATGGGATATTCAGCGCACTTTTATTTGCTTTGGTATGAAAATTGGTGGGAGATGATGGAAGAGCCCATGAAGATAGGCGAAAAGTGTTGTAGCTTTCAAGGCTGGCTTTCCATTTCAAGAGAGCATTTGCTTCTTGTGCAGAAGCAGACACCACAAGGGAACACGTCAAGAATGTTATAAGGTATATAAAACACATTAGGGTAAGAAAGAAGAGATTTTTCATGGTTACCATAAAACAAATGGTTCCGTTTTTGGTGTACGAAATTAATGATTCCAATCGAGATCATTTATAGTCTGCAAAAATGTTTATGCGTTTAGAGTACTGCAAAGACTTTGAAAAATAGTAGTGAGTCAACTTCATTGTGGAAGACTTGAAATTCTATGAAGATTATGATTATTGTGCCCCACCTACTTAAGAAAATAGAACTAGCACTAAGGGAATAATTAAGAAAAATCATTAAAATCTAACTATTGAAGGAAAATGGGAGTTAAATGCCCTTTTGTCCTCAACCTATGCAATATTTTTTCTTTTCTTCCTTTAAGTCTTTTTTTTTTATTTTATTTTATCCTTATTCCTTAAGGTATGCATTTGTGAGATCATTCAGTTCTTCCATTAGTTTAGCGACCATTTCTTTGTTAAATAAGGTGATGTAGCTAAGTGATGTCATCTTTTTTACTTATGTGACAATTTACAAAGAAACTTTTGTTGATGTGATATTATAAGGGGTAAAAGTGTAAATATAAAATAATTAATTCTGAATAAAATCAAATAAAATATAAAATGAATAAAAAATATGAGACAATAAAAAAAATTATTAGATTAACGTCAAATTTACTATATATAATAGCAAAAGTTTTTCAAGCTCCCAGAAAACTCCAAGTGGCACAATATTATTGGTCAATATTTCCATCATCCACCAATCACAATCATCCATTTGAAATTCAATTAGTAACTTTTAAAATGCAATTAGTTAAATTTCGGAAGTTAGAGAGCCAACCCTAATTATTAACTTAAGTATAAATATTAGCTTCTTCCGGCTTAGGGCTGCAACTTAACATTCGAAATTGAGAGAAAGAAACTGAGCGGGTGTGGACGGCGCTAGGAGCTGGGAGAAGAAGAACAAGGGAAAGCTAGAAAAGGTAAGAATGCTTGTCCTATATTGTAGTACTATTTTACTGCTAATTGTTTGGACTGCTGCTATGGTTATTAATTGGCTGAAAGGAGTAAAAAAAAACTGGTCCCTTTCTCTGCTAATGTTTGAAAAGAGATAAAAACATAATTGAGAAAGAGAAAAAGTGATCAGAGGAATAGAAAAGAAAGAAAAGAAAAGAAAAAAAGGGAAAGAGAGAAAGAAAGAAAGAGAGGGGACGAATGAGAGAGAGAGAGAGAGAGAGAGAGAGAGAGAGAGAGAGAGAGAGAGAATGAAGGTGGCAGGAGGAAAGAGAGGAGGATAGTGTGTATGTATCATATGTATGTAATGTTTGAGGGACTAGGTTGCAAAATAAACAAGGGCCTAAATGAAATAGAAACTCTTAGATGTGTGTGAGGGTGACGTGAGTGGTCAGAGGAGGAATGAGCATAGAAAATCCATTTTATAATGAAATTGTCCATTGAACATTAAAGTAAATATGTCCTTTGGACAGTAATAGGATTGAGGAAATTATTCATCTGGTGTTAGTGGGAAACCTAAAATATGATAATCAGTCCATGAAATGTTTATTGTCAACAGTTACTGAATTATAGTAACTGTTAGAATATACAATAGTATGTGTACTTTTTATGAGGGTCATCTTAATTGATTACTATATTACGGCGTACGCGAGTTTCTTTCAAATTATGGCGTACGCGAGTTTCTTTCAAATTAACGCTAACTCACGTATTATACGTGTATTATATAAACTAACTATGAAAATAACACCTTATATAAACTAACTCATGTATTTTACAATTTATCAAAAAAACAAGGCAATATGGCAAAACGTGGGCAAGAGATAGCTATTCGCGATATTGAGGGAGCTACTAAACAACATAGCATTGTTGTGTGCGGATCTTGAGATTAGTAAAGCACACTGATAAAGAAGGAATGACTTCTTTTGATATGATATGTCTTGACTCTCAGGTTAATTATCAAATACGCTTTAAATTAAAATATTTGTTATCATTCTTTTAATTTGTTGGAATAATAGATTTATAATGAGATTTATTTTATTACTAATACATTTTTTTAATCTATAATCCAAAAAAAAATAGGGATCTAAGATTTAAGTGTTTGTTCACAAAAAATTTGCTGAAAACTTCAAGGATATGTTTACCGAATGTGGAATTATTAAGATTACCAATTTTGTTGTAATAAATAATGAAATACAACAATGGCAGAAGACCAGGATTAACCATCAATCAAAGTTGGTATTTTCCTTTGCGACCAAAGTATCCACTGTCGATACTCCCATCTCTATTTCTGATCATGGTCTTCAGTTATCTTCTTTTGAGGATATTGTAAAAGGTGAATTTCCAATCCCAACTGAGGATTGGATGTTGGGTAAGTATTAGTATTTATTAGTATTGTTAGTTGTAATTGATTTTGAATGCAGTGTTATCCATCATTTGTCTCAAATGTAGTGAAATAATGTATTTTCCTATGTTTTTTAAGATGTCATTGGTGAAGTGATTTTGCCCCTGGGCGAAGTTCAGTTCATCCAATCGCGTAATGCTAAGTTGCTCGACGTCGAACTGATTGATACAAAGTAGGTATAAATTGACTTTAATATGATTATTTTACAATATGTTTTTAATCTTATTAATTAACAAAATTCATATCAAATTGCAGAGAAAATGCATTAACTGCAGTTTTATGGGACAATCATGCTGAAGATATGAAAAAATTCATCAATGGTAGAGATGATTTTGTTGACGAACCGGTAATTTTGATACTACAAATGGTTCAAGTGTCTATATTTAAAGTTTAGTATTTTCTAAATTTTAGTAAAGTTTTATGATATTATCTTTACCTTAGTATCATTTAATAATGTAAATTTCATTTTGTTAGATCAACTACGCGTTGGTACAATGAAGAATTGGACTAAGATGTTCATTTATCCACCATTTCCTGCAGTAAAAGATTTCCTCCAAAGGTTAGTGAAATATACATTAAGCAAATTATATGATTTTGAGTACAGAAAATAGTAGCTACATAATTACTATAATTAATCATATTACCTAAATATTATTAGGCGTGGCCTTGAGCATCCGACAATTAGTCGCAGCAGAAGTCTTATAACAAATTTTAGTCAGAATAGCAGTGGTGATGATTGGTTAAAAGCAACCGATATCATGGTTGTTAGCGACTTACTCAGCAGTAATGAGGTATATCATACAATTCATTATACACTTCATTCACTAAGCCACATTATTATATAAACAAATTTGAAGATTTTAAAGTCCATTCTATCCAATATGTTAATATTTTTGTGACCAGTTTGGGGTAAAAAATGTCTTGGCTACAATAACTGATATTGACATTGACAATGGATGGTACTACGATGGTTGTGACAAATATAACTGTACAAAGGGACTAAATAAGGGTTCTAAGTTTTGTGAAAAGTGCCAAAAGGATGCTGAAAGTGTAATTCCAAGGTATGAATTATTATTTTGATTCATCTTTTCATAGCGCAACAAGTTATAAATTGTGTGATGAATTGATATTTAATATTTTTTTAATTAGGTTCAAAATCAGGATTGAGGTGATGGATGATGATAATGCCTCAGCTCAGCTCATTTCATGTTATTTGATAGTGCAGCCACTTACCTGCTTAATGAGTCAGCTAAAAATATTTTATCAAATGTGAAAGAGGTATTCACTTTTATTTTTTCAAATACTTAAAAATTTATAGACAATTGATAGTAAATATTATCTAACATTTTTACGTAAACAGGGTACATTTCCCAAAGGTTTAAGCCCATTGTTGGATATGGAATGCATATTCAAATTTGATTTTAACAAAACAACACTCGAGAAGGCCGATAACAATCGCAGCTTCACAGTTAAAAAGATAACAAATGATGTCTCGATAATCTCTCAGTATCGTGCCTTAATAAATAAAGATGTAAGCAAAAACACCGTTTAATTCTTTATTTATATTATAATTTAAAGGAGACTATATAACTATTTATATTTTATTTCTTTCTTATACAGGTGGTTGTTAAAGTAATAGTCGCGAACGAAAATGATTTAATTGAAGTCGTTGGTGATAGTGCCGAAGACAATACTCCAAAGAAGCGTAAGCTTGATGAAGCAACTGATATTCAGGATGCCCAATTACAAAAGTTAAAATGAATATAAAGCAAGAGAAGTAGCATCTTTCGTACAACATTGGGTTTTTCGAGTTTTGAATTACAATTTTTCAAGGTTCTAAAAAGCGCTAGGCGGATGCTAGGCGGCGGAGCCGGGCCTAGCGCCTAGGCGGGGACTAGTCGAGGACTAATCGGGATTAGTCGGGATTAGTCAGGACCTAGGCGGGGCTTAGAACTAGGCGTTGGAGAGGGGCCTAGCGCGTAGGCGGGGCCTAGGCGCCCTTAGGCGGGGTCTTTTAGAACAGAGCAATTTTTTAGATTATTTCACTTGGTATAACAATATGGTTGGATTTTTGATTCTTATTTTGTTAGACATGGATTTGGTTAAACAATGTTTAATTATCTTTTTGGTTAAATTTGATATTTAGTTTTTTTCATCTCATATTATGTGTTGTCTTTTTATCTCATTGTCGTTTCACATTTGATTAAATTTCACATTTGAAATATAAATATATTCTATAATTTTATTTCATTAATATAAAATTTATAAATTCACCTCTTTGTAAAGCCATACATATCATAACAGGTTCAAGATTATTTTATTTACAATTACTTTAATTAAAGGAAAAATTGCAAACAATAACACTCAACTATACACTTTTTGTGGATAATACCACCAAACTATATTTTTTTGGATCCAACATATCCAACTTAATTTATTTTGTATTCATTACCACTACTACTAATGCAGTTAGTTTTTCTCAGTTAAATAATCAATTTGGAAATTTTATAAACATATGGACCAAACTGGAATTTCTAAAAACACAAGAACCAACTTGAATATTTTTCTATTTGATTTGAATGACTTTTAAAATAGATTTTTTTTAAATGATGTTTTATTTTAAGGAAATTTATACTCCCTCCGTCCTATTCGACTTAGGACAATTTGTCATTTTGGGTGTCCCATTCGACTTAGGACGTCCCAAAATAGTAAGTTTATATTATTTTTGAATTCAATGGGACCCACTTTTCATACTCACAAAAACAATCTCCTTACTATTCCTCCCACTCATTCTCTCTCCTATTTTACTTTTCATACTCACAACACCTCCTCTACCCATTCTCTATTCTCATATTATAGTACTATTTCCCATGTCGAGAGAAAAAAATCCTAAGTTGAATGGGATGGAGGGAGTATTTTTTATATGTTTGATAAATTTCTTAAAGTGTGTGTTGTTTTTTATGAAAATTAGATTTTATTGGTGTATTGTTAATATAATAACTATGTTTTTTGTATATAATTTTCTTAAAATAGTTAAATGGTGTTGTATTTTATTCACCAAATATTTATAAAAAATATATTTATTCTATTATCAATACACCATTAAAAATTAATTTTCATAAAAAAATACAACGCACATTTAAAAAAATTTATCAAACACATAAAAATTATATAATTTTCTTAAAATAAAATATCATTTTTAAAAACATCTATTTTAAAAGTCAGACAAATCAAATAGAAATTTTTTCAAGTTGGTCCTTGTATTTTTAGAAATTTCAATTTGGCCCATATATTTATAAAACTTCCAAATTGATCATTTAACTGAGAAAAACTAACTGTGTTAGTAATAGTGGTAATAAATGCAAATTAAATTAAGTTGGATGTGTTGAATCCAAAAAAAATAGTTTGGTGATAATATCCACAAAAAGTGTATAGTTGAGTGTTATTTTTTGCAATTTTTCCTTAATTAAAATTTAGAGAAATATATGTTTTATCATAAAACTATTTTGAACTTGAATTGGTTAAATTAAATCTCAATTTATTACCTTTAAGGAACTGTATTGATTTGATGTAATTCGTAAATCATATCATGATTTAAAATTTTCAAAATTCCATCTAATCTACAACCTACCTCTAAATCAAATTTAATTATTAATCAAATCCTAATTTAATTTCATTAATCAATTGAATTCAATTCACACAATAGGGATAATGGTATATCATGTTACAATCGAATAAAATTGTTCTATCACATAATCATTTAAATTCAATTTAAGTTAAGTATCTTATTTTGACTTTAAATAATTATGAATATTTTTTTATAATATAGTATTAATAAACTTTTGTCATCTATATAATACTCCCTCTGTCCCGCATAAGGTTGCTATTAAGCCATTTTGGGCATCCCATGTAAGATTCTATTTCCTAAAATGGTAAAAAATCTTTACTATTCCTCCAACTCATTTTCTCTCCCACTTTACTTTATACTCCCACACCATTCAATTTACTATTCCTCGCACTCATTCTCTCTTTCACCTCACTTTTCATACTCACAACACTGAGATAATTACACTTTTCCTTAATTCCCGTGCTGAAACACAAATAAAAACCTTATGCGGGACGGAGGGAGTATATAATATAAAAGTATTATTCTATTCATTCTAAGTGTCATTTGACTTTATGACGTGAAAGTTCACATGACATTATTTAATTGGCTCACATAAATTTCGGAACTTAGAGAGCCAACCCTAATTATTAACTTAAGTATAAATATTAGCTTCTTCCGGCTTAGGGCTGCAACTTAACATTCGAAATTGAGAGAGAGAAACTGAGCGGGTGTGGACGGCGCTAGGAGATGGGAGAAGAAGAACAAGGGAAAGCTAGAAAAGGTAAGAATGCTTGTCCTATATTGTAGTACTATTTTACTGTTAATTGTTTGGACTGCTGCTATGGTTATTAATTGGCTAAAAGGAGTTAAAAAAATTGGTCCCTTTCTCTGCTAATGTTTGAAAAGAGAGAAAAACATAATTGAGAAAGAGAAAAAGTGATCAAAGGAATAGAAAAGAAAGAAAAGAAAAAAAAGGGAGAGAGAGAAAGAAAGAAAGAGAGGGGACGAATGAGAGAGAGAGAGAGAGAGAGAGAGAGAGAGAGAGAGAAGGTGGCAGGAGAAAGGAGAGGAGGATAGTGTGTATGTATCATATGTATGTAATGTTTGAGGGACTAGGTTGCAAAATAAACAAGGGCCTAAATGAAATAGAAACTCTTGGACGTGTGTGAGGGTGACGTGAGTGGTCAGAGGAGGAATGAACATAGAAAATCCATTTTATAATGAAATTGTCCATTGAACATTAAAGTAAATATGTCCTTTGGACATTAATAGGATTGAGGAAATTATTCATCTGGTGTTAGTGGGAAACGTAAAATATGATAATCATTCCATGGAATGTTTATTGTCAACAGTTACTGAATTATAGTAACTGTTAGAATATACAATAGTATGTGTACTTTTTATGAGGGTCAATTAATTGATTACTATATTACGACGTACGCGAGTTTCTTTCAAATTACGGCGTACGTGAGTTTCTTTCAAATTAACTCTAACTCACGTATTATACGTGTCTTATATAAACTAACTATGAAAATAACACCTTATATAAACTAACTCACGTATTTTACAATTTAGCAAAAAAAAAAAACAAGGCAATATGGCAAAACGTGGGCAAGAGATAGCTATTCGCGATATTGAGGGAGCTACTAAACAATGTATTATTGTTGTGCGGGCACACTGATAAAGAAGGAATGACTTCTTTTGATATGATATGCATTGACTCTCAGGTTAGTTATCAAATATGCTTTAAATTAAAATATTTATTATCATTCTTTTAATTTGTTGGAATAATAGATTTATAATGAGATTTATTTTATTACTAATATATTTTTTGAATCTATGATCCAAAAAATAGGAATCTAAGATTCAAGTGTTTGTCCACAAAAAAATTGCTGAAAACTTCAAGGCATAGAATAATACTTTAGAAGTGCACAAAAGTAATTTTAAGTGGTATTTCAGTGATTAGGTTAAATTATACTCCCTCCGTTTCGTAAAGACGTTCCTATTTGACTATTCAAGCATTTTAGTGGTATATTTTTCTTTCAATCATTATTCTTAATGAAAGTAAGAATTACCTTAATAAAGTAGAATTACGCTTGTGGCAAATGACGACTTAAGTACCAATTTAGTCCCTGACGTTTAGACTTTTTAACGTTTTCGTCCCTAACTATTTTTTGTGAACGTTTCCGTCCTTGACCTACCTATATAATTTTCCATGTAGTCCTTCCGTCCATGTTCCGTCAATTTGGCCTTTAACTTTGCTTATGTGGCACATGTGACATCATCAATTCGCTGAAATGTTATTAGATGTTCTGAGGTGGGAGTAATGGGGGTTGAAACCGTAAAAAATCAAACTTTGGTGTATTTTTTATTTTTTTTGGTCTTTGACAAAAAAGGGCTAATAATAATAATAATAATAATAATAATAATAATAATAATAATAATAATAATAATAATAATAATAATAATAATAATACTAATAATAATAATAATAATAAAATAATAATAATAATAATAATAATAATAATAATAATAAAATAATAATAATAAAATAATAATAATATAATATTAATAATAAAATAATAATAATAATAAAATAAGTAATAATAAAATAATAATAATAATAATGATAATAAATTATAATAATATATTATATTATTTGATTTCAAAATTATTGAGTTTTTTACATTTTCAGTAGTACTGATGATTAGATATTTTTCAATTTTTGGTCTTTACTTGTTTTATTACATTTTCTACATTCTTACAGAATTTATTATTTTTGTTTTATTTATCAATATATAATGAATAAGGCATGTCTATGACCACTTATTACTCAATCTATTTACATTGCTAGTATTAAAAAAAGCAATTACCTCATTTTCCAAAAGAAATGGAAATTAGCGACAATGATGCCTAAAGTGTCCGTAAATTTTTACCTTAACTAGTAAGCCAAAATCGAAATTACACTACCAGAAATAGGTGTTACCACCAAATTTTCAAATTTTTTCTGGTAGTGTTACCACCAAATTTCCGCCGCTAAACCACCTTTTTCTGGTAGTGTTACCACCAAATTTTCAAAATTTTTTAATTCAAAAAAAAAAAAACAAAAAACTGAAATTAAATTGTACTACCTCCGTCCCACCTCAATTGATCCACTTTCCTTTTTGGGACGTCCCACCTCAATTGATCCATTCCTTAAATGGAAAGTTTTCCATATATTTATACCCTTATCATCTCCATATATTTACAAAAAAACCATTCATTATACCCACTTTAACTTACTATTCCTCCCACTCATTCTCTCTCCTATTAAATATTTTTAACTTTTACATTCTCTCTCCTAATCCCTACCACACATTTAACTTTTACATTCTCTCTCCTCTAATTTCTACCCACTTTAATAATTTTTCTTAAAAACCGAGTCCCACCTCAATGGACCAATTGAGGTGGGACGGAGGGAGTAGCAATTATCGACAATAAGAATAAAATTGATAGCCTAAATTTGAAATTACTAACATCTTAATCACGAAGTTGTTTATTTTAAAGAAAAATCATGTTGAGTTAAAAAAAAAAAGTGGAAGCACATTATTTTCTAGATAAATTCAAAATATTTATTTTTATTATTTTATTATTTTATTATTATTTTATTATTATTATTATTTTATTATTATTATTATTATATTATTATTATTATTATTATTATTATTATTATTATTATTATTATTATTATTATTTTATTATTATTATTTTATTATTTATTATTATTATTTTATTATTATTATTATTATTTTATTATTTTCTTATTATTATTATTATTATTATTATTATTATTATTATTATTATTATTATTATTATTTTATGATGTCACATGTGCCACAATGCTAACTCAACAATTGTATGACTTCACATGTGCCATAGTGCCAGTTCGAACGATTTAACGGAGAATTAGACGGAAAGTGGACGAAAGGACTACATGGAAAATTATATAGGTAGGTCAAGGACGGAAACGTTCACAAAAATTAATTATGGACGAAAACGTTAAAAAGTCTAAACGTCAGGGACTAAATAGGTACTTAACTCGGCAAATGACTATTCAAACATTTTAGTGGTATAGTTTGAGAGGTATAATTATTTTTGAATTTGGAAATGGAACTTTCTTTTTGTAACAAACAAAAGTAGAAAATGGGAACATCTTATGGGACGGAGGGAGTATTGTCTTGTAGCGAGTGGACCTATACAATGTACACCACTAAGTGCACCCGTTGAAATTGATAGTATTAACATCAACAACATGCCTTGATGTAGAGGAACACCAATACTAACTTGAGCATATGCAAAGTTGCAAATAAATGTGGCTTGTGTGATGAACTTGCGTTCAAAATGTTTCGGTTTAGTCTATATTAAGTGATTTTATACAATAAATTAGTTAAAAATGAAAATGGATTGAAGCACAAATAATTTTTTTTTTATTTTACTATAAAAATATAAATTAAACGTTCAATTAATGCTAACTATTACATTAATTTAATTAATTTCACTATGCCCCGTCGAGTATCGATGAGGCATACTGCTAATTTTTACTGTTCCTTTTGCTGATTTGTGAATATTGTTCTGTTATGTATAATACTGCCTCCGTCCTAAAATAAATGTCCAAAAAAATTCAATTAAAAAGTGGCATGATAGAGCTAATTTTTGAACTTTAAATATTAGCTCACCCAACTAAGCCTATTTTCAGTTAGATATGTGAATAAGAAAATTATACTTTTTTTATCTAACAGCAGCAATGGTATGATTTTGTTATCGTTATTGATTTGTTAGTATTCTGATCAATGGTATAAGTTACTAATTTTCTATATTCCTGAGTTTATCGTATATAAAATATTTGTTTGTCTTTTTTTATTCGCTATAGTAGAAATGGAGAAAGTTGGAAAAAAAAACGTGATATAGAAAAAAAACACAAATCGTGAAACGTTGACGAGACCGTCTACTCAAAGATCCCCGCTCACTGACATTTCAAACGGTAATTTTTTTTTAACATTTTGTTATTGTGAACAACGTATTTACATTTAGGAGAGTCTTTCAATGGATGATTAATATCAAATTATTGTTCTTATTCATTATATTCAATACTTTATAAAATATTTTTGATTTATATATTTTTTTTGTAGTAACAAATATATCAGGAAATCCTAAAATTCGTCCACTGCTTCCCAAGACTTGCATTACGACTCCTGGCATAAATATATTCTATAATTTTATTTCATTAATATAAAATTTATAAATTCACCTCTTTGTAAAGCTAAACATATTATAACATGTTCAAGATTATTTCCAACTCCTTCATTCACTCCGATTACACCTTTATCTAACAGCAGCAATGGTATGCTTTTTTTATTGTTATTGTTTTGTTTGTATTCTGATCAATGGTATATACAATTCATTTTTTTAAATTGTAATATTTGTTTGATTATATTTCAGCTAGCAATATATCTGGAGATCCCCTTAATTCTCCGCTTCTTCCTAAAAGTTACATTACTCCTCCTGGTAAAGAAAACATTTATCTAATTTCACTTACATTAATATATCATTTTTTTTATTTAAACTAACGTAAAAATTATCATGTCTTTTCAGGATCAAGAATATTTGGAAGTCAATCCATTACAGGGGTTCCACTTCTCTCTAACGCAAGTAATGGTATTCTATTTGTGCATCTTACTAATTTGTGTTTTTTTAATTTACATATTATATTTATAATTTAATGTTTATATGCAACAGTTAAAAATGAAAATTTGGTAAATGAAGATAATACGAGCTTGTCATTAAGAAAAGTTGGTAGACCCCTCGGTTCTAAGAACGTAGATTGTCATATAAGAAAACCGTCTGGACCAAGAAATTCTTCGGTGATACAGTCTCTTAAAACCAATTTGGATGTCGAACTCTTAAATTCTGCAAACGACACAAATTATAGTCAGTCTGCAATTTATAAGCGGAAGCAACAGAAACAGCCATTAATCTCAAATTCAGGTACGTGATATGTTTAATTTGCTTTTTTACACAAGTTAAATTTTATCAACGTTTGTTAATGTTTGTTTATAGACGAAAGTCAAAATTTATAAATCTTTGCTAAGATTCGTCTTAATTTTGATTCGTTTGTAGGCTGTGTCGAAATAAACGTGACGTCTAAATCTGAGGTAGCACGATTTAATAGAAGACAAAAAAAATTGAAGAAAGCCAAAGTTTGTAAGTACTCCATCTGTTACGAATAATTACATATGTTGAGTAAATGTTAAAAATGTCTCATTCTATGACTTTCAATATTGTTTGATAAGTTCAGATATTAGTTCAAATTATGTTTATTTGAGACGCTCATTATACATTGCAGCTTATGATGATATGGGGAACCCATAAAATGAATGTGAACATTGTGGTGCTATCTTTTGGTTCAATGAGAGGGTGAAGAGCTCTCCTCTATATAGAAGACCGAAATTTTCGTTATGCTTTAAAAATGGTCAAGTAAAAATTCCAATATTAAAAGAACCGTCTGCTCTTTTGCGAGATCTTATAGAGGGAAGACACGAAAAGAACAGGAATTTTAAAGATAATATTCGGGGATACAACACCATGTTCTCATTTAGTTCAATGAGCGGTAAGACGGATAAAAGGGTAAATAAAGGACAAGGACCTTAGTCATATACAATGAGTGGTAAGAATGATCATATGATAGGGCCTATGCAACCCAAAGAAGGTCAACCTCCACAATTTTCACAGCTTTATATCTACGACACGGAGAATGAAGTTGAGAACAAAATCAATGCCCTTAGGTATGCGCCTATATATTATATCAATATATTAATAGTTAGATATTCTTTACAAAAAAATTTATTCCGTCCATAACGCACTAATTCATTTTTTATGTCATGTATGCAGCAAAGATCCAACCAAGCCTTCAAAATTGGATAAAACAATTGTGTCTGATTTGAAGGAGATGATTGATGACAACCCATATGCACAGATGTACATGATGGCTGCAGCGAGAATTGCAATGAAGAAATTTACCAACTTGAAGCTCCAACTAATTGGAAAGAGGAATAGGGATGGAAGGACATATAATTTGTCAACATCAAATGAGGTAGCAGCTTTAATTGAGAATGAGATTGGTCTTGCACCTGATGTTAGAGATATAGTTGTTGAACAAAAGAATGGTAGTCTCCAGCACATTCATGAGTTTAACCCATGTTACTTTCCCCTACAATACCCTTTATTATTTCCATATGGTGAGTATGGATTTTATACGGAGATTTCAAGGGATGATCCAACCAAGTCTCGGTCAACACTGTCACTGAAAGAATTCCTATCATTCCGTCTTCAGGAAATGATCAAAGAAAGATCCCAGCTTATGAGGAGTGGGCATTTGATCCTGCAGTTTATGGTTGATTCTTATGTTATGATGGATACACATAGGCTTCATTCGATTCGTCACCACCAGCCTAAACTACGAGCAGAATCATACACGAGACTAAAAGTTGCAGCCAACAGCGGAGTTAGCGGTTCAGATGCGGGGAGAAGAATCATACTGCCTTCATCGTACACTGGGGGGAAAAGGTGGACCATCCAAAATTATCAGGACTCCCTTGCAATATGTAAATGGATAGGTTATCCATCACTGTTTATTACTTTTACATGTAACCCTAAGTGGCCAGAAATAAAAAGATATGTTGAAGAAAAGGGATGTAGACCAGAGGACAGGCCCGACATAATATCGAGGGTTTTCAAAATGAAAATTGATGAAATGATCAACGATTTTAAGGACGGGAAAGTGTTCGGTAGCCCCGCTGCAAGTAAGTGTCAAATATTTCGATTTTACTGCTGAAAGATTTAAACAAGCTATATTTGATATTTAAAGTTTTTAGAATAATGTACTATATTTGTCCCGCACTAATTTTTTTAATTCTATATTATTAGTATTTTGTATTTAGCACCATCCAAACTATATAATCTTCAAGTCAGATTTTTTATTGATATTAACTTTTTCATAGTAATATACTCCCAATGTCTAGCACTAATAGCAATATTCATTCCCTCCGTAATAATATTATATTCCATTCGTCCCGCAGTAATAGTATACTCCCTCCGTCCCGCATTAATAGTTTATTCCATCATCCCAATTTTTTTTAAAACTTCTATATAAACTTCAACTCAGATTGTTTTTTATATTAATTTTTTCATAAGAATATACTTCCACCGTCGGATACTAATAGCAATATTAATGCCAGACGGTGATGATAGTACATTCCCTCCGTCCCGCAGGATTAGTATATTTCCGCCGTCCCAAAGCTATATTATATTCCATATGTCCTGCATTAGTAGTTTATTACATCTCACGTATATTTAAAACTTTTATATAATCTTCAAGTAGTATTTTTTATTGATATTAAATTTTTCATATTTATGTACTCACAATGTCTGGCACTAATAGCAATATTTTTCCCTCCGTAATAATAGTATATTCCCTCTTACCTGCAGTAATAGTATATTTCCTCCGTCCCCCAGTAATAATACATTCCCTCTGTCCCGCATTAATAGTTTATTCCATCTTTCCACATATTTTTTATATTTCTATATTATTAATTTTTTGTGTTTAGATAAATTCTAAGTATATTTGGATATAAATATTTTATTTTTATTTCTACGCAGTTGTGTATACGGTTGTGTGGCAGAAGAGAGGTCTTCCTCGTGCACATATTCTTCTTTTTCTCAATCCACAGGATCAAGCTAAGATTGCTGAAGATGTAGACAAATTTATTTCAGCTGAGATACCTGACAAGGAAGCTGAACCGGAATTGTACGAGACAGTAAAAGATTTTATGTTGCATGGTCCATGTGGTCCTTCAAATCTGAAATCTCTGTGTATGTAAAATAATAGGTGTTCAAAGCAATTTCCAAACCTTTTAATGAGCGAACTATTGTAGATGAAAATGG
The DNA here is from genome assembly GCA_022495995.1 of Adenophora triphylla var. japonica. Taxonomy (NCBI): domain Eukaryota; kingdom Viridiplantae; phylum Streptophyta; class Magnoliopsida; order Asterales; family Campanulaceae; genus Adenophora; species Adenophora triphylla. Next base: position 52,360 of record JAFEMH010004924.1, on the reverse strand, counting down.
TTACCATGTGTATAGGCGGAGAGACACCGGGGCAACTATTGAGAAGGGTGAATATAATCTCCACAATGGGTATGTTGTTCCGTTTAATGCCTATCTGCTTTTGAAGTACAGAGCACATATTAATGTCGAGTATTGTAATCAGAGCATGACTATCAAATATTTGTTCAAGTACATAAACAGGGTAGCGATAGGATAACTCTTGGATTACAAGAAGAGGATAAGGTTGAAAGGTTCATTGATTATAGATATGTCTTTGCATGTGAGGCAATTTGAAGGATATATGGGTTTGATTTGTATTATAGAACTCCACCAGTTGAGCGGTTAGCTTTTCACATGAAGGGTGACCAGACTATACCATTTCACGAAGGGGATTACATTGAAGATGTTCTTGAAAAAGCAGAGACTGTTAAAGAATCCCAGTTTGTTAAGTGGATAGAGTATAACTGTGATAATGAAGACGACCGACATTTGAAATACTGTGAATTCCCGAGGTATTTTGTGTGGGTAAAAAATAAACATGAATGCCGCCGTAGGAAAGATAGTCGATTTGCAATTGGAAGGATATATCATGTGCCGGTCGGCTGTGGGGAATTGTATTACTTGAGGATTATGTTGAATCATAAAGCCGGTTGCAAAAATTTTGAAGATTTGAGAACCGTTAATCATGTTGTCTGTAAGGACTTTAAATCAGCTTGCTATGACTTGGGTTTATTAGATGACGACAAGGAATATGTCGATGTAATAAAAGAAGCAGCTGTTTGAAAAATGTCTGTAGCCTTAAGGAGACTATTTATATATTTTCTCTAATTTGTAATGTAATTACAAATGCTTATAAAACACAATTCTAATTTTTTTTTCTAACCGTAATTAAAGAAAAATATACTGGATATTTGTTCTACTTTCAATAGTGTACTCCGACCGTATGGCGAAAAATATTCACCACTCAATCCATCCCGCATTAATTATCTAATATGGATACTACATACATGTTTATGCTTTGGTCGAATATTTGAGATATAAATTTGATTGTAGTACATTTTTTAAATTTGTACTTCCTCCGTGTCGCTCTAATTTGTTATCAATTTTATTTACAAAATATAGTTTTGTCATTGGTTGGAGAACAAATTTATTGGTTATTTAATATTTACAAATGAACGTACTCTCACCGTCTCACAGTAATAGTATCATCCTTCCCTCCCGCACTAATTTTCATGTAGAGATATTATATAATCATAATGCATTTTGTCAAATATATTGAGTTCCAAGTTTTAACGTTTAATTTAAGGATATACTCCCTCCGTCCCAAAATGTTTGTCCCATTTGACTTTTTTGTTGAACTTTGACCACAAATATATGACAATTTAATTATGTTCATGAAATTCTAAAAATTCCTATTGATTCACCATTAATAATATTATCAACAACAACTTTTAGAATTTCATGAACATGATTAATCTCTCATAAATTTGTGGTCAAAGTTTAACAAAAAAGTCAAATGGGACAAACATTTTGGGACGGAGGGAGTATATTATTTCGTACTCCCTATATCTTTTATCTTATATATTTAGTATACATATATATAATTTGTATTCCTATAATTATTATTATATTAACTCTTGAATATTTGAATAATTGCATTTTTTTCATAATTGTGCCAAGATTGAAACTAAACGAAGAACAGAAGAAGAATCTTACTTTAGTAGAAATTGAAAAGATATTGGTTCAAAATGGAAGTAGCCTGCATAAGTTTATAAATATGCCTAAGCCGATCGACTCTGCTATTGAGGATGCACAGAACAGGCTTATTTTAGATAAAACATCATATGATATAGAAGAGATGAAGGTTGAGCACTCCAGGTTGTATAAACAACTCACGGCTGAGCAGAAGGGAGTATATGAAGAAATCATGTCAGTTGTCGATAGTGGAAATGTTGGAGTATTCTTCCTGTATGGTTATGGAGGGACGGGAAAGAGGTTTATGTGAAAGACATTATGTGCTGCATTACGGATGCAGAGGAAGATTGTAGTTGCAGTTGCATCCAGTGGTATTTCTTCATTATTACTTCCCGGAGGTAGGACTGCCCATTCTGAATTTGGTATACCTTTACAGCTTGATGAGACTTCCATGTGTAGCAAACTTAGGCCAGGTTCTGATGAGGCAGAGTTACTTCAAAAAACATCACTTATTATTTGGGACGAATCTCCAATGGCACATAAACACTGCTTTGAGGCACTTGATCATAGCTTGAGAGATATTATCCGTGGCCCTGATGGATGGTTATGTGATAAGCCGTTTGGTGGTAAGGTTGTGGTATTTGGAGGAGATTTCAGACATATTCTTCCGATCGTACCTATCTGTAACAGAAATGATATTGTGCATGCTTCACTATGTTCATCGACACTATGAAATGAATGCAAAGTACTAAGGTTAACACAAAATATGAGATTACAGGTGATTTTCAAATACATTTTGTTTAACATTATGTATACGTATCTATATTTTAAAAATTATAATAAGACTAAAATATAATATTTTATGTAGGGTGGTTCGTCTTCTTCGGATGTTGAGGATATCAGGTCGTTTGCAAATTGGTTATTATCCGTTGGTGATGGGACTGTAGGTGATAAATAACAACTGCTTTTAAGATATAGATATCTGTTGGGTATTACTACCTATGTCTCAAAAGCCTTACTACCTTTGTTGCAATTTATGTACTATATCCGTCTTAATATTTGTAAAAACTGCTTCATAATTTTCCGGTCTTCTCTCAATTTTAATATTGATTTTTACTTCCTTTTAAGTTCATATTTTTACTAATATTTATTTATTTATTATATGTTGGTTATTACTGCAGGTGATAAAAACCATGGTGAAGTTGAAATCAAAATACCAGATGACATATTGATAAGAGATTCTGTCAATACCATCTCAGCAATCGTGGATTGCATATACCCGAACTTAATGCAGAATAAAGATGGTGATGGATTTTTCCAGAATCGGGCTATACTTGCGCCAACAAATGAGATTGTTGACAGTATTAATGAGTATGTTATGTCGCTCTTTTCTGGAAAAGAAGTGGAATACATGAGTTCTGACGCCATATGCAAAGACGAGGAATTTAACAAATCAGCCGAAGATATATTTTCAACTGAATTCCTAAACACCGTCTAGTGCTCTGGAATACCTAATCGCATACTGAAGCTAAAAATTGATGTATCATCATGTTGTTACGAAATATAGATCAAGCTTCAGAATTGTGTAACGGTACAAGATTGATCGTTACAAATCTAGGTACACAAATCAATTTGTTAGTATATAATTATACATTTATACAATTAATTATTTGAATATTTGACATAAAACATACTGTTATTTTAATATATATATAGGTAAGCACGTTGTCGAGGCGGTAATGTTGTCCAGAAAAAATGTTGGTAAGAAGGTGTTGATACCGAGGATGATTATGTCACCTTTTGTCACATTTAACTTTTACCTCAGCGTTTTATCCCCCGTCGGGGACCAACGGGTTACTCACTAGTAAATAAAAAATAGTAAAAAGCTAAAAAAATTAAAATAAAATATCTTTTGGTTACTTATTTAGTTATTTATTCTATTTTTTAATATTAATTTTCTAAATATCTTATATTTATGCTTTTAAAGCAAAATATTGCATTTATTTAAAAAATATTATAATTATTTTCTTTGATGAATTATTCTTTAAATATTATTTTTCAAAGACACTTATTGGAATTAATGTATTAGTTTCTCTAAGCACTAACCAGCGGCCAACAACATCTCACAACCACCAACTACCCACCACCATCCACCACCAGCACCAACCTTCATCTACAAACAACACAAAAACCCAATCAAACACAATGACCACCCAAATATTCAATTACATCATCAACACATTTCCATGAAATCAAACAAACATCTTCAGATCTGAAACCAGGTTCCCCAAATCTATCAAATAAGCTGGAAAAAAAAGAAAGACCTACGTAGAGAGAAGATGAGAGAGAGAGAGAGAGAGCGAGAGGTGGACCTGGGAAGGAAGTAATGAAATGGAAAGCAGACGGATTAGCAGATAGCCGAAGAGGCAGAGAAGGAGAGGCGGAAGGAGATAGGCGCATATGGATGGAGAAGCAAGAGAGAGAGAACAGGCGAGAGGCGGGCTGATTATGAGCGACGATTGAAGGTCAATTGCCGTGAAATATTGTAGATGGTCGGAGAAGAGGGAGCCGCGTCGAGCTTGCAGCGCAAGGAGAGAAGTGGGATTGTGGATCTAGGTACAGGCAAACGGCGACCGGCAAAGAGTGACTGAGAGACTGTCGGCGTAAGGCGAGGGGAGGCAAAGGGGGAGGGGCGGGATGCAGGGGATTAGAAGAGACGGCTTGGTGATAGTGGTGTAAACGAGCCGAGCTGAGGTTTGAAGTTTCGAGCTCGAGCTCGAATAAAAATTATCGAGCTCGAGCCCAGAATGTATGTTCGAGCTCGGCTCGAATCAAGTTTCGAGCTTTTCGCGAGCTGGCTCGCGAGCTTTTCGCGAGCTGCTCGAACTCGAGTTTTAACGAGCCGAGCTCGAGCTTCGACTTATTTTTTGAAAAAAAAAAACCGAAATCAAACGAGCTTTTAACTAACCGAGCTCGAGCTTCGACTTATTTTTTGAAAATAATCTGAAATCAAACGAGCTTTACACGAGCCGAGCTCGAGCTTCGACTTATATATATATATATATATATACTAAAATTCATTCGAGCTTTTAACGAGCCGAGGCCGAGTCGAGCTCAAACGAGTCGATCTCGAACAGAGCTCGTCGAACATACGAGCCGAACACGAGCCGACTCGAAAAAAATGACGAGCTTGAAAATCGGTTCGAGCTCGAGCTCGAGTTCACCTCGAGCCCACTCGAACTCGAGCTTTTTTCGAGCCGAGCTCGAGCCGGCTCGGTTCATGTAACAGCCCTACTTGGTGACAATTGAATTAGAACTAGTTTTTTGTTTTTATATTGGGCAAATTGCAATTTGGTTACCCAACGTTTACCGACTGTTGCAATTTGATTTCCAACATTGAATTTTTAGCATTTTCATTCCCCACATTGACATTTTGTCTCAATCCAATGTAAATGTGAGGAATGTTGGGAATCAAATTGCAACAGTTGGTAAACGATGGGTAACCAAATTGCAATTTGCCCTTTTATATTTAGGAATAGTATTTTAAAATTTAGCCCCTCCATTTTAAACGAAAAGATTATATAGTGAGCAATGATTAAGACAATCTCCAATGGGAGTTTAATGGGTAGTTGAATAATTGATTCAACCATTGAATAATTTTTCAACCATTGGAGGGCTTAGTTGAAAAAAATAAATGTGGGCCATTGATTGAATTTTTTCAACCGGGTTGAATGAAAATTTTTTGGAAGGATTTATGCCACGTGTCGCCCCCTGATTGGGCCGACAAGGAGAGTGAGTCCCAATTGCTGGCAAGGGCGCGTGAGTGGGTTAATTTCCAGTTTTTTTTTGTTGTTTTTCTCATTTAAATACACGTGTCATATTCCTATTGGTCTATGTGATTTTTATTTTATCCAAACACATCCGAATTTTCAAAGGCCATTATCTATATCAAAAAAAAAATTATTTACACCAAAATTCATATTTTTTTTCTCTATAAATAAACTTTTCTTTCATTTGATTTCGACACAGCAAAAAAATCCCTCCTTTTCCATATAAATTTCCTAATTATCCTTCATCAACCTAAAAAAAATTCCTCTTTTTTGTGAAATGGATCACAATAATGTGATGATGCCCGATTTTTTTTTTTGAAATCAAAACGGAGTCGCCACGCCATTTTTGTTTTAAGGGCCAAAACTTTGAAAAAAGCCCGAGATCAGAGATTTAGGTTCGGAGGTCATGTTACGCGTCGGGAAGGACGTTAGTGTGCACCCGGAGCGCCTCGTAAAACGAGTCTTCCAAACATTTGAAATCCTTTTGTGTGTGTGTGTGTGTGTGTGTTTTGACCAAAATGAGTTGAAACTGAGAAAAAAAAATGGGGAACTCTTTATAAGACTTTGAACAATCCCCAAGATTTTTGGTATGATTTTTGGGTTGAGTCTTGGCACTCAAAAGATTTTTGGGAGTTGAAAAGCAATTCTGCCAGAATGAAAAAGGCAGTTGACCCTTGACTTTGAAATGGACTTAAAGGCTTCAAAACCTCAGAATCTTGGGAAAGTCCGAGAATGAAAGTTGCTTAAAACACCCTAAATAGGGTTTCTGCAAAGGAACTTTCCATTTTGGAAGTAATTTGAGGGGTCAAAACCTTCTGGAAATCTCAGATGTGAAATCTGGATTTTCAGAAGCTGATGAACTAGCCTCTGAAAGAAAATTTGAAAAGAGGGGGTTTTACTCACGCAAAAAATAAAGTAAAAATATGTATGGAAATATCTGGATGTTGGCTACAAAAAGTATTTTGTAGTCAACACCAAATTCCAAGTTTATCTATGTCCAAAAAATTAGACCATGGACTGAGGTCTGAGAAAATTGCTACTGGACAGCAACTTCCCATGAAAGAAAATATGATTTTAAAGGGGGGTTTTGCATCCATGCTTGTCCCCATTTCCCTAGGTTTTGGTTAGTGATCACTTGACATTTTAGTGGTGAATCAACTATACCAAACCATCCTTGGGGTACATTAGGACTAAGCACTTCATTTGCTTGGGAAGGGGATTTTTATCCTTTGAAAATGAGATTTGATGCTTGAAAATGGTTTTTGGGGTTTTGAAAATGAGTTTTCTTTGCAAGAAAGTAAGAACACATTAAAGAAAAATGTTGATCCTTGTAGAAGATCATCCATGGAGATGGACTTCCATGGTGATCTTCTTGGATCTTAAAACAAGAAGAAGAATGAACTACATTTTGTAGTTTGAAGATGCATACATGGATGAGATATTTGGGGTAAGAAGAGGGAGGTTATACCTATCTTCTTTGTATTTTGAGGCTTTGGCTTGAATATATGAGTGTTTGAGGCTTGAATGTGTTTAGGGTTTGATGATTTGAGTTGGTTAAAGAGAAAACAAGTAGATAACAATGAAGTCCTCTATGTTTTCTCTCTATTCCTCCTCCTAAAGGGTGATTTGAGCTTGAGTTAGTGTATGTATAAGAGTATGTATGAGAGTGATTTGAAGTGTTTGTGAGTGAGTGAGATTTGGGAAAGATTGAAGAGAAAATGGTGGCAATTCAAGTGAATTCCTTTGTTTTCTCCCTATATTCGCCCGAGTTTCGTTCTTTGTGATCAAATTGTGTTGTGTAAGGCGAGAGAGGAGGGTTCAATTTATAGGCCCTGTGAGATGCAATCCCATCCGCGCGGAGGGTTAGTAAACGTGCACAGGTGCATTAAATCTTTGCTCCAGGCTTTGAACGGGAGAAGAATATTATTCAAAATTCCAGGTTTTTGTTGTTCAACTTGCCTAATTCAGATTTTTCCAATTTCTTTTACTTTTTGAGATTCCTTTCCATGGTTTAACTTTAAATGGCAATGCCCACTTTACCCTTGGTTGGTTAGAAATGTTAGAAATGTTAGAAATGTTAGGAATGTTAAAACTTTCGTTAATTTTCTAACGAAAAGTGCTAACAACTCAAATTGGAGTACTTACAGTAGCCCCTCGGCGACGGTGCTTTCGAAGGAAGCGGGGTCGTCGATAAGAGTAAGGCTCCATATTTGGAGGATGATCAGTGATCAAGTGGTGGACCTAATGATAGGCTACCTACGTATCCTTAAGAGGAATCGAAGCCGATCGTAGTTCGGGTCTTTCGACTATCTTTAGTCGTCGACCTACTTGTTTTAGGAAAGTCATCCTAAGATTTGACTATTTTGGGAAGTCACCCTATGGTCGACTATTTTTGGGAAGTCGCCCTATGATCTGACTGTTTTTGGGAAGTCACCCTGAGGTCTGACTATTTTTGGGAAGTCGCCCTATGGTTTGACTATTTTGGGGAAGTCACCCTATGATCTGACTATTTTGGGGAAGTCGCCCTATTACTTGACTATTTTTGGGAAGTCGCCCTACGGTTTTGACTATTTTTGGGAAGTCGCCCTATGGTTTGACTATTTTTGGGAAGTCGCCCTATGGTTTGACTATTTTTGGGAAGTCGCCCTGTAATCTGACTGTTTTTGGGAAGTCACCCTAAGGTTTTGATTGTTTTGGGGAAGTTGCCACTAGATCGACTATTTTGGGAAGTCACCCTAAGGTTTGACTATTTTGGGGAAGTCACCCTATGATCTGACTATTTTGGGGAAGTCGCCCTAAGATCTGACTATTTTTGGGAAGTCACCCTAAGGTTTTGACTATTTTTGGGAAGTCACCCTATGATCTGACTGTTTTGGGGAAGTCGCCCTAGGGGATGATTGCGATTTATCGCTTTCCTCGTGTTGTGTGTGATAGTGTTTTAGGTGCCTCAAACCTTAATGATGGCGTCTTAGGTGCCTTGAACCTTGATGATGGCGTCTTAGGTGCCTCGAACCTTGATGATGGCGTCTTAGGTGCCTCGAACCTCGATTTGAAATGATTTCCTTTGATGGTTTAGGATAGATGGTCCTCTAGTGGACTTCATTTGGAGGGGATCGGTTTTACGTCTGCTGCTTAGAAGGAAAGGATGACCGTCTTTGGTCGGTGGAAATTTGGACCTAATGATAGGCTACCTACGTATCCTTAAGAGGGAATCAAGCCGGTCGTAGTTCGAAAATAGCTGGGGATGGTCTTTGATGGTTTGACAGTATTTGAGGTTTGACTATTTTTTTGGGAAGTCGACCTAAGATTTGATGATAATGCTCTTTTAGAAAAGTAGTTGATTAAGATATGCTTTCATACTGTCTTTGTGCTTACATGGGCCCCGAGGCTACGGCTGATGTTGATGAAGAGTTGTTAGGTTGCCGATTCGTGGGACGGTTTCTGGCGACGATTTCTTTGTCTTTGGAGGCATTTTGACCTGAAGGAGGAGTTTGGTTGAGTCTGCATCTTGCTGGTGATCGTCAAACTTGTAGAGGTTTTTGAGCTTGTCTTCACATTGGGACTTCTTTCTTTTGATAACTTGGTGTCTCTAACCGCATTATATTTGAGAACTTGGCGTCCTTGACCGATTTGTATTTGAGAACTTGGCGTCCCTGACCGATTTGTATTGGAGAACTTGGCGTCTCTGACCGTACTGTATTTGAGACCTTGGTATCTTTGACCGATTTGTTTTTGAGAACTTGGCGTCTCCGACCATACTGTATTGGAGAGCTTGGCGTCCCTGACCGATTTGTATTGGAGAGCTTGGCGTCCTTGACCGATTTGACTTAGCGTCCTTGACCTGATTTGTATTAGAGGACTTGGCGTCCTTAACCGATTTGCGTTTTGAGAACTTGGCGTCTCTGACCGATTTGTATTGGAGAACTTGGCGTCCTTGACCTGATTGTATTGGAGGGCTTGGCGTCTCTGACCGGATTGTATTGGAGAACTTGGCGTCCTTGACCTGATTGTATTGGAGAGCTTGGCGTCCTTGACCTGATTGTATTGGAGAGCTTAGCGTCTCTGACCGGATTGTATTGGAGAACTTGGCGTCTACGGCCGAATTGTATTGGAGAACTTGGCGTCTACGGCCATTGTATTGGAGAACTTGGCGTCCTTGACCGATTGTATTGGAGAGCTTGGCGTCCCGGACCGATTTGTAGACAATGGAGGCGGTCTTCATATGTTTGTGGATGTTGGGAATTTGTTTTCATCCATTTGAGGTCGTCTTTGGTGAAGATCATCCTTGCCGAAAAGGGGGATTACGTTTGAATTCCTGCATTTGTTAGTGAAGAGGAAGATGCATAAATGGCATTCATGATGGCGGATGCATGCATAGAACCAAAAATGATTATGAGATGATGCATTTATTTGCTTTCGAAGATGCACTTGGCCTAAGCTTTTGGCAGGGAAATTACGATTTATGATTTTCAATCACTTAGGATTTTTCCTATTGATTCAAGTTTTGTGCATGCTACATGAGCCACAGGGAGATTTTTGTGGGGATGCATGGTGATGAGAAGGGGATGTATGTGTTGTTATTTGTTTGGGACAATCTTTGAGCTGGTGGGGTGATATCCTTTAGTCGCGGACTGAATTGCATGTTATTGATGAGGTCAATTTTGATCTTGGAATGAAGTTGGATTTGAACCCCGGGTCTCGATTGAAATTTCTTTTCAGTCTCGGACATTTGAAGGCGACGGCGACAGGCTCTAGAATCAAAGCATGTTGACATGAATGAACCCTCTTTTGCTTGGGTTAGTTGTGATTTGACGAAATGCGATATGAGGAGATTCCCAATTCTCAACTTTTGATGATGCGGGAGTTGCCATATGCCAAGTTCTAAAGCTGAAACTCCAAGACAGTTGTTGAGGTGACCGAGACCTTTCTTCGAAGATAGGTGTGACTTGATAAAGCCCCATTCCATGGAAAAGACATGGCGAAAACCACGGAATCTTTCTTTGAATGATTTGATGAAGCCCGGAGTTTGACAAAGCGTCACTACGAGAGGTCAGTTAAAGGTTTGATGACATGCGATGAAGTACCGAGCCAATCGATCAACGTGAGAGCCTTCAAGGTGAAGTTGTCATGAAGGGAGAAACCCGTCTTTGATACCGACTATGAAACTAGAATCCTCTCTTCGAAGAGTGACTTCCATATGGGAATTGTTAGCCATAGTGGCACTTGGCTTGTTCGTGGCTTCGATCATATTCACCCTACCTTTTTTTTTTTAGGGAATGGATTGTTGACTGTATTGGGTCCTTGGGGTCCCCTTTTCGATCAGTTCTCTGCTTGCCCTTTTTCGGGAGTCGTGTTGGAGGTGGAAGAAACCGGTATCCGTAGCAGTGCGACAAACTCGGCTGGCGATTGTAAGCCCTCTCAAATTTAGCCGGAATTGATCATTGCCCGTAGATCGGATAGGGGAAATTGATAAGTGAGATCCTCGAGATGTGGTTTCGGGCGTGGCGAAAGATGTCTAGTTGTTCCTCTTCAAAAGGAGGAGTTGCCATCTTGCTTGTAAAAGTCACGATGTTCTCGTCGGGATCTTTGCATTGTTGTTTGCGGAGTCAAATCTATTTGCTTCCCACTCCAAGTTAGCTAGTAATCTAGTCCCCGTGTAGCCTGGCCTCGGATTTTAAGCGGAAGAACCATTTTAGAGCACTTGGACTTCAAAGAGAGGCGAAATAGTCGGCCAAGCTGGCGATTGGCGCCCCTTTTGACCTTCATTGCCAAGGTATACGTGTCCGAGATGGGTTTTCGGGCATGCGGTGCCATCAAAGAGATCCAAATTAGGCATCACGAATTTGTGGGGAACAAAGGAGTCCGGGTTCGTTGGTCGGAAGCGGACTTCTTAACGGTCAATTCGGCAATCTGTGCTTTCATTTCCTTGTGTCGTTCCACGAACCAAGCCAAATGAGGGTCTTGTGGTGGAACCATGGCATTCAAACCGGCGGCCCGAGCTAGAGAGGAGCTACCGGCGGCGGCAGACGAGGTGGAGGGAACGGCCGATCTGGGGGACATAGGTGAAATCCTGTCCTTGGCCCGAATCACCCGGGAGCTTGAGTAGGACCACTGGGCAAAAGGATAGAACCTCGCGGCTTGTTGTTGATTTTCAACCCAGGCAAAGAGGGCGAAGCGATCTTGATGTAGGCTTGGGTAACTCGGATTTCGGAGTGAGGCCCATAAGTAGGCTTAAGTGCGGGTTGCTTGTCACGATTGTTGAATTGCATAGGCGAAGGTGCATGACCGAGGGGTGCTGCGGTCTGGTGATTCGATGGCTGGGATGGAGGCTTGGTAACCCATCGAAGCTTTGAGTGAGGAATGGATTTGTGAAAGGCGTGTGAGGAGCGGGCGAGCTAGCATCATTACGAGGAAGGGCTTATTTGTTGCCCTGGACCAGGTGTGGAAGCATTCCAAGCTGTTCTGCGAAGGCCACGATAGATTGGTTCCAAGGCGAGGTGGGATTCCAATTTCTGTGGCATTCCGAGGTATCCCCAACCATGAGGAGACATTCCGTGCCGATTTTGCCCCGATCGGTTACGTTAGACTGCATGGGTCAGTGAGTACGTATTTGGGGTTTCTTTGTCCCGTTGAGACGGTCATGAAGGAATCTTGTGAGGCTTGTGCGGTGCGGGGATTGGACATCTTGAGCGGGTTCTTTGTCAAGGCATTTCAAGCGATGTAACCGAGAAGCTCCGGGACCCGATCTGTACCGAACCGCCGAGGCATACCAAAGCTTCTTGTGACATACCGAGCTGACCCGATCGCTTTGAGGCATACCATATCGGCCCAAATCGGATCAAGTCAATTTGTTTCCCAAACGACCGTCCTGCATCGAAGCTGTGAATGTATATCAGGGCCGAGGTGAAAGGATGGGCGATTCGCAAGTTGAGAAGAGTGTGAGGAAGGTGGTGGTAGTCTCTGTCCGGCCAAGATAGGGATGGGGATCCTTTTCCTCTTCTACCGTGAAAGTTCCATCGGGGTTGAGGGCAATCGTCAAACCAAAATTCTGACATCTTCCAAGGATGAACATCGAAACCTCATTCGATTGGCACAAGGAGTTTTATGGGCTCGAGGTTCCAATATTAGCCATAGAAATATGATGAATTTACGGTCTTGGTTAAAATTCCATCCTCGTCCTTGGACATCAAAGAAGCGCACTTGACTAGCCCATGACAGCATGGCGATCAAATCTCATCTTGCTTGGTGGAGCCTTGGTGCGAAGAGATGTATTTGCGAAGTCTTGATTTGGAAGAAGTAACTTGGCAAAGCCTCGGTCTCATGACCGTGAATCGACACAATTAGAGAGGCTTCAACTTTGGTAGGCACTCTGTAGGCGTGCGAACAAAGACCTAACCCATCTTGTAGCGAGTGAAGAACCGGCGTTCTTGAATTATCATGTAGCAAAGAGGCAACCCATCCTTCCATATTTACTTTATTATTTTCTTTATTCAATTAGTCAACCGGAAGAAAATGTAAAAGCAAGACAATTTTAGGAATGTATACCTGCAGGGGCATATTTTTTTTTCGAAAAGTGGGGATGAATCCCCGATTTGTATTATTTGATGGCCTCATTTGACGAAGGCACAAAAGAACTCGCTTTGGGTTTGACTCTTTTGAGAGAGCATAAGTTTAGAAAGGTTTGTAAAAGTGTATGGAAGCCCCTGCTGACAGAAAATTAGTGTTTAGCTCTATTTTTCCTATAATGTAGAAAAAGAAGACTTGTCGAGACATCTGAAAATATGTTTTATTCAAAATGATCACAAGATTGCTTAAAACCCTTTATTAATGTTCGGGTTATTCAACCCCTAATCTCGATATGAACAAACATTTTGATTAATCATGAGGAGAAAGTCAACTGATACCAAGAGTCGAAGTTGGCGAATGGTGAAGAGGGATCGTGTATAGGAGAGGCTATTGATGAGGCCGGATTTTACGGGATTTGAATGTGTCTATGACCAGGACCATTTACGGTTGCCTACGTTCCCCTCATTGTGAGGAGCTCAGGTCGCCGTAGTTCGGGTCTGAGCGTGTTTGGCTTTAGAAAAGGGGTATGAACATTTGTGGTACTTTTGGTGAAAAGGCTCGGATAGGAAGTTTGGGTGATAAGGTGCGGGCCTTGAGGTGATTCCTTGACAAGTCATTTTGAGCGATTCCGTTGCTTCTTGATCATCGTCCTTCATCGGGGGAGAAAATTTTTGGATGCAGCTTAAGGGCTTATGATGTGTTTTTGCCTTTGCTTTGACCGCTCCATTGTTATCGACAACTTCCGTTCTTCGGGCTTTAATTTTGCCCATATGTCAAACCTTACTGATCGGCGGTGCTAGGTCCTTGGCCTTATTTTTTTGAAGCTTTTTTTTTTTTTGAAGCTTTTTTTGAAGCTTTTTTTTTTTTGAAGCTTTTGTTTTTTTTTTGAAGCTTTTTTTTTGAAGCTTTTTTTTTTTGAAGCTTTTTTTTTTTTGAAGCTTTTGTTTTTTTTTGAAGCTTTTGTTTTTTTTTTGAAGCCTTTTGTTTTTTTTTTTTTTTGAAGCTTTTGTTTTTTTTTTGAGCACCCGAGGACGAAGGCAAGCTTTTACTTGAACTTTCTTGATGCATGGGGGCGGAGGCAAGCCCCTGTTTTTTTCGATATGGGGTCGATCTCCCGTCTTTGAGTGACCTTTTGTTGTCCCTTGATGTTGCCGCCTTCGTTGACTTGATCAAGGTGATGATGGGGATATGTTTTGGAAAGTGTATGGCTTGATGGAGGCCTTTGTGAGGTGAGGAAAGTGTATAAGGAGGGCATTAGTTGACTTTCTCGCACCAATTAATTAAAATCTTAATCATTTCCAGAGATTATTTGTTGAGCGATGCGAGTGATCATTTAAAATAAAACCATTTCATTAAATATAATGTAGGTGTGCAAATAATGTCTCAAGTCTAGCGAGAAAAGAAAAAGACTCTTTTATAGAAAACTTAAGATTAACTACAATGTCCAAGGAGGACTTGATTGAACGAAGAAAGTACTAGAACCTACGAAGGTTGACTAAAAGACTTGTTTTAATATTAAAGGATGGGTAGCCCCTAGTCTAGCTACTCTTTGTTGTTTGGGAATTTGCCAAGACGCTTGAGCTTTCCATCTTTCTGTTAACTTCTGGTTCCATTACCGCAGATCGAGGCAGTGATCGCTTACGTGCCCATGATACTGGTGGGAGTGGAGGAGTTTGAGGCCATGGAGCGGGGCGAGCACAAGTTGTCCAAAGAAACGGGTCGGAAAAGTCACGGGGACGAACTTTGTCGACCGAGCATATTGATGGAAGGAAGTGAACCCGAGAGGACCTTGAGGGGTATTGGGCTCGTTTGGGAGGATCTCGGGCCGATGCTTGGTTGTTTTGAGTGAAAGGGGTGATACTAGCCGATTGTGTCTTCGGGCCTTTCTCAAGCTTGGAACCGGCATTAGACAAGTGTGCTCGGGGCAAAGTTGTCCTATCGGATTCTCTCACTTTGGGCACTTGAATTTTGCGCGACAATCATTTCTTTGCCCGGTTCGACATCTTGGGTCAAAGGAGTGCTAGTACTTATCATAAGATCAAGCTTCTCCCGCATTTGTTTCACTTGCTCTATCAATATTGCCACATGGGGATCAACGGGAACATTCGAGTTCTTGGAACTCGCAACAAGACTCTTATCGCCAGAGGGAAACACGGCAGATCGGTGAAACCGACGGGTGAATTCACTAAGTCCGGTAGACGACAACGGAAAACTTGTGGCATCTGGATTTTCTTTTAGCAACTCATGATCGCATTCGGTGGGTGTAGAGGCTTCAACATAGCCACATAGCTCAAACTGATTATGCGAAGCCGGAGCATAAACCGGCGGTATTGGCGAAATTGAGGAACAGGTGTGATGGAGCCCAACTCGTTCGAGGAGCCGAGGGCGATGGAGCCCTAATGGCACGAGGTGGCCGGAAAGGGTGAAGAGGAATTGTCCTTGGCAAGGGATCATATGTGGATGGAGGGAGGTGTTGGCCGTGGGATGGAGAGTTATAGGATGAAGGGACCGAAATCATGTTCTACGAAGTCTCATCTTCGACCATGACAGGGAACCATTCGCCTCAGCTGTTACACGAACTCCATGGCGGCGGAGAGCATTGATGGCAGTGGTCACCGTTCTTCATGAATCTTATGGGCGTTTTCCAAAGCCAGGACTAACTCTTCCTTCCTAATCATCGGATTTCTTGTATCCTTGCGCTTCTCGCCAAATCCGCCATCGATCATTATCATCCCATTTAACCTTGGCGTCGCCGTGAACTTATCGGAGGGCGAGAGTTCAAAGCATTTCACCAAATCCAGCTTTGTCATGGCCACATGCTTGTTGCGTCAAACCATCCATTCTCAACATTTGTTGCGACTAAATCATCCGGCTTGTCGAGTACGTTGAATTCACGAGTTTGAATCATAAAATTCAATCATGTTTACATTCGGTTGTTTGGGAAATGATCATTGGCGGGGTTGAGATCACTGAGGCGCTCGAGTTTGCCCTTCTTAATTAATCCCTGAATCGCCTTTCTCAAAGTTGTACAGTTGTCGGTCGTATGACCGTGGTGCGGTGGAAAGCACAATGCTTAGTGGTGTCAAAAGGGATTTTGGGATCCTTGGGTTGATAGTTTCTCATGGGTTCGAGGAGACCCTGCTCTAGCAAGCTATTTAAAACTTTGCTTCAGGGAACACCCAAATCCTCGGGATTTGAGATTTGGTCATTGACTTGGTCACCATTACGAACGGGGTTTGCCGGTTTTGGTCCATTGGGGCGCTCAAGCTTGCCCGTTTCGATTAACCTTTGAACCGCTCTCTTCAAGACTATGCAGTTGTCGGTCGTGTGGCCATAATGATCATGGAAGGCGCAGTGCTTACTCATGTCGAGAGGTGCATTTGAGCTCCTTGGATGGTAGTCCTTGAGAGGCTCCAAAAGGCCTACCCTTACTAAGCCCTTGAAAATTAAGCCCATGGGCATCCCAAGATCATCAAAACGTTCTCGTTGCCTTAAAGGACCACCATTTCTTGGTTGCTTTTGGGGGCCGTCAATTGTACACAATGCCTTCTTTCCTTTACCGGATGTCGGAGCCGTGTTGGAAGGGTAAGGTTTATAGCGGCGAGACATGTTCAGACTCGTAGTCTTTTCCCGTTCACGAACCCTTTTGATGTAATCATTAATGTAATCGTCGAGATTCGACCTTTTGTAAACTTCATTCGTGTCAGATACACAAGATTGATATGGTGAGATGGCCCGAGTCGAGCGATCGTCGATACTCTCGTTGCTAGGCTTTTCTTGTACCTTCTTAATTGGTTCTACCAATAATCCATTGGACGAGTCAATAGGAACATTAGGATTGCATGACCCCGCCACAAGATTGGCATTAGCAAAGCGAAACCACGGTAGAAGTACTGGTGGGAGGAATGACAGTCCGAGCATTAAAAGCGTGACCGTAATCTTCCTCATAAGGCCTGGCAGCTGCCGAAGATGAAGATATATGGCTCGTAATGGGTGGATACCAGGGAGCAGTGAGTGCGGATCCGAAGGCTGCTGAAAACATGAGGTTTGAGGCATCGTAACAGTAGGATTGAATGTGTCTTGACCGCACCGAGTAACATGACCGCAAGGGAAATGTGTATACTGTACTTGATGAGCAGGGAGCAGCTTGCGTAACGGCCGGGTGGATAATTTGATGAGTAGCATTTGACCTTGTCGGACTTCCCAACCGGAGGGGCGGGGTAGAGCGATGAAGTGGTGATAAAAGCCTGGTGGCCCACGTGATCTTGCAGTATCATAGGGGCCAGTGTGCTTTGAGAAATGGAGGAAGCAAGCCGGCCCCCTCTCGAACCATGGAGCCCGAGAAACGAACTGTCCCATTCCGAGATGGTGACCCGAGCCGGCCGATGCGGTGAAGTAGTAAGCCGACCCCTTCCAAGCCGCGGGCGAAAGCCAACCGATTCAATCCTGGTGGTGAGACCCGAGAGGCACCGGGGGCAGTTGACCTAGATCGGACTGCTTGAGGAGTATCGAGCAAAGAAGGGCCGAGATGTACCGAATCGACCAATTCCTGCATTGATGGCCCGGGCCGACCGAGGTTTTGGAGTAGCGAACCGACCCATTCCAAGGCGGGACGTAAAATGCATCGATTGAAACCCAAAGATGAAAACCGATAGGTGCCGGGGGAAGTTGACCAAGATCGATACGATGAGGCCGAGAGGCGGGATGAGTGATAGGGATTTGGGGGATGCTTGGCCCATTAGTAGTTCCACACGAAAGGGAACAGGGCATTTGATGGTAGTTGGCATGCCAGGGAGGGTAATTAGCTCCAATCTTCGCCTCAACCGTAAAGGTTCTATTAGGGTGGTGAACAATTGCTAGCCCCCGGGTTACGATACTTTCCAATAACTCGATTGATCCGAGCCTCTTGATTTTGTCTTATCTCGTTCCAACATCCGATTCCACTGTTCGGCATTTTGCGGATTTTCGGGGTGTGGAGTTGTACGTCCCCCACCGTTCTCCTCTCGAGTTGGTCATTACGAAACTTTGAGCCGAAGCGAAGGAGGAAACCGATGAAGTATCTCGACTTCGGAATGACCGAGCCGAACAGACGATGACCCGGGTCTCGATCCAAACTTTGCTTACGTGGAAGGCACAAAGGGTGTGGTTCGGACTGGAAAGCGAAACAGGGTTGGTGTTTGGGCTTAGGGATCATGCAACATGCGTTATTTGTTCATGTTTACTTAAAACACGTTTTATTAACCTAATCGGTTGGAAAAGATTTCTCTTTTTTTCAAACTACTCGATCTGGATCGGTGGGCCCCGTCACTACGTCTATAAGCCCCTCGTATTCCACCCGTATTTCGACCTCCCGGGGTAGACGGCCCGGGCGAGGGTCCTATAGGGCAAGCGGGTCCCACCGACCGAAAGAAAACGATCCTAAAAGTCGGCGGGTGATCGAGTCTTAACGAGCATTCGATGTAAATTACGGACAAAGCCGACGTCAAAAGTCAAGATCATGTCCGAGGGCTTGACGAAAAGTCGGCATGATTTGACCGATAAATGTCCACGATTGATCTTGACTTGTCTTCGCTAAGCCGTAATTAGGCATGGAATATTCATTAATCCTTGATGACTCAAAGGTCAATGCCGGGAGTCGCGTGTATAATTTGTGCCGCCGAGCCGAAGTCAAGTGCGCCTGGCCAACATCTTGGTCAAAGTCCCGCGGCGGAAAACCGCAGAACTGACCGTTGATTAGTGGACCCCGAAAGATATTGAGTCGGTATGCCGACAAAGGCTTGAAAGGAAAGGTCTATACACGTACAGTGGCATGACACGCACTGTACTAAAAACCAACCGGGTCTCGGACAAAGTGTGTCACGGACAAGTGCATGGTCGACACGAGGCTCCATGGGATGTTTGGGTAGTCCCGTGCTCATCCGAGAGGCGTAATAAGACCAAACGGACCGCGACAAGGATTTCCGGGTTAGGGACGTAGTGTGCCGTGTAGGTCACGTGCGCGTAGTGTGCAAGCAGCCTATCTTCCTTTTCCGAGAAAAATAGAAATTTTTATGTGTCTTAAAAAGGCATGATGCATGATTTTTTTTTTTTGAAAATTTTTTTTTGAAAATTTTATGAACACATAAGCACATAAGCACAAAAATTCCGACAGTTAGGGACATTATTCCGACAGTCAAAATTTTGACTTTTCCGAGGCGGCCAAAAACAAACACGAAAATTGTGCAAAAATCAACACACACAAAGTAAAGGATTTTCAAATGTTGAGACGGAAGCTTGACCCTCAAAAGCTTTTCTTTTTTTTTGAAAATAATGATACCGGTACATGGGATTGTTAGACCACAATTTATCCCCGATTCGTGTTAGGAGGCGATAACGGGAAGTTTAATGGTTTCCACCAATATACCAAATATCATTTTTTTTAGAAAAAGCTTATGTCCCCAGCGGAGTCGCCACTGTGATGATGCCCGATTTTTTTTTGAAATCAAAACGGAGTCGCCACGCCATTTTTGTTTTAAGGGCCAAAACTTTGAAAAAAGCCCGAGATCAGAGATTTAGGTTCGGAGGTCATGTTACGCGTCGGGAAGGACGTTAGTGTGCACCCGGAGCGCCTCGTAAAACGAGTCTTCCAAACATTTGAAATCCTTTTGTGTGTGTGTGTGTGTGTGTGTGTTTTGACCAAAATGAGTTGAAACTGAGAAAAACAAAAATGGGGAACTCTTTATAAGACTTTGAACAATCCCCAAGATTTTTGGTATGATTTTTGGGTTGAGTCTTGGCACTCAAAAGATTTTTGGGAGTTGAAAAGCAATTCTGCCAGAATGAAAAAGGCAGTTGACCCTTGACTTTGAAATGGACTTAAAGGCTTCAAAACCTCAGAATCTGGGGAAAGTCCGAGAATGAAAGTTTCTTAAAACACCCTAAATAGGGTTTCTGCAAAGGAACTTTCCATTTTGGAAGTAATTTGAGGGGTCAAAACCTTCTGGAAATCTCAGATGTGAAATCTGGATTTCCAGAAGCTGATGAACTAGCCTCTGAAAGAAAATTTGAAAAGAGGGGGTTTTACTCACGCAAAAAATAAAGTAAAAATATGTATGGAAATATCTGGATGTTGGCTACAAAAAGTATTTTGTAGTCAAGACCAAATTCCAAGTTTATCTATGTCCAAAAAATTAGACCATGGACTGAGGTCTGAGAAAATTGCTACTGGACAGCAACTTCCCATGAAAGAAAATTTATTATACAATAGAGGAATGAAAAAACTGCCTCTTATCTTGACATAAAAAGGGGCTGAGATTCATTCTTAGAAAATTAATCGAACGAGTCACAATTGACGGTTTCCAAACTAGACGGTTTAATTATTTATGTACAGTGTCCCAATATTTCTTCTACAAGGATACGCGCAGAGAGAGAGAGAGAGAGGTAAATTGGGCAAAAGAATGGCGTGGAGGGTTGAACGAAAAGGAAGTCAGCGTGTCCCCCCATCCTCCTCCTCTTTCTTCTTCCTCTCGCTCCAACTCTGTTCTCACACACACAATTTTGATTTTGAGAGGTTTCTGAAGAATTGAAGAAGAAAAATTATTGTTTTTTAGAATTTTCTCTCGATTTCCAACAAACTTGGTGTTGATGCGACGAAAATTGGCAAGAGACCGAATCCGATCGAAGAAAGAGGGAGAAACAGAGATTGATAGAGAAAAAAGCAAGAGAAATAGAGAGTAGGTGAGATATTTATCTGAGGTTGAAGGCGGCGGCGGCGAAGCGGCGACGACGATTCTTATGATGGTGGCCGTCAAGGTGATGCGACGGTAAAGAAGAAGTGGGAAGGGATTCTGTAAAGGAAAAGGGGCAGTGTGGGGAGATGGTGGAGGGGTGGAGATAGTGGGAGGGATGGAGGCGACGGGGAAGGGATGGCGGTGGGAATGGTTTGGGATGAGAGAGATCAGAAGAGAGAGAAATGTAAAATCTAAATGAAGGGGAAGAGTTGATTTTTAGGGTTTTTTAAATGAGATAATTAGGTTAGTGTTGGGCCAGCCCAGTTGTGGTTATTTTTCATTGTAGCTTCTATCAATGTCTAAAGATGATGGGGTGAGTTGCTTTTGACAATCTTTGTGTAAAAGGGTCTCTGTTGGAAGTCAATGAAAGGTTGACCAAGCAGCCTGGATTAGTTAACTCATCGGTACTATATTCTTATCCTCAGGCACATTTATAAGCATTTCTTAAGATACCCTTCATTCCTAAGTAAGTGTTCATTTCGTAAAATGTTTGTCCCTAGATGAGTGTCTATATTCAAGAATGTTGCCAAACTCCCCTTTAACAAATCTATCATTTTCCTATATGCAAGTCTGTGAGGTGGATAGTAAGGGTCCTTATGTCGAAGTAGAATTGTTAATCCTACAGTTTGTCACAGGCTTTAGCTTTATTTCCTTTGGTAAAACATTAGAGTGGACATAACTCAACAGCAGACATTTTGATTTTCGACTTTTAAATAATCACTCGGCTGCTTGCCCTTCAATCTATAATACAATAGAGGGGGCATATAACCGCCTCTTAGCCCCCCTATAAGTGGTGGTCAGGATTGATTCTTGAAATGTTGATCCGACGGCTCAAATCCTTCCTTCCTCCTTAAAACCGTCCTCCTTAAAACCGTCCATAACTTCCCCTGCGCATATCTCATTTTTTTTCAACGCAGAAGAGAAGAAAGAAAACCAACCGGTTCTCTCTTGCTCTCTCTCTCTCTCTCTCAATTCCTATCGGTGCAAACCCCCGCCAATGTCGTTAATGGAATTCAAAGAGGAAGCTTCGATTGGTTGTGGAGGAGAAAATAAGTACTATTAGCGTGGAGGAGGAGCCTAAAAGGATTGTGAAATTGGTGTTTGGGGAAGATATAAGATTTGCAAAGGTTCCTTATAATTGCACTATTTTGAAACTAAGGGAAATAATACATGATCGTTTTCCAAGATCCAAAGCGTTTCTCACTAAATATCGTGACCACGAAGGTGATTTGGTCACTATTACCACAAATGAAGAACTGAGTGTTGGACAATTGTGTAAACTTCTCAAGAACTTAACAGAAAAACTGACTAAACTGACTGAGAAAGAAACGGAGATTGAAAACAAACAAAATTAAGTCGAGTCTTGTATTAAATACAATCTCCGTAAGAAGTTATTGCCCCGCACAGGTGCTTACGGTTTGAATGGCAATCTTCTAATAAGATAAAACGACTTATAAGTAAATGATAGGAGCACTCCAAATCAAATACTCTAGCGAACGACACAATGTTTGGAACTTTGGACTTTGAAGGATTTAATGCAACAATATGCAATGATTTGGGTATGTTAATCTATCTTACTAGAGGGTAGGGAGACTCAAATGACTGTGTATGTAAATTGAAATTCGGAGGGAAGTATATAAAGAGAGTCAAAGGGTTTGGTGGCTTTTCCCTTGAAAAGTCACAACTTTTCGGGTATAACAGCACTTTGCACGGCCGTATCCAATGAACTGCACGGCCGTGCAAGGCAATATGCACGGTCGAGTTCATGGCTCAGCACGGTCGAGTGGCAAGGCAAGGCACGGTGCACGGCCGTGTCCTAGGCACTCGCACGGCCGTGCAGAAGCTTCTTCAGCCTGCTCGTCAGCCCTTTAGCCACAACAAGTCCACACCAATTTTGGGACCAACCCAAAACACACTTTGACCCAATATTTAAGTTACAAATCATTTGTCATTAATTTCTCATTCACACGGAAATGGTTTTGAGACATTAAATGAGTTATATATAATCTACAACAAATGTAGATTACCATTTGTAACTAGTTCCGTTAACACATAACGAACTTCCGTTAGAAACTAGATCAACGTTAAGTTAAACTTAACTTTCCGTTATCCATTTCCAACAATCCCCCACATGAATGACAATTAATGCATGTATGCAAATTCGTCCAAAGTTCCGGCGAACTATTATTACATCGAGATAGATAGCTTGTGGCCTTGAATCTTCCCTAGTGAAATATTATCGGATATACTAGCCATTTGGTAGCGAGTCGCTTTGAACCGGATCGTCGGATGTATACCAAGACAATAATACTCACATAATAATAGCTCTAACAATTGTTGTTCTCACGTTTTTGTCCATTTTGGCCCCGGACCGTATCTCATTCATAAGCGTTCATTTAGAGGCGGCCTTATTACCTCTCGCTTTATATAGGTGATTCTCACTATAAGGAGTATCATGCACTACTCCACCCGTAGGTATAGAAATCATTAAAAGTTTTCTCAACTTATCCTCACCACTGCTGCATGTGCTAGTACTTGGACGTTACGGGAATGAGTATTCAACATCTCTAGGTTATTAAACCGAGTTGTTGTTTCCAAGTAACTCTACTAGAACTTATATCTTGGTTGTCTCATTGAACCAAGGGCCTGGGATCTCCATTTCTCAAGGTTGAGAGTCCGCTATAAGTTCTTTTGTTGTGGGTTTTAAACCCATTCCCTTAACGCTTTATACGGTTGATCTCTATTACTACCCTTAGGTAGACGGATCTGATTTTGACTTCACATGGCTAGTTGTGACTCGCATATTGAGATCAATTGTACTATGGTAGTGTGTCTAAGACTATTATGTCTAGACTTACCATGACGTTCTACACCTTTTCCTATTTTTCATTGTCGTCACAATGCCTTAGGTCATGTAGACACAAGCTTATTCCACGAAGGAATATCTTTCAAGACCATTCAACTTACATAGGAATTGTAATCTTTTAATCATAAGTATATCCTTAAGTACACCAAGTACTTATGATTATAATATTCCAGTGATTGATTACAATTACAATTAGACCTTTAGTCTATCTAGAATGATCAGATCCCTTCGAGTGATCAAATTCTTCTATCGGCCGGTTTCTTCAAGTGGTTATTATCTACTGTACCGTTTCGGACTTCCCAAGTATTCGGTATCTCTAAGTGGTTTGACCTCCTTAGAGTCTACCTTCAGAGATCTACTTTACGAGATTACCTCTCAAGAATCTACCTTACTAGAGTACACCTCTCAAGAATTTATTTGAACTTTCGAAGTACTTTTTCAAGATAATGGGATTGTGAAGGAACTAATCCTTCAGATGATCTAGAGATCTTTATCTCTAATATAACATCGGCTAATCCCATATCTTTCATGTCAAAGTTCTTCTTTAACATGTCTTTGGTATTCATGATCAATTCATGACTACCATTGTTATCCACGTAAGGACAAACTATTAACAAATGATTCAGATGTTCTTTTAATGTATGTAGACACATTTGTCACATTCATTAATCTTGAATCCATTTGATAACATAGTTCTATCGAACTTCTTATGCCACTGTTTAGTTGCTTGTTTAGTCCATATGAATACACAAGTAGATCCAACACGGTTGTGCGACATAGAACGCTCTGTTGTGTCATTTTGGATAATCTTGCATGAATCATAATGTCCTTTTGACAACTATCCTGACTTTCTACTTATCAACAGATCCATAGGCTTTATACTTTCTTTTTAAGAATCCAATTGCAACCTAATGGTTTGCAACTTGGAGGGAGATCTACCAATTCCCAAGTATTATTAAGCATTATGAATCTTTATCTCATTGTTAATAGCCTCTTTCCAGAACGAACTATCCGGACCAGATAACGCTTCCTTAACAGTTGCTGATTCGTTTTCCAACATAAATGATAGAAACTCAGGACCAAAAGACTTTTCCACTCTTGCCCTTTTACTACGTCTAGGTCCTTCATCTTCCACTTGAGATGGACCGTTTGTAGTCTAATATTTGAAGGTTTCATCCTTGGTACATCTAGTTTTGCAACCCAATGGTTCGCATAGGAAGATCAACCATCTTCCAAAATAGGATGCATTTGTCCTTCAACTGTATCTTGGTTTTTCTTCTTATTAAGAAGACCACCACCGTTTCTATAAATTTTCTTATTAAAATTTATGCATTTCCTATCATTTCAAGGAAGTATATTCTCAAAGAATATAACATGTCTTGCTTAAGTATTTCTACTTTAGCCGAATACCCCTACGCTTAGGTATTTATAAAACGACTTACGAATACTTCAAATTCGTTAGGAGTTTTTATCATCAAATAACTTCCACATATATGATGATCCATTCTTTTAGCGTGCACTTGAGTTTAGCGGTTTTACGTTAATACTAGAAGTTCATATTAATAGAACTTATGTATTTAGCTTGTACCCCCACACTTGAGGTGTACCTCCACATATTAAATATTTTATGAATGTCCTAATTCATATTTAATATTTTCTTTTATGTGGAGTCATTTAATTGTAATAACCAAGTTATCTACAATGTCTTTCATCTCCTTGAGATGAACCGACGACGTAGTCATATCTATGTTTAAGTGAGGTCTCTTGTTTGTCACAAATCTATATGCAATACTGTTAGTTTGCATATCCAATGGAAACGTAATCCATGATTTTGGGTCCTATCTTAACCTCTTTAGGTTTAGATATTTCTACCTTTGCTAGGTATACCCACATAAGACGGAACTTATCAATAAGGAGTTCACCATCTCCTTAAAAGTTCTATCTTTCCTTTTCCTGTGATTCAGTTGATTTGAGTGTGTAAGAAGCATTCGTTTGATAAATAAGTGTCAGCGTCCCAACAATTATTTTTCAAACGGTACAACATACTAACCACCTCTATCACTACGAAATTCTTAATTGCTAATTAAGATGAATCACAAACCTTATTGTTTACTTAAAACTTTAAGGTTTTACTATTCCAAAAGACGAACTTTTGCATTATCAAATGCAATCATAAATAGAAGTAAAGAACTATCTATTTACTATCTCTGGTTTGAACTGATTTCTACAAAAGAAATCACAATTGATTTGCGAATCAAACTTCATCTTAGGTAGTAATTTTAAATTAACTCGTCGCCTTAGTGAATTTAAATTTACTTAACCTAATTGAACACGCCATAACAATTGGAACACTTCAAACCAAGTAAATAAAATTTGAAATTTTATTCTTCGCACTTAGGCGGATAAACAATTACAATTTAAGTTAAGGAGTCCTTCAACAAGGTACCCTTTACTAACACAATAACCACATTTGGTCTATTCAATCTTATGCCCCTAGGCTAAGTTGATCAAAGTCCAATGGAACATATCGATCTTCAGTCACATTGGCTTGAAGAGGGTTTCCATCTTGGTTGTTGATTCTAGGATGTCGACATTCCCTAGCCATATGTCCGGGTTTGCCGCAATTAAAACAACTACCTTTGACCTTCTTGGCGGTCCTCTTCACTTTCCCGGTGTTCTTTCTCTTGTTTCCGGTACTTGTTTTCACCAAGTTCACTTTCGGTCTCTTAGTCACAATACACATAGTATTGTGCATCTCGAGAAAATCCCAAAGTTCTCACGCGGTCTTTATGCCACAACACACCTTGTATTGTGCATAATCCAAGTCATTAAGAATATAATTGCGACACAAGAAATCGCTGTGATTCCATGTATCCAAATCATTCTTTGCTTTGGATTCATCCTCGTCGGATATCAATGGTGGATATTCCCAAAGAAAATGCACCAATTTTAATGTTGTCAAATAGACCAACATTTTCTGTTGCCACCTTTTAAAGTTCATCCCGGTAAGAATACCCGGTCTTTCCGCATGTACGAACACATGAGACGGAGGGAGAGCATTAAGAGGTGCAACCCTTGAGGTTGTACGTGAAGGAGGTTTCTTACCATGAACCGGGTGAGACGGTGTAACATTGTTGAACGTAGCGTCACCTTGAGAAGGAGGCGTCACATTCCCTTGACTTGATTCTGTGGAGTCTTTCTCGTTTGCCATCTTGAAGATCTTGAAGAAGCGTCAATAACTTCTTACGATTGTTGGACAATTGTGTAAACTTCTCAAGAACTTAACAGAAAAACTGACTGAGAAAGAAACGGAGATTGAAAACAAACAAAATTAAGTCGAGTCTTGTATTAAATACAATCTCCGTAAGAAGTTATTGCCCCGCACAGGTGCTTACGGTTTGAATGGCAATCTTCTAGTAAGATAAAACGACTTATAAGTAAATGATAGGAGCACTCCAAATCAAATACTCTAGCGAACGACACAATGTTTGGAACTTTGGACTTTGAAGGATTTAATGCAACAATATGCAATGATTTGGGTATGTTAATCTATCTTACTAGAGGGTAGGGAGACTCAAATGACTGTGTATGTAAATTGAAATTCGGAGGGAAGTATATAAAGAGAGTCAAAGGGTTTGGTGGCTTTTCCCTTGAAAAGTCACAACTTTTCGGGTATAACAGCACTTTGCACGGCCGTGTCCAATGAACTGCACGGCCGTGCAAGGCAATATGCACGGTCGAGTTCATGGCTCAGCACGGTCGAGTGGCAAGGCAAGGCACGGTGCACGGCCGTGTCCTAGGCACTCACACGGCCGTGCAGAAGCTTCTTCAGCCTGCTCGTCAGCCCTTTAGCCACAACAAGTCCACACCAATTTTGGGACCAACCCAAAACACACTTTGACCCAATATTTAAGTTACAAATCATTTGTCATTAATTTCTCATTCACACGGAAATGGTTTTGAGACATTAAATGAGTTATATATAATCTACAACAAATGTAGATTACCATTTGTAACTAGTTCCGTTAACACATAACGAACTTCCGTTAGAAACTAGATCAACGTTAAGTTAAACTTAACTTTTCGTTATCCATTTCCAACACTGAGGTGGGCTAAAGCATCTGCAGAACAACACGGTTCTCTCAAGCTTTTTATAGTAGAAGTCAGTCCTGAGCAAGATCCGTTCTTTGATATGGTTGTAAGGAGGAGGGACGGAGGAATTCTTGATTCTAATGGAATTGATTTTGCCATTGATGATTGGATCATTCAGTTTGCACAGTTGTTCAAGAACTATGTTGGGTTCAATTCGGATGCATATTTGGATCTTCACGAGCTTGGAATGAAGGCCTACTCTGAAGCTATGGAAGATACAGTTTCAAGTGAAGAAGCTCAAGATTTATTCAATGCAGCAGGGGATAAGTTTCAAGAAATGGCAGCTTTGGCATTGTTTAACTGGGGAAATGTTCACATGTCCAAAGCAAGGAAAAGGGTTTACTTTCCAGAAGATGCTTCCCGGGAATCCATTCTTGACCAGGTCAAAGTTTCATATGATTGGGCACAAAAAGAGTAGCCGGAGATAGATACGAAGAAGCGCTTAAAATTAAGCCGGACTTTTACGAAAGTGTTCTTGCTTTGGGGCAAGAAGCAATACGAGCAAGCAAAGCTTTCTTGGTATTATGCGGTTGGGACGGATGTTGATCTCGAGACATGGGATTACGCAGAGGTTCTTCACTCTATAACTATGCGGAGGACAACATGGAAAAAGGGATGCAGATGTGGGAGGAAGCCGAGAAGCAGAGGATCCATGAAGCCTCGAAGCCAAGCAAGGCTGAATTAATGCTGCAGAAAGTATGGAAAGGGTTGATTAAAGATGTAATTTCGGATGAGGCGGTGGAGCAGGCTGCTAATATGAGGTCTCAGATCAACCTTACGTGGGGTACCATGTTGTATGAAAGATCGATTATGGAGTATAAGTTAGGGCTACCGTATGGCATGAATGCTTAGAAGGCTGCCGTTGAAAAATTTGAACTTGCAGGAGCATCTCAAACAGATATTGCTTGTTATGGTAAAGAACCATTGTTCTAATGATACAGCACTTGAAGGTAATATAAAAAATATGCTACTCCCTCCGTCCCAAAATGAATGTTCAAAAAATTTCAAATTTGCTCTCTATCAAGAGAAAATTAGTTTTTACGGAGTCAGAAAACTCATGAATGAATAAGAAGCCACACGCTTGACACCGCCGTCGTTGATGTTTGGCAACGTAAGATCGGGTGCCCCTCCACCAGAAACTTCACTTGCCGCCTCACTTCTTCCGAGGTATATTCTATTTCGCTAAATACAGTAATCACTATCTGTTAATCGAGGTTTTTTGTACAATTTCTATTATTTTGCAGTCTGGGTTAAATTATTGTTTCGTTTTTACAGATAATCTGCATTATTTATGTGGCTGTGGATATTGATTTACATTTTGATTTACATATTGTTTAATTTCAGAGTTGGATTGTGTTTTTGATGCACATAGCAGACTAACTGGGTGTCGTTTCTTAACTGGGTGTCGTTTCTTCAATCTCACAGATCCCTATATGCTTTTGTTTGTTTTGTTTCAAGTTTCTGAATTTGCTCTGAAATGATTTGTTTGTAGGACTATTCAAAGTCGACGGACTCCCCAATTTTACATATTTGCTCCGCCCTCAGGTATTATCTAGGTTTTCGGATTTGCTATAATAGAGGTCTTGACCCAGTTTTGATGGCTCAAATTCAACAATTTTCTTACTTAATATAGAGTATATGAGTTCTGTAATTTATATGATGTTTTAGTCTATACTTCCAAATAGTTGATAGTTAGATCTATCAACTAGGTTGGTTGGCGAATGTTTATGCCCCCAACTCAATCGAATATTCAATATTTCTAAAAATTATGTTCAAATATTCAATAAAACATGAATATTTGTTTATTGCAGAAGTTTTGTTTTGATTGTTGAGATGTATTGGAAAACATATGCTAACAAAGTGAGTTAGCTGAAATTGTAATACTCCTTTTTCTCCTTAGCTGGGGTGAGTTGGTGGATTTGGCCGGAAGCTTTGGTGCGATCTTGCTATGGTCGGGGTAGTTGCAGAAGAAGATGGGGTAGGGCCGGGGTAGTTGCGGAAGAAGATGGGTTAAGGAATAGTATGTGGTCTTTTATAGCTTGATTTGATAGGTAAAAAATGTATATCATGGTTGACTCAGATTTTATGTTGGGGGTTTATTTGAAAAGAGAATCTCAATATACGACTCAATAACAAGTTTTAGATTTTCATTGGACTAATAAATAAATTTAAAATTATTACTCAAATTTCATTCGTAATAAGGAAAAAAAATGGGAAGATCATTATGGAACGGAGGAAGTGTTATTGTTCTAAAAATTTACATTTTATATAGATATGATTTGGGCCTTCTTTTCCTCCCTGACTTCTCCATTTTGACATACTGCCCCGTGCCATTGGCACGGGCTAGAGAGTACTAGTATGATTTTAAAGGGGGGGTTTTGCATCCATGCTTGTCCCCATTTCCCTAGGTTTTGGTTAGTGATCACTTGACATTTTAGTGGTGAATCAACTATACCAAACCATCCTTGGGGTACATTAGGACTAAGCACTTCATTTGCTTGGGAAGGGGATTTTTATCCTTTGAAAATGAGATTTGATGCTTGAAAATGGTTTTTGGGGTTTTGAAAATGAGTTTTCTTTGCAAGAAAGTAAGAACACATTAAAGAAAAAATGTTGATCCTTGTAGAAGATCATCCATGGAGATGGACTTCCATGGTGATCTTCTTGGATCTTAAAACAAGAAGAAGAATGAACTACATTTTGTAGTTTGAAGATGCATACATGGATGAGAGATTTGGGGTAAGAAGAGGGAGGTTATACCTATCTTCTTTGTATTTTGAGGCTTTGGCTTGAATATATGAGTGTTTGAGGCTTGAATGTGTTTAGGGTTTGATGATTTGAGTTGGTTAAAGAGAAAACAAGTAGATAACAATGAAGTCCTCTATGTTTTCTCTCTATTCCTCCTCCTAAAGGGTGATTTGAGCTTGAGTTTGTGTATGTATAAGAGTATGTATGAGAGTGATTTGAAGTGTTTGTGAGTGAGTGAGATTTGGGAAAGATTGAAGAGAAAATGGTGGCAATTCAAGTGAATTCCCACTGTTTTCTCCCTATATTTCGCCAGAGTTTCGTTGCTGTGATCAAATTGTGTTGTGTAAACTGAGAGAGGAGGGTTCAATTTATAGGCCCCTGTGAGATGCAATCCCATCCGCGCGGAGGGTTCCGTAAACGTGCCTGGTGCATTAAATGCTGCTCCTGTGAATGTGTGCCCCAAAATTTTTTGTTTATTGGAATTCACGCGAGTTTGAAGACATCCGAGTTATTTGAAAAACGGAGTCGCCACGCCATTTTGATTACCTCAAAACTTTGAAAAAAAGGTTTTATGGGTTCGGAGGTTAAGTTACCCCTTGGGAAGAACGTTTGGCGTTCACCCAAAGTGCCTTGCCGGAGCAAGTCTCCCTAGATTTCATTAATCGTGTTTGCTTGCGTGCTTTCTTTGTGTGCATGTGTTTGAAAATAAGGGGAGGGAATGTCCCAAGTTATCTTCCGGACGTACAAACCATTTGTTGGTTGTCGCTCGGGATTCCTTGGAATTTATGTATTTGGGATTATGATCCCGTCCTCATCTTATGACTTATGATCATCGCATTTTAAACCTCGGGACCCTCGGGACTTGCGTGATCGAGAGAATGACTCTCTTTTGGGTCAAAGATGAGGTTCTTTAGGAAGGAATGTCCTTAGCCCATCAATCCTACGCTTTAAGACGGTCGAGCTCGTATAGAGGCTTCATACTCATTCTTAAGCGATAATTGGAGATATAGGGTTCAAGGTTATCCTTTTCCTAAAGAAATCATGAACCTTTAATGGAAGGAACGATGCAAAGATGAGAACTTTTACACCGGTCCGTTCCAAGGTTGGGGGAAAGGGGAAATGCATGATGAAAAAATGACTCTTTAATGAAAAGATGACATTTTGGTTATAGCAAATGATGCTTTTTGATTGAAAGAAATGATCTTTATGCAAATGATGCATAAAGATTTGATTTTTATGCAAATGATGCATTGAAAAAGGGGGTTTTGATGCAAAGGATGCATTTTTATAAAAAAAAGATTTGATCTTTATATGCAAATGATGCATAAAGATAACATTTTTATTGGAAAATAGGGATTTTAGGTGCAAAGGATGCACCTTTATGAAAAAGACTACATTTTTATGACAAATGAGGTCTTAATGCATGCAAAAGGGAAGGGGGTGATAAAGATATGATCTTTATGAATAAATGCCAAGTCCCAAGCAAGATATATGAATGCAATGAGCAAGTATATCAATTAAAATGCAAGGTTAGGGCGTGCGAGGTTACCAATCGTTTCCTTCGCTTCTTCGGACGGAGCTAGGAGGAGAGGTTCTTCTTGGGTCTTCAAGGAGGAGGGAGATGGCTTCGAGCTTCTTCTTCGCCTTCTTGAGCCTTCAAGGGTTTTCTTCACGTACTGACCTGCTATGGAGTGTGTGTGTTTGATTGTTTGTGTTGTTGTTGTGTGTTGAAATGGGTAGAGGAGGGCTCTATTTATAGGCAGTCTGGATAAGGCTAATGAAGCCGTGCGGCTGCAGGCCCTTCGCAAATGAGGCCGTGCGGTCTTATCCATTATGACTCAGCATTCTAGAACCATGCAAGGTGGCATTATTCTAGAAGCTTCTCCCTAATTAAGAAAAACGTGTTTTCTTAATTAGGAAGGCTCTCTCTGACCCTTATTTTAATTTGGGACTGCTCTGGGACATTTCCGGAACACTAGGAAGGTCCGGGGAATTACCGGGAAATTTACTGAAATGTCGGGAAAATTAACCGGAAGGCATGAGCCAGATTTGGGTACTTACAGCTCCAGGCTTTGAACAGGAAGAATATTATTCAAAATTCCAGCAGTTTTTGTTGTTCAACTTGCCTAATTCAGATTTTTCCAATTCTTTTGCTTTTTTGATTCCTTTCCATGGTTTAACTTTAAATGGCAATGCCCACTTTACCCTTGGTTGGTTAGAAATGTTAGAAATGTTAGGAATGTTAAAACTTTCGTTAATTTTCTAACGAAAAGTGCTAACAACTCAAATTGGAGTACTTACAAATAACAACCATTTCAAAATTCCAGTAATTTTCCTCTCAACTACAATAATCCTAATGTTGAAAATCAATCTTCCAACCAACCACCCCCTCAAAATATACGCTCCAATTTTTATCCATATTATGGGATGCCTTCAGCTGTGCCAAATTTTCCTCCATATTATGGGATGCCAATTCAACCACCCCAAACGCAGCATCAGAATTTTAACCCATATCTGTCAATGGGTAATGCAAATATTTCTTATTCTGGAGCAACTGAATTTCCAGGATTTTCAACACAAGTGAGTATTGATAACAACTGCAGAGGGTTCAACCATTCCAACCGGAGAGGGTTCAACAACTTCTCACAAAAAACACTCCAAATGGACCACTCAGGAAAATTTAGTGCTACTGAGTGGGTGGATGAAATTTGGAACCGACAGTATTGTCGGCAGAAATCGGAAAGGGGATGCGTATTGGCGTAAAATTGCAGATTACTGTAACGAGCATTGCTCATTTGAGCCTCCCCGTGATATAGTTGCCTGCAAAAATCATTACAATTATATCAACAAAATATTGGGCAAATGGATAGGTGCTCATGAGAAGGCTAAGCATCTGCAACAAAGCGGGTGGTCGGAGGATGATGTAATGACAAGAGCTCATGAGCTGTATAAAAGTGAAACATCAAAAACTTTTACTTTGATTCAAGAATGGCGTGCTATTCAAAAATAGGTGTGCATGTTATTTATTATGCTTATTTTAAGTATTTTAATGTGTGATGTAATAGTTTTATCGTCATTTCTCGTACTTATTTATCCTTCATTTTCATCCACTCAACTTTTATTAACTCGATTGAATTTATTTGGAATCCGTCATTTTCGTCCACTTAACTTTATTGACTCGATTGAATTTATTTGGAATCCATCATTTTCGTCCACTCAACTTTATTAACTCGATTAAATTTATTTGGAATCCGTCATTTTTGACCACTCAAATTTCTTATAAATATAACACCCTCTTCATATCCTTCCTACATCAACCTCTCAAATAACACTCTCTTCATATTCTTCCTACATCAACCTCACAAATAACACCCACTTCATATTCTTCATACCTACAAATTTCAATGGATCGATCCAAATTTCCTTTTGATATCGAAGCCTACAAAAGGCAATCTGAAATTGAGGAGACGTTTATGTTCAACCATTTTGCAGAGCGTCGTCGTAAAATATTAGAAGAAACACCTCGTTCTAAAAGAAAATATATCAATAGAGATCATGCTTTTCATAACCAGAGCCTGATTGACGACTGCTTTTGTGAAGGGGCTAGGTACAAAGATTATTTTCCCCGACGTTTTCGAATGGAGAAACATGTATTCCTTCGAATCGTGGAGGACCTTTCAAACCACGACAACTACTTCACTCAAAGATTCGATGCTGCTGGTAAAGAAGGCATATCTCCATTAGAGAAATGTACCACAGCCATGCGAATGTTACCATATGGTATGTCGGCCGATAGTATTGATGAATACATAAAAATAGGAGAAACTACAACATTGGAGACATTACTCCGATTTTGCAAAGGTGTCATCCAATTGTATGAGCAAGATTACTTGAGGGCCCCAAACCGAGTTGATTTGCAAAGAATACTTCATGTTAGTGAGATGCGGGGGTTCCCAGGGATGATCGGGGTATTTATTGCATGCACTGGGAATGGAAGAATTGTTAGATGGCTTGGTATGGTCAATTTACAAGAGGAGATAAGGGAACCACCATGGTTATTCTTGAACCAGTTGCCTCTCATGATTTATGGATCTGGCATGCGTTTTTTGGATGTCCAGGCACATTGAACGATATAAATGTTCTGGATCGGTCGACGGTGTTCGATGATGTTGAACAAGGAAATACTCCACGAGTCAACTTCTTTGTGAATCAACGTCCGTATAATATGACGTATTATCTTGCTGACGGTATCTACCCTTCTTATTCGACTTTCGTCAAATCAGTTAGACTTCCTCAAAGTGAAGAAGATAAATTATTTGCAAAATTTCAGGAGGGTTATCGAAAGGATATAGAATGAGCATTTGGGGTTCTCCAAGCTCGATTTAAAATCATTCGAGAACCAGTTCGAATGTGGGAAATAACTGACTTGGCTATCATCATGAGGACATGTATCATATTATATGATAGTTGAGGATGAAAGAGATAAGTATGCTCAAACTTGAAAAGACTTTCAACCCGAGGCAACAGGGTCTACTACACAACAACCCGAGGCAAGTGGGTCTAGTACACATCAACCATTCTCGATTGAGGTACTACCTGCATTTGCAAATCATGTGCGTGCTAGATCGGAAATGCGTGATCCAAAAGTTCATCATGAATTGCAGGCGGATCTAATCAAGCACATATGGGCAAAGTTCGGAATGTGACGCGGATAAATATTATTTTTAAGTATTTTAATGTGTGATTTAATAGTTTTATTGTATTGTCAGTCGGGTCTATTGTAATTTTTCTTTGATTTAATAATAATTATCGTCAGTTTTCGTATTTATTTAATTGCAATTTAAAAAATTAATTAAGTGTGAAGTATTTTTTTAATTATAAATGATAATAATAATTATTATTTTATTAATCAAAAAAATAAAGAATATAAAATAAACGATAATAATTATTATTATTTTATTAATCATAAAAATAAAGAATATAAAATCAAATAAAATAAAAGTAGGAAAGTAAAACAAAAGTGGTAGGGTATAGGATGATGAGTTGGAGGGGTTGAATTATTTTTTGTAAACGAACCATTGAAAGGGTTAAAATTGAATGGGGAGTTGAATGATTAGGTGGATGAGAGAGAAGCTGATGTGGAGGCAGTTGAATAATTTTGGTAGTTGAAACCATTGGAGATGGTCTAATATTGCAAACTTCTATCTCTTTAATTTCCAACCCAGCAAACTTTTTCAAGCAATACATCCATGTCAGCAAAAAAGGTGACACCACATCACCTGATTTAACAGAGCAATGGACGGCAATCTAACAAAAGGATTAAATGGTTTCACTAATGCATATGCTAAGGACGAAATTGAAAAAAAAAAATAGCTTAGAGACGAAAAGGATAAATGTTACATGTTAAGAATGAAAAGGGTATTTAAATGTGGAAAATGAGAAGAGACTTAAGCAAGGTTCTAAAAAGCGCTAGGCGGATGCTAGGCGGCGGAGTCGGGCCTAGCGCCTAGGCGGGGATTAGTCGAGATTAGTCGGGATTAGTCGGGGCACAGGCGAGGAGCTTCGCCCAGGCGTTGGAGGCGCAGCGCACAGGCGGAGCTCCAGGCGCCCAGCAGTCTTTTAGAACACTGAACTTAAGAGACTAGCACTTTCTTATAAGACTATTATTAGTCTGATTTTGGCGTGTAGTATTGGTATTGGTATTAGAAGAACGCAACGCACTATAAGGAAAAGAAGAAGAAGAATTATGAAAGACTTTTATAGTGGAAAACTCAATTTTATTATTGAATACTATAAATATTTATACATATTAAAAGTCACTAACTAAAATGACTTATATTTTGAAATAAATGAAAAAATCTAAAATGCCGTATAGTGGGTCCCATCTTAGATTCTATATTTCAAAATGAAAATTTAAATTTGAACCCAAAATTTTGAAACCTACGCCAGCAACCCATGCATCCTAAAGCTTTCGTCATTATCCCTAAGCACAAGCTTTGTAACGCTAAAGCTTTTGACAAAAAATTCCCAGTATGAACTTCATGTTGTGTAATTAATGAGTTTGATAACTATAAGGACAATAACAAGAAAATATTGTATATATTTTGTTACCTAATTTATAGAGATAGTATATATCATTATAAGATTCAAAAATTCAAATCTTGTATAACTTAAGGAAAACTATTCTAGAATATTATCTCTTATAATATAAATATGTACCTCTTGTTATTAATAAAATTGAGTCATTCGTATCAACTTTCTCTATTTCATGTATGAATTGACTTCGTCTAATCATCTTTTATTCTATTAATAGCAACAGTATACTCTAGATACCCTAGAATTGACCTAAGGTCTCCTGGCCTTGTGGTATGCTAATCGGCCTCCCTGTCGGAAGGTCATGGATTCGATTCCCCTTGGGGGATCTTTGTGAAAAATATTTATACCATGAGTTTCAGGAGCCTTTGGAGTCCCCCGGGGCACATCCGAGCAGTAAAGGAAGCAGCATTGCTGGGCTTGCAACCTCAGCGGGGAGTTCGAATCTTGACAGGAGCGGCTGGAGCAGCCAATTAATTGGTGATATAAGAGTGATGTAAATGCCTTGTAGGAGGGCTCCCATGGGGCCAGGAGTATAAGGGGTGTTGCCACCCTGACTGTTTTGGGCATATCCCGCGATTTACCTCCCACAGCACTCTGAGGGGCCGGAGCCTAGAGGTCCATGATTAGTCCTGTTGGAAAAGTATGTTGTGTGTGAAGGAAATTGTGTACATTTTCTTGGAAAAATCGTTTGTCGTTGGACAAAGATTATTGTGGGTTCATATTCTACTCCGTGAGAACATGAAAATGATATTTTATTTGTTCAATTTGAAGATTGGATGATAAAAATATTACAGCTTAAATAAATGGATGGAAGTTGAAAATGTGAGTTTGTCTCACATGTGAAAAGAATGGAAAAACTAGTTGATAGTTTTGGCCATTTTTTATTGAATTATAATTCTTTTAATTCAAGATTAATTCCAAGAATAACTTTCAAGGTTAATGTCCATTTATGATCGGCAAATGAAACTCCAAAAAGAAATTGATGGCAAGGTTAATTGTTGAATTAAGATGATATCAATATGTGGATTAATTGGAGAGTTAATCCTTGGGGAGTTTTGAGCTATAAAAGAAATACCCACAACTCTTTGAAGAGTAGAGAGAAAAAAAAATAGAGATAAAGATAAGAAAAAAACACACAAAAAGAAGCGTTTTCCATCAATCTTCTTCTATCCTCTTGCAATTTGTTCATCTTCTTCCTTTGCCCTCCTTGAATAATTGGAATGGTGATATTGTCCAAGCGCGCATATTAGTTCATTTCGCCGGAAAGCTCAAGGCGGAGTGGTTCCGGTTAATCCGTTTTATCCTAACCTCAAGCACTCGTAGAGAGGAGGACGAATTAGTCTTAAGGAGAGGGTGGTCTCACACGACTCGAATACAAGAGATTAAAGATGGACAAATCCAATGAAGAGATCAAATACGGCTATATCTTTCTTTTTTTGTTTTTCAGAATTGTTGTATATTGTATTTTCAATGTTGTAATTTGTTTTCCTTTCTATATTTACAAGATTTTATCCAATAATCTTAAGACTAATTCGCTTTGTTGAGAAAGGATTGCAGATTACAGGATTCTTGTAGCGTGGTGGCTACGGGAGAAAATATTGAAAAGGGACGGGAAAACAATGAGAAAGAAATCAAGAAAATGTCTGCACAGATTTTTCTTGACCAGGTGTAGTAAAACAGCATTTCCTGATTCGTGAACCGTTGGATTGGGCCGAATTTTATTTTACATGTTCACGACTCATAGGAGAAGATTCTGAATGGTGGCGATTGGAATCTATAGTGTGAAAGTGAAGATAAAAATTTCGGACCAGAGCAGTTTTTGTGAACTAAAACAATATTTTAATTTCTGTTTAATGAGATTAATAAAGATGGAAAGATTGATGCTCCGTGACATCAACTATGTTACAATGATTGTATAAACCAATTGTGGCTAAGCCTCATGTAGTGGTTATACATCATGTAAAGAGATTGGAAAGTTCATTGAAACTAAGAACATTGGAAGATTAAGTCTTTAACGTTTAGTTGACAAAGATAATAGGTCTTCTTACGAGAAGTTATTAAAACCTATTAGTTGCATTGGTGACAAAGGTCACAAAGGTTAACATAATAGGGCTTCTTGAAATGAAAGAAGTTGTTAAAACCTATTATTGTAAAATAGTGACAAAGGTTACAAAAAAAAAAAAAAATTAAAGCAATAGAGCTTCTTGAACGAAGTTGTTGAATTCTATTGTTGTGAAGTCACAAAGACTAGAACTATAAGGGCTTCTTGGAAGTAGTTAAAACCTAATAGTGGATGAGTGACTAATGTTATAAAGATAAAAATAATAGGACTTCTTGAAAGAAGTTGTTAAATCCTATTGTTGTTGATGATGAAAAATGACACAATATTTAGAAGGATGGCTTCTAAAAGAAAATGTGCAATTGTGTGAATGAGAATGTAATTTCTCTAATTTAGAGGTACTCCATAATGAGACCTTTAACCTTTGGAATAATTAACCTCTAATTGTTATTCCATCAAGAAATTAAGAGGTTACTAAGATGGGTGGTTACAAGAAATAAATTGTGAATTTATTCTTGATAAATTCTCTAATTAAGTTAGAGAAGTATATTTGTAACAACAAAGTTATGATTTGGTGTTTAATTGATGAAAATTAAAACCAATGTTTTAGAAAATTTTGTTAGCCTCAATTTTAAGTGATGGCAACAAAAGATGTTCTACTTAACCACCTTGAACTTAGTAAGGTTTCTTAAGGAAGATCCTACAAAGTTGGTGGAAATGAGACCGATGTTTAAACCGTGAGTGTGGTTAAGCAGGTGAATTTCTTTTGTCGAAACTATATACTTAACGGATGATCGAATTTGTTATATGATGTATATAGTACCAAGTAAAAAGAAAAAAAAAATTGTTGGAGTCTTTGTATGGTGCAATGAAATCCTTGGGTCGTTTCTTGATTTTAAAAATAATAGACTCCATAAACCTAGAAAGTTAAATGAAAGAATTGAAATAGTCTTTCATGAAATCCATGCCGAATGGATGATGATAAGTGAAATTTCAAGTGATGAAAATAATTGAAAAATTACTTTTCACTTAAAAAGATTTCAAGAAGCAACTCAAACATAAATGAATTGAGATGAATGTTGAGATGCTTGCTATTCATCTTTGTGTTGGAAAAGAGAATAGAGCTTCGGATGAGAAGTTGTATAACAATCAAATGTGGTGGAGCATATTGAAATGCTTAAGGCAAAGACAAAGTTTGTCAAACTTTTGACAAACTTTGTCAAAAGTCAAACTTGTTTGAAAAGTCAAACTTGTATGAAAAACCAAACTTGTTTGAAAAAGTTGAACATATACCTTATGTCTTGAGAGACAACTGTAATGTCATCAAGAATGGTATTCATGATGTTTGAATGAATGAAACGGAAGGGTGTTCAAGTGATCAATATTGAGATTGAGTCTCGTTATATGGTCAAAATAGATACAAAACAAGACTTATCAAATATGTGCTTGAAGTTATAATCAAGACATATTGATGCTTGAGATGTGAATATTATTCACATAGATGATGGTAAAATGTAAGTTTTACTTTAACATTGCTTGCTAAAAAGAAAAATGTATGTTGAATCTTATCTCTTTAAAGAAAAAGTTGGAAATCAACTTAATTAATAAAGAGGTAGGGATAAAACACAACTAAATGTAGTTTGTGTATATGTTACACTAAATACTATGGATTGCATATGGTTGGGTATGCTTACAATAGTTGTGATTATAGAATTCTTGTTTATGAATTCAAGATTCAATAATGGAATCATGAAGCGCTTCTTTCTTTAAGAATATGTTTTCGTATAAATTAAGAGATGGAAAAAACTCATGTAAATGGATTCATGATTCAATAGAAGAAGAAGAAGAAGCTTATCATGAGGAAATGATGAAGAAGAGGTAGGACCTCGACATAGCAAACGAGGTAGGATAAGAAAATTCTATGGTCCGGATTTTCTAACCTCAATGCTAGAAAGTGAATCAAAAAATTTATAAAGACATTGAGCTCTTTGGAAGGATCTTTGTGGAAATAGGCCATTAAAAGTGAGGTTGATTCCATCTTGGAAATGACACTTGGAAACTAGTAGATTTACCTCCGAGTAGTAAATCACTAGCATGTAAGTGAATTTTCAAAAAGAAAATAAAGACCGATGGAACAATCAATGAGTATAAGGTTAGACTTGTAATTGAGGATTACAAGAAAAATGAAGACCTTGATTACGTTTATACTTATTCTCTCATCCCGAGAATAAAGATTTGTAGTTGCAATTGCCGAATAGAAAAAATTTTAAATACATCAAATGGATGTAAATAACCTTTCTAAATGTCGATTTAGAAGAGAAAATTTACATAGAACAATCCGTGGGGTTTGTTGTATATGAGCAATGAAACAAAGTGTCCACAATGTACACCATGATCAAATGGTGTTAATAATGAAAATTGGCATTATTGCTAATTTTAGGACTACCCTGAAAATGTGGGGGTGAGTATACTTTGGAAAATAATTACCTTTTCGAAAGGTTTCCCCAAGAAAACAATGAGATGTCCATATGAAATATGGAAACGTAGGCCTACGTACACTTGTGAATGTGGGGGTGCTTCGCAAAGTAGAAAGTCCAATTACCAAATAAATTGAAATTGGTTAATAAATGGTGGATTATGTTTCAAGAGTTATGTTATAACAATTGTGCATGTTGGTTTGTTATATATGATTCA
Source organism: Adenophora triphylla var. japonica (assembly GCA_022495995.1). Lineage (NCBI taxonomy): Eukaryota > Viridiplantae > Streptophyta > Magnoliopsida > Asterales > Campanulaceae > Adenophora > Adenophora triphylla. Next base: position 10,906 of record JAFEMH010004924.1, on the reverse strand, counting down.
ATAAGTTTGAATATATATAAAAATCAAAAGAAAATAAAATCAATGGAAATCAAGTATTGATGTCAAATTCATGAAAGTGAATAAACGATACTTTGAATGAAATAGATCAAAGTATTGAAACGGTTCATGAAATGGAACCTAGAAGGAAATGTGCTAGTTTGTAAAGCCTTGTATGACTTGAGACAAGTACAAAGAGGACATCAAAGGTTTGATTGTGTGGATATAAACAAGAGTGACTACATCACTTTGTTAATTAAATCCAAAATACGATTTGTTAACTAAGAAAAATTCTAGTAAATTTGATCATTTGATTCAAATTCAAGGAAAACTAATGGACTCGTTGTTAAACAAGTCATTAGATGGATATTCTTGATAAATTTGATAGGATCAATATAAAATCACTAGAATGAGGTTAACACTTGTCCCATGGATAAAGCTTGTGGTAGCAAGATGTTATATTGCTAAAGTCAATTTATGATTGACATGACATATAGCAATGTGTGTAATGGTAGTCTAGACATTTATGTCTAAGACATAATACCATTAAATAACTACTCTCAACTAATTTGACAATGTGAAGTCAAATGATAAACGAATCCGTTAACCAAAGGGTTAAATAGAGAGTTAGTTGAAAGTTCGATGAGGGGAATGAGACGTAAGCCTCTTAAAAGTTAGACACAGCGGAAAACCCAATCTAGATGACTGGAGATCCCAAGAACTAGATTCAATGGGACAACCTAACTATTAAAAGACTTGTAGCGTCACTGTGGGGGAATCAACCCCAAGTACATTCCTATTAGTGACATCCCGAAAGGACAAGGATAAGCCTATGACTTTTAATGATTCTTACGCGTCGAAAATTCGAGCGGGGTAATACGGGTTACTTTTAAGAAATCACCTATGTGAGAGGAAGTGGGGCTGCTTCTAGGAGAATTGTGTGAGGCTCAATTCTTAGACCCTCTCACAGAACCAGGCATTATGTTCAGGGCCATGAATGAACATAGCTATGAGAAATGAAATATGTTAGGACATTACTTGTGTCTAGTATATGATCGGCTACACAAAAAGCATATCGATTCAAGGACATCGCGTCTATCGACTTGCGAGTAGAGTAAATATGCTAGTTCGAGCGGAGGTTCAATGGGCAATATCCCCACACCTTCGTATGCAAGTTTTTGTCTGCTGGACTCTATCACCAATCTCGTCCTCAATTTCCTTCATGTGGGGGATTGTTGAAAAAGTATGTTGTGTGTGAAGGAAATTGTGTACATTTCCTTGGAAAAATCGTTTGTCATTGGACAAAGATTATTGTGGGTTCATAATCTACTCCGTGAGAACATGAAAATGATATTTTATTTGTTCAATTTGAAGATTGGATGATAAAAATATTACAGTTTAAATAAATGGATGAAAGTTGGAAATGTGAGTTTGTCTCACATGTGAAAAGAATGGAAAAACTAGTTGATAGTTTTGGCCATTTTTTATTGAATTATAATTCTTTTAATTCAAGATTAATTCCAAGAATAATTTCCAAGGTTAATGTCCATTTATGATCGGCAAATGAAACTTCAAAAAGAAATTGATGGCAAGGTTAATTGTTGAATTAAGATGATCATCAATATGTGGATTAATTGGAGAGTTAATCCTTGGGGAGTTTTGAGCTATAAACGAAATACCCACAACTCTTTGAAGAGTAGAGAGAAAAAAAAATAGAGATAAAGATAAGAGAAAAACACACAAAAAGAAGCTTTTTTCATCAATCTTCTTCTACCCTCTTGCAATTTGTTCATCTTCTTCCTTTGCCCTCCTTGAATAATTGGAATGGTGATATAGTTCAAGCATATTAGTTCATTTCGCCGGAAAGCTCAAGTGCGGAGTGGTTCCGGTTAATCCATTTTATCCTGGGAGACTAACGCCCGTTGAAACCTCAAGCACTCGTAAAGAGGAGGACGAATTAGTCTTAAGGAGAGTGTGGTCTCACACGACTCGGATACAAGAGATTAAAGATGGACAAACCCAATGAAGAGATCAAATACGGTTGTATCTTTCTTTTTATGTTTTTCAGAATTGTTGTATATTGTATTTTCAATGTTGTAATTTGTTTTCCTTTCTATATTTACAAGATTTTATCCAATAAGTCCGGCGTAAGTTGGGAACCTGGGTATCAAAAAAAAAATAGATACCCTAGAATTGAAAATTTTGTAAGACTAAATCTACTCTTAAACGGGTCCAACTCCTTGCCTTATATTGTCTGTGAATTCTGCTTTCATATTCTCTTCATTATACATTATACTGATTATAGTTCTATTGTAGGAATTTGGAACGTTGTTGCCGGATATCCGATTTTACGGTGCAGCATACGAACCAAATGATGACATGCCCCCCCCCCCCCAACTTCAAGATCAATGGTTGAAATTAATCCGTAGTCTCATGTGTTGTCCAATAAATTTTGAACATTGATCTCGAGCATATGATGACATGATGATACTGACAATAACATTTCTTGACGGTGCTTGCTATTGCTCTAAGTTAAGAACAATTTCAGTTCAGGTGTTGTTTTGGAAAAAAATCAGGTAAAATATCGCTCCATAAATCCCATAACTGAGTTTTGAGTGTTTTTTTTTTTGTCTGTCATAAAATAAGTGTGTTATCAAATAAAAAAATACTTCCTCATCAATCCAAAAATAAATGTTACACTTTTTTTCGTCCATCCCAAAATAAATATCACATTCTAAATTAGAAAATAAAATAGTATTAGGCTCCGTTTGTTTGGGGGAAAATGTTTTTCGAAAAACATTTTCCCCATTTTCCGGTGTTTGTTTAGCACCGAAAAATAGGGAAAATGTTTTTCGGAAAATATTTTCCCCACTCTTCTAAGTAAATTGATTTACGGATTTTTCCTAAGTAAAACATTTTCCAGAAAACGGCAACACCCTCACATACACACACCCACCCACCCACCCACGTTACCCCCCCCCCCACGTCGAGTAAAAAAAATCATTTTAAATTTATTTTTAACAACTCCTTCCCTAATCCACTCACCACCACCCTGCCACCCACCCCTACCCCCCCCCCCCCGGTTAAGTAAAAAAAAATTAATCATTTTAAAATTTATTTTTAACAACTTCTCCCCCACTCTACTCACCACCCCCTGCTACCCTACCCCCACCCATCCCAACCCCCCCCCCCCATTGGGTCAAAGAAATCATTTTTCGGAAAACAGTTTGTAGTTAAATTAAAAAAAAAATTGACCCGACGGGGAGGAGCAGGTGGGGTGGCATGGGGTGGTGAGTGAATGGGAAAAGTTGTTAAAAATAAATTTAAAATGATTAATGTTTTTTGACTCGATGGGGGTGGTGGTGGGGGGGGGGGTGGGCAAAACCCTACAGAATTGCATGATATAAAGACGGACAAAAAATTTAAATAAATATAAAAGTCACGCAAAAGACAAAATGCCCCCGGGCAGACTTAGCCTGCTGATGGAGTGATGTTCATCACCAACCAGTTATTCAATAATTGTGGACAACTTTCACCTTCAGCTTGAAGATAAAAAGGAACATGTGGAGGTGGGGGTGGGGTTGGTGGGTGGGGGTGGGGGGTGGTGAGTAAATTTTAATTTAAAATGATTTTTTTTACTCGAGGGGGGGTGTGGGAGGGGGTGGGGGGCTGGCAGGGGGTGGTGAGTGGATTGGGGGGTAGGGTGGGGGGAGGGGGGGGTAGTGGTGGGGGTGGGGGTGGTGGTGGTGATTGGGGCGGGTAAATTTGTATTTAAATTAATTGAACATTTTTCGGAAAATATTTTCCTTACCAAACAGTCCAAAACATGTTTATCTTATTTTTCGAAAAATATTTTCATTTTCCGAAAAACATTTTGCAGGAAATCATTTTCCGAAAAATGTTTTACGCTAAACAAATGGAGCCTTAGTGTTATTTAACCATTGTACATGTAATGTACAAAAAACAAGTAAAGCGCATTCTTTAAAAATGATGATAAATCAAATACAACATTTATTAAATTATGGGACGGAAGATTTAATTTTAAATACATACAATGTACAAATACATTTTATAAATTTCCTTTTTTTAAGGAATATATTTTCTTGTATTTGACTACTTAATTATATCTTCTTGTGACAGAGCATATCTTCTTGTGACAGAGCATGTTTGTTCCAAGGTTGAGAATTGGGCTAAGGATGGACCAATTGGTGACGGCAACATTGGTCCATTGGTTATTAGATTGGGAGTTACCTGACGAGCTCAATATGGAAGAAGGGTAAGGGTTCACACTACAAAGGGACTTTTTATAAAGTTTGATGAGCCCGGACCATTTAGATCGGGTCCAATCTTGAGTGCAGTCCAAAGGTCAAATATAAATATGACGTGCCATATTCTAGACCGCCGAAAGTCAGGCCATAACAGATAAATCGTCAAGGTCAAGACCGCAATCCTCTCAGACTGTCCCAATCAAGACCGCGAACTGCCAGACCGTCAGTAGGGTGACCGCAGGAGTTGTGACCGCTCCATCCGTGCCCGCGCCAATATCATTGACCGCGCCCAATATGTTGACTGCGGTCGGCTATCTCACCAGACTCCCGATTAAAGCCAAAACTTATGTAGCAAGTTTCCTAACGTGCTCCGACATAAAGAAGCCGGCTTGTACCAAGTAAATTATGAGTACATTAAACAAAAGTATGGTTCAGTTAACAGGATGCAAATAAAATAGTTGAATGTTATTTAAAGAATCTGTCATAGAACAACCATACTTTTGTTTAATGTACTCATAATTTACTTGGTACAAACAGCTATTTGTTAGCTAACCTGTTTTCTTTTTTCTTTACAGCTTCTGGAAATTTGATGCACTTTTCCAGCCTCAACAACACCCTGCTCGTGATTCGCATGATACATTCTTTTTGAAAGGTTGGTTTGTCTGTAATTAGTTGAACGTGCATTCTTTTTTTGGAGATTATCTGACAATATATCCTAATGACATCTATAGAACCTTCCTCAACGAAGACACTTCCTGAAGATTATGTTGAGCGGGTGAAGCAAATTCATGAAACAGGGGGTTATGGTTCAAAAGGGTATGTGCTTATAGATCATGACTATTAATATGCCAATATGCTTTCTTTTGATGGGCCAGAAAGTGTGATGCAATTTACTTACCGCCCTACAAAAAGAAAAGGAGAAAAAAAGGAAGAGAGGAGAGAGACAGAAAAAAGCTCAAAAGAAATAAAGCCTGACTATGTTCTTAATTTGTTTCATTTTTGTAGGTATGGATACGACTGGAAAAAGAAAGGAAGCAAACAAAAATCTTCTGCGAACTCATACCACTGCTGTTTCCTCAAGAATGCTGTACGCACTTGCACAGGTTTCTTTGTTTTTTCTCTTTCTTATAAGTTTCTCAATGTTTGGCTGTATATTCATTTTTTTATAGTTATCCTGAAGCTTGATGCTCTCGCTTAAGTTACATAATGATATACATACATCTTGTTTGTTGGTAATGTTCACATACTTATCCTATGGGTGGAATAGCATTGTGGTAGCGCAAATGTAGGAATATTAGAGTGTCTTGGATATTATGAATCGGTCATCCTTTTTTCTTTTTTGGTTCTGCAGAAACCTTTTGAAGCCAAAAGGTACTATTCTATAGATCGTGTTTTCAGAAATGAAGCTGTGGATCGCACTCATCTTGCAGAGTTTCATCAAATAGAAGGTCTCTCCCTCTCCCTCTCCCTCCCCCTCTCAGTCTCTCTCTCTCTCACCAGATATCTCATTAGAATGCTGCGACACCCAAAAATGATGTGCCATGTACTATAAAAACTACCTATATTCTCATTCCAATAAGAAAGATGCCTGCTTTATACTTCTGGTTTTGGGATGGAAGCCACCTGAGTTATATTGTCTGGTTGCCTTGAGGCCCTATTTCGACTATCCAGTATGATGATTTTCAAACAGTCACATTTGACTTGATTCTCATATATAGCTTATAGTCACAAGACCTTTGAGCTGCAAACTGGGAGTCCAAAACTGCCTAGGTAGGTTGCCAGAAAGTGTGTTACAGGAAGATGATTCTTGATGAAGGGGAATACTATAATTGGGATGGATGAGGTATTTTAGGGATAGACACGATAACTGGTGGTTTTATGGGTAACGGAAAGTTAAGTTTGACTTAACGTTGACCTAGATTTCTAACGAAAGTTCGTTATTTGTTAACGAAAATAGTTACAAATGATAATCTACATTTGTTGTAGATTATATAACTCATTTAATGTCTCAAAAACCATTTCCGGGTGAATGAGAAATTAATGACAAAGTTTTGTAACTTAACTAAAGTTAGTTAAAGGGTGTTCTAGTGCTCGGCCGAGCGAGTCCTTGACTTTCAGCCGAGCGAGCATACGAAATTGGCCAAAGTCTCTCGGACAAGCTTGCTCGGGCGAGGCACATGTACGCTCGGCCGAGCATTTTGATCAACACGGCCGTGCGAGTCTATTGACTCGGCCGTGCGGCAGTGCTCGGCCGAGCGAGTCCACTGACTCGGCCGAGCAGATCTGACGGCAGTGCCAATTCAAACAGAAAGTTGTGTCCTTTCAAGGGAAAAGACACAAACCCCTTAACTCTCTTTATAATATACTTCCCCTCTGAATTTCAATAGACACATATACAGTCATTTGAGCATTCCTACCCTCTAGTAAGATAGATAAACATATCCAAATCATTGGCATATTGTTGCATCAAATCCTTCAAAGTCCAAAGTTTCAAACATAGTGTTGTTCGTTAGAGTATTTGATTTGGAGTGCTCCTATCATATACTTAAAAGTCGTTTCATCTTACTAGAAGATTGCCATTGAAACCGTAAGCACCTGTGCGGGGCAATAACTTCTTACGGAGATTGTATATAATACAAGACTCGACTTGTCTCCTAGTTTTCCCAATCTCCGTTAACTTCTCCGTCAGATTTCTAGTTAAGTTCTGAAGAAGCCATACCAAAAGTCCAAAAATCGTAAGAAGTTATTAACGCTTCTTCAAGACCTTCAAGATGGCAACCGAGAAAGACACCACCTCATCCAGTCAAGGGAATGTAACGCCTCCTTCTCAAGGTGACGCTACGTTCAACCATGTTGCACCCGCTCCTACACCGCATCACCCGGGTCATGGTGAGAAACCCCCGAAGTTCACTGGTGTGGATTTCAAGAGTTGGCAACAGAAGATGCTATTCTACTTGACCACCCTAAGCTTGCACCGCTTCTTAAAGGAAGATCCTCCGGCGGTGGAAAATGGTGATCCCGACCCCCAAAGGCAAATGGCCAAGGAGGCTTGGGTTCACGGTAATTTTTTGTGTAAGAATTACATCATGAATGGACTTGACGATGCACTATACAATGTGTATAGTAACGTCGAGATTGCCAAGGCGTTGTGGAACACCTTGGAAAGGAAGTACAAGATCGAAGACGCCGGGTCAAAGAAATTTGTCGTCGGTAAGTATCTTGACTTCATGATGGTCGATTCCAAATCGGTAACAACTCAAGTAGATGAGTTCCAAATCATTCTACATGGGCTGATGCCCGAGGGATGATCATGAATGATCCATTCAAGGTGGCCTCTATCATTGAAAAGTTGCCGCCTTCGTGGAAGGATTTCAAGAACTATCTCAAGCATAAACGCAAGGAGATGTCCTTGGAAGACATTGTTGTTCGTCTTCAAATAGAAGAGAACAATAGAATCAACGAGGCCAAGGTTGCTAAGGGCAAGATGGAGGCTAAGGTCAATCTCGTTGAGGCTAGCACAAGTGGCACAAAGAGAAAGCATTCCGAAAATGCCGGGAATGCTAAGAAAGGGAAGAAGAAGGGCTCTAAGAAGTTCAAGAGGTCTTGCTATAATTGTGGCAAACCGGGCCACTTAGCAAAAGACTGTCGTCTTCCAAAGAAAGAGGCGAATAATGTTGACCACATGGACCTAGACTTTGCAGCGATGATCTTTGAGGCCAACGTTGCAAATTTGGAGGAGAATCCAAAAGCTTGGTGGATAGATACCGGTGCTACCCGCCATATTTGTGGTAATAAGGAAAGTTTCTCCTCCTATACTCCCATCTCCGGAAGAAAGCTCTACATGGAAAATTCTGCGACCTCCGATGTTCAAGGCATTGGAAACGTGATATTGAAGATGACTTCCGAAAAAGAAGTAACCTTGTTGGATGTGCTGCATGTTCCAGACATCCGTAAAAATTTGGTGTCCGGTGCTTTGCTTAGTAAGGCCGGTTTTAGACTAGTATTTGAATCCGACAAATTTGTATTAACCAAGAATGGTTTATTTCTTGGAAAGGGTTACCTCGAGGAGGGCCTTTTCAAGATGAATGTAATGAACGTGATCCGCCGAAGTGCGATGAATAAAAATTTTGTTTCTTATGTTTACTTGTCGGAAAGTTCTAATTTATGGCATGATAGATTAGGACATGTAAACCTCGACACCATTAAGAAATTAGCGAGACAAGATTTAATCCAAATGACTAAATCCGACTCGACTAATAGGTGCGAAGTTTGTGTTGAGGCAAAAATGACGAAGTCGCCATTTAATGCAATAGAAAGAAATACGACTCCTCTTGAATTAATTCACACCGATATATGTGATTTAAAACTTGTGCAAACTCGAGGAGGTAAAAAGTACTTCATTACATTTATAGATGATTGCACAAAATTTTGTTATGTCTATCTCTTAAGAAGTAAGGATGAAGCCTTAGTGGCTTTTGAGACTTATAAGAAAGAAGTTGAAAATCAACTTAATTTGAAGATTAAGAAAGTTAGAAGCGATAGAGGTGGAGAATATGAAGCACTGTTTGAAGGACTATGTTGGGAATCCGGCATAATTCATCAAACAACGGCTCCATATACCCCTCAATCTAATGGAGTTGCTGAACGCAAAAACCGTACTCTCAAGGAGATGATGAACGCGCTTTTGATAAGTTCAGGCTTACCCGAGAACTTGTGGGGGGAAGCCATACTCACTTCTAATTATGTTCTTAATAAAATACCCAAGAAAGGTATTGATAAAACACCCTATGAATTGTGGCATAATCGTAGGTCATGTTTTAAATACCTTAAAGTGTGGGGTTATTTGGCCAAGGTTGAAGTACCTAAGCCAAAACAAGTCAAGATTGGTCCAAAGACCATTGACTGTGTTTTTATTGGATATGCCAATAATAGTAGTACCTATCGTTTTATAGTGCATAAATCAGACATTCCTGATATGCATGTAGGAACTACTATAGAATCAATGAATGCGGTATTCTTTGAAAATATCTTTCCGGCTAAGGACAGGAAATATATTGGTTCTAATAAGAGAACACATGAATCTACAACCGGTCCTTTTCAAATAGAAGATGAAGAACCGAGACGTAGCAAAATGACAAGAGTGGAAAAGTCTTTTGGTCCTGATTTTCTATCTTACATGTTAGAAAACGAACCAGCAACTGTTAAAGAAGCTTTATCGGTACCGGATAGTTCGTTCTGGAAAGAGGCTATTAACAGTGAAATAGAATCCATAATGCTCAATAATACTTGGGAATTAGTTGATCTCCCTCCAGGTTGTAAACCATTAGGTTGCAAATGGATCCTTAAAAGGAAGTATAAGGCAGATGGATCTGTTGATAAGTACAAAGCCCGGCTGGTAGCCAAAGGGTTTAGACAGAAAGAGGGATATGATTTCTTTGATACATACTCCCCTGTCACAAGGATCACATCTATTCGGGTTCTCATAGCTATTGCAGCAGTGCATAATCTTGAGATACACCAAATGGATGTGAAGACTGCTTTCCTAAATGGAGAACTTGATGAAGAAATCTACATGGAACAACCTGAAGGGTTCGCAGTTCCTGGTAAAGAAAGAAAGGTGTGTAAACTTGTAAAGTCCTTGTATGGACTAAAACAAGCACCTAAACAATAGCATGAGAAGTTCGATAGAACTATGTTGTCAAATGGATTCAAGATTAATGAATGTGACAAATGTGTCTACATTAAGCGAACATCTGAATCATTTGTAATAGTTTGTCTTTACGTGGATGACATGTTGATAATGGGAAGTAATCATGATTTGATCATGAATACCAAAGGCATGCTAAAGAAGAACTTTGACATGAAAGACATGGGATTAGCTGATGTAATATTAGGGATAAAGATCTCCTTCTAGAACATCTGAAGGATTAGTTCTTTCACAATCCCATTACTCTAGAGAACGTTCTTCGAAAATTCAATGTCTTTGATGACCCTCCGGCTAGCAGACACCGGCATTTAGACTTGGCTCTACATTTAGCCAAGAACAAAGGGGAAACCGGGTTTCTCACAAGCTAGGAATATGCACCCGAAATAATTGGTAGTCGATGTACTTAACGAATTGTACACGTAGCCCATACATTGCATATTCGGTTAGGCAAACTAAAAGTAGGTTCTACAAGTAATCCTAATCTTACGATCATTGGAAAGCACTAATGAAATGCCCAAGATATTTAAAGTATACATTAAACCATGGAATACTTTATAAGAAATATCAGAGCGAGTATTAGAAGGATGCTTTGTGATGCCAATTGGATATCGGACACGAAAGACTCTAAATCCTCGAGTGGATATGTATTCCTGATAGGTGGAGGAGTTGTGTCGCCAAATCCTCCAAACGAGACATGTATAGCCGGATCCACGATGGAGTACAGGTTTATCGCTTTAGATAAAGGCTGGGGAAGAAGCGAGAATGGCTTAAGAACTTCACGGAGGATATTTCCTTGTTAGAGCAGGCTTTGTGCACATTGTACTAATACATTGTGATAGTCAATCGGTAATAGGGAGAAGAGCCTGAAATAGTACATGTACAATGAAAAAAGTCTAGACATATTCGTCGTAGACACAATACCATTAGACGATTG
>JAFEMH010004923.1:0-185653 GCA_022495995.1 Adenophora triphylla var. japonica | reverse complement strand
TTTTGACATTTTGAAATTAATATTATTGAAATAAAAATATTATAAATGTTTATAATTTCTTTTTCTCTATAAATAGAGGTCTAATTTTATAATATTTGACATAATTTTAACATTTTACTATTTAAAATGATTAAAAAAATTATTGTATATATTTGATTTAATTTTAATTTTTTATATATTTAAATTTTATCTTGCGTCGAAACGGCCGTCGTTTAGATCAAAATTTCAATCCTTGAGATCATATGCATCATTTTATTTATGAGCGCGTTACTTTCCGTTCGTTTGTTTTGTGTGTTATATTTTAATTTTTAATTTTTCACGAAATTGTAATATTTTAAGTTATCGTAATTGCGTTTATTTATGAGTGTTTAATTTTTCAAAATTGCACAATTAAGTAAAATAATAAAACAATTTATATTTATTGTTAATGATGTTAATAAAAAATAATATTTATTAATGTATATTATTAATTTATAATATCAAATTTCTATTAAAAAATATTTTTGTGAAACAGAAAAATTCGTTCACCACTACGAATGTAAGGCGGCGTGAGCGAAATTTTGTTGACAGAGCCGGTTTCGTTCACGTGGTGAATCGAATTTTCGTTCACCATTAAACTATGGTCTTAGGTTTTTAACAATCTTAGATGGTTGGACACTAAATAAATCCTAAAAACTTAACTTGATTTGAAGAATATTTTGCACGAAAGTCGGAGATTTGAACTTGAACAAATTGGGTTTGATAATTAGATTGAGTTAGAGAATGAATTGAAAAGAAATCAAAGAAAAAAATTGCAATAAATTTTAGTATTGCCGATTCATTTGAGACTTCTTTTGTGTTTATTTTTGAGACAAAAAAATCATTGTATTTTGGAGAAAATTACGACATAGTCCACCTCGAAATAATACCTTAATCTACATCCTAAGACACCACTATTTCTTAATCTACTTCCTAATCCTAAAAAATATTTTTATCCCTACCATATAATCCCTCACTTAATTTAAATGATATAATTATACCCCACTTCTCCCGCTCCCATCACCCACGCTACCAGGTCCACAAACACACACACACACAGCACTCTCTCTCACACACACACACTTGCTGCTCTCTCTACCCCGTCTCTGCACTCCCCTCTCCCGCGGCGGCCCCTACCCTCCCCGTCTCCGGCGGACCCTACCTCCCACCGGCCGGCGAATCACCCTCCAGAGCCAGTATCGTACTCCCCAGGCTTCATCCCACCCTAACAACGCCTTGAGCGACAACGTCGCCCGGATCATCCCGGTCTACATTTATGCAGTTGGAACCTCTCCGGACGACACCCTCGGTCCATTCGGCGGAGTTAATCCTCCTATCGTCCAGATCTGTCCCTCGCTATCGTCTCCAGGCGACTCTTTGTATTTTTCCGTTGGGATCTACAACTCTAGCAGAGCAAACCTTAACCCCTTTCTTCCTCTCTCAAAACGGAACCCATTTTTCACCGTGCGATTTCAACATAACAACTTTGGTTTCATCTTCTCCGAATTTGATTTTTTTCAATGATTGTTTTTTTTGAATGCAGTAACAAACTTTGAAATTATTTTTCTTCAAATCTGATTTTTTAATCTGTTAATTCAACAAGCGAATTTTAAAAATACTACGCAGCAAGTAAGAACGGGATATATCTTGGAACTTTAGGTGCTTAGATGTTTTCTTGGCTCAAAAAAAGAAGAAACTAGACGTGGTCTTAGATCTTTTGCATTGGGTTATTTCAATATAAAAGAATCATTATTCGGAAAAAGAAGACAACAAAATCGTTGTTGGCTAATTGTCACCAAGTATTTCGAAGTGACTTTTTATACTGTTAGCATTGTTCCTAGAGAAAATTACGACATAGTCTAGTCAATAATACCTAATCTACATCCTAAGACACCCTAATTCTTAATCTACTTCCTAATCCTAAAAAATATTTTATCCTACCATATTATCCCTCACTTAATTTAAATGATATAATTATACCCCCTTCTCCCCTCCCCACCCACCTACCCGTCACAAAAACACACACACACTCTCTCTCACACATACACACTTTCTCTCTCTACCCCATCTCTAGCACTCCTCTCCCGCCGGTGACCCACCCGCCCGTCTCAGGCGGACCCTACCTCCCCACCGCCGGCGAATCACCCTCCCGACCATATCATCTCCCCACTTCATCCACTAACAACGCCGAGCAGCAACGTCGTCAGATCTCCGGTCTATTTATCAGATCTGGAACTCTCCGGTGACACCCACCATTCGCCGGAGTTAATCCTCCTATCGTCCAGATCTGTCCCTCGCTATCGTCTCGGCGACTCTTTGTATTTTTTTAAGTCGGGATCTACAACTCTAGTAGAGCAAACCTTAACCCCTTTCTTCCTCTCTCAAACGGAAACCATTTTCCACCGTGCGATTTCAACATGACAATAGGTTTCATCTTCTCCGAATTTAATTTTTTTCAAGCAGTTGTTTTTTTCGAATCAAACTTTGAAATTATTTTTCTTCAAATACGATTCTTTTACATTAATTCAACAAAGCGAATTTTAAAAACACTGCTGCAAGTAAGTAGAACGGGATATATCTTGGAACTTTGGAGTGCTTAGATGTTTTCTTGGCTCAAAAAAGAAGAAACTAGACGTGGTCTTAGATCTTGCATTGGGTTATTTCAATATAAAAGAATCATGATTCAGAAAAAAAGACGACAATAAAATCGTTGTTAGCTAATTGTCACCAAGTATTTCCTGACTTTTTTATACAGTTAGCATTGTTCCTATATATTCCTCTGTCTCATGATATTAATTTCAATATCCATTTTGTTTGTCCCAAAATGTTAGTCCAATTTCCTAAATTGAAGGATTAAAATCAATATATTTACAAAACTACCCTATGATAAATTAGGAAACTCACTAGTAGCATTTACTCAATAGAACTTATTAGTTCTTAGTTGTTTGATCGCCAGAGTTGATGATCGCCGGAGTTGACCGTGTTTTTAGTGGACACATGGCCCGAGAACCTAATGATAAGTTAAGTTCTCGGTTGTTTGAGTCAGCCGGAGAGGTCGGCTGGAGTTGGTGGTCGCGGAGTTAATCGTGTTCTTAGTAGTTTTAGTTGACAGCGAGAACTTGCGATAAGTTAAGTTCTCGGTTGTTTGGTCCGGAGAGGTCACCGGAGTTGATACGTGTCCTCGCTTAGTAGTTTAGTTGATAATTGAGAACTTGCGATAAATTAAGTTCTCAATTGTTTCAGTCGACGGAGAGGTCGTCGGAGTTGGTGATCGCCGAAGTTGATCGTGTTCTTAGTAGTTTAGTCGACAGCGAGAACTTGCGATAAGTTAAGTTCTCAGTTGTTTGGTCGCCGGAGAGGTCGCCGGAGTTGGTGGTCGTCGGGGAGGTCACCGGATTTGATCGTGTGCTTAGTAGTTTAATTGAAAAATGAGAACTTACTCATAAGTTAAGTTCTCAGTTGTTTGGTAGCCGAAGTTGGTGGTCGCAGGAGTTGATCGTGTTCTTAGTAGTTTAGTTGACAGCGAGAACTTGCGATAAGTTCTCGGTTGTTTAGTCGCCGGAGTTGGTGATCGCCGGAGTTGATCGTGTTCTTAGTAGTTTAGTTGACAGCGAGAACTTGCTGATAAGTTAAGTTCTCGGTTGTTTGGTCACGAGTTGGCGGTCGCCGGAGTTGATCGTGTTCTTAGTAGTTTAATTGTTGAGAACTTGCGATAAGTTAAGTTCTCGGTTGTTTGAGCTCCGGAGGAGGTCGCCGGAGTTGGTAGTCGCTGGGAGTTAATTGTGTTCTTAGTAGTTTAGTTGACAGCGAGAACTTACTCGGTTGTTTGGTCACTTAGGAGAGGTCGCCGGAGTTGGTGGTCGCCGGAGTTGGTAGTCGCCGGAGTTAATTGTGTTCTTAGTAGTTTAGTTGACAACTGAGAACTTACTAATAAGTTAAGTTCTCAGTTGTTTGGTCGCCGGAGAGGTCGCGGGCGCAAAAAAAAAAAAAAGTTGCCGGAAAAAGTCGTCAGAGTTGGTCGCCGGAGTTGATGGTTGCCAGAAGTGTTGACCGGAGAAGATGGGGAGGGGGTGACCTAAGGTGAGGGTGGTTGGAGAGAAATTAAATTGTTAAACAGAGTGGATTTAGTGAAATGATAGGAGGGTGAACTTTTTAAAATGTTGGGAGGGTGTAGTTATTAAGCTAGGGACTAAATGGTTAAGCAAATTATAAATTGTCCTAGGAAGTAGTATTGTTTCTTTAGAGGGATTATTTGGTAAATGCCTCGTTGAGAAAAGTCTGACATAGTCCCTCAAATAATACCTAATCTACATCCTAAGACACCCTATTTCTTAATCTACTTCCTAATCCTAAAAAATATTTTATCCTACCATATAATTCCTCACTTAATTTAAATGCTATAATTATACCCCCTCCTCCCCGCCCCCTACCGGTCACAACGCACACACACACACTCTCTCTCACACACACACACTTTCTCTCTCTCTACCCGTCTCTAGCACTCCTCTAACGCCGGCGGCCCCTACCCTCCCGTCTCCGGTGGACCCTACCTCCCCACCGCCGGCGAATCACCCTCCAGGCCATATCATCTCCCCACTTCATCCACTAACAACACCGGCGGCAACGTCGCCCGGATCTCCGTCTATTTATCGGATGCGGAACTCTCCGACACCCACCATTCGCGGAGTTAATCCTCCTATCGTCCGGATCTTGTCCCTCGCTATAGTCTCAGGCGACTCTTTGTATTTTCCGTCGGGATCTACAACTCTAGCGAGCAAACCTTAACCCCCTTTCTTCCTCTCTCAAGCGGAACCCACTTTCCACCGTGCGATTTCAACATATCAACCGGTTTCATCTTCTCCGAATTTGATTTTTATCCTTGATTGTTTTTCGAATCTGTAACAAACTTTGAAATTATTTTTCTTCAAATCTGATTTTTTACATTAATTCAACAAAAGCTGAATTTTAAAAACACTCTGCTGACAAGTAAGAACGGGATATATCTTGGAACTTTGGAGTGCTTAGATGTTTTCTTGGCTCAAAAAAAAGAAGAAACTAGACGTGGTCTTAGATATCTTGCATTGGGTTATTTCAATATAAAAGAATCATGATTCGAAAAAAAGAAGATAACAAAATCGTTGTTGGCTAATTGTCACCAAGTATTTCGTGACTTTTTATACGATTAGCATTGTTCCTATATATTCCTCAGTCTCATAATATTAATTTCAATATCCATTTTTGTTTGTCCCAAAATGTTAGTCCAATTTCCTAAATTGAAGGATTAAAATCAATAAATTTACAAAACTACCCTATGATAAATTAGGAAACTTCGCTAGTAGCATTTACTCAATAGAACTTATTAGTTCTTAGTTGTTTGATCGCCGAAGTTGATGATCGCCGGAGTTGATCGTATTTTTAGTGGACCTGTTGAGAACCTAATGATAAGTTAAGTTCTCGGTTGTTTGGTCACCTTCGGAGAGGTCGCCGGAGTTGGTGGTCGCCAGGAGTTAATTGTATTCTTAGTAGTTTAGTTGACAGCGAAAACTTGCGATAAGTTAAGTTTTCGGTTGTTTGGTCCCGCCGGAGAGGTCACCGGAGTTGATCGTGTCCTCCTTAGTAGTTTAGTTGATAATTGAGAACTTACTTATAAATTAAGTTCTCAATTGTTTTGTCGACGGAGAGGTCGTCGGAGTTGGTGATCGCCGAAGTTGATCGTGTTCTTAGTAGTTTAGTCGACACGGGCGAGAACTTACTAATAAGTTAAGTTCTCGGTTGTTTGAGTCGCCGGAGAGGTCGCCGGAGTTGGTGGTCGTCGGGGAGGTCACGGATTTGATCGTGTGCTTAGTAGTTTAGTTGAAAAATGAGAACTTGCGATAAGTTAAGTTCTCGGTTGTTTAGTAGTCGAAGTTGGTGGTCGCCTGGGAGTTGATCGTGTTCTTAGTAGTTTAGTTGACAACTAAGAACTTGCGATAAGTTCTCGGTTGTTTAGTCGTCGGAGTTGGTGATCGCCGGAGTTGATCGTGTTCTTAGTAGTTTAGTTGACAAGCGAGAACTTGCGATAAGTTAAGTTCTCGGTTGTTTGGTCTCCGGAGTTGGCGGTCGCGGAGTTGATCGTGTTCTTAGTAGTTTAGTTGACAGGCGAGAACTTGCGGTAAGTTAAGTTCTCGGTTGTTTGGTGCAGCCGGAGAGGTCGCTAGGAGTTGGTAGTCGCCGGAGTTAATTGTGTTCTTAGTAGTTTAGTTGACAGCGAGAACTTGCGATAAGTTAAGTTCTCGGTTGTTTGGTCGCGGAGAGGTCGCCGGAGTTGGTGGTCGCGGAGTTGGTAGTCGCGGGAGTTAATTGTGTTCTTAGTAGTTTAGTTGACAGGCGAGAACTTGCGATAAGTTAAGTTCTCGAGTTGTTTGACGCCGGAGAGGTCGCCAGGAGTTTGTAGTCGCCGGAGTTAATTGTGTTCTTAGTAGTTTAGTTGACAGCGAGAACTTGCGATAAGTTAAGTTCTCGGTTGTTTGGTCCCTTCGGAGAGGTCGCGGGCGCAAAAAAAAAAAAAAAAAAGTCGTAGAAAAAAAGTTCTTTGGAAAAAGTCGTCGGAGTTGGTCGCGGAGTTGATGGTTGCGGAAGTATTGACCGGAGAAGATGGGGAAGGGGTGACCTAAGGTGAGGGTGGTTGGAGAGAAATTAAATTATTAAACGAGTGGATTTAGTGAAATGATAGGAGGGTGAACTTATTAAAATGTTGGGAGGGTGTAGTTATTAAGCTAGGGACTAAATGGTTAAGCAAATTATAAATTGTCCTAGAAAGTAGTATTATTTCTTTTAGAGAGGTGATGAAGCCAAAATCGTCAAAACACCCCAAATCCAAGCGATGATTGCTCAGGTGATTGCAAGGCACGAAAATAAGAGAAAACACGTAAACTAAGCGGGCGGATCCGGCTAAAGGCCATCGGCGTGAGAGTAAGTTCACGGTTTGTATATGAGAAAACAAATGGACGAGTTTTCCCAATGTAAAAAGTGACGTACCTAATAATGAGCCATGGGGCTTGTATTTATAAGGATGGATTGATAGAATCTATGTTGAAATAAACTTGTAAAGAGATAAGATGTAATCCTAAGAGAATTACATCTGTTAAGGAGTCATTGTTTGACTTGGATTGGTGTAGCTGAATACAATCCGGATTGAATCATGAATGTGTAATCCTTGTTGTATAAGGATTGTATGTCACGCTAACCTAGGAACGTCGAGGAACACAAATGTTTTACCTCGGCCTTAGCAAATAGACCGAGGTAAATGATTCTGCTTCCTCGTCGTTTGGAGATTGGCCGGTACGGAGATATGCCGAGGTAAATGATTTTGTTTCCTCGTCATGGTGGTGAAATGCCGAGGTAAGAACTTTTCTTTCCTCGTCACTTGCTGCATAACGGCCCAAGCATGTTGACACAAGGCTGAGATAAATGCTCCTCGTCATTCAAGGAAGACCTTACTCGGCACGATACTTGGTTATTTAGATAATATTCATGGCCCAATTTAATTAGGCCCGGCTTGAGCAAACCCATATTCGTATCTCGGTTTATCTTGTTCGGTGGCCCCGACTTTCTAGCTCGGATTAGGACGAGTAGAAAGTCATCTCGTCCTCGTCATATGGAATACGAACGGGTTTGACACGTGTCCTCGGCGTCGCTTCATATAGCGACGGTTGCCATTGCAGGGCCCCGGTCTTGTCACGCCTCGAAACCGTCAATTTGCATTTAATTCTTGGGGCGCCGGACAGGAATGTTAACTTTACCCATGGGTTTAACCCGATTGAGGGTATAAAAAGCTAAATTCCTTCTCATTTTACTCTTTACAAACCCCAAATATTCGAGAGCGAGTGCCAAGGTTCGGGCGACAATAATTCCGGCGACCTTGAGTCTTGTTCGAACCCGGTTTCCGGCGAGCTAGCTTTCTGTTGTGATTCCATCAATCTCTTCAAACTCGGGTATGAAATTTCTCCCCTTTTGTGCATTTTGAATCTGATTTCCATCTTCTTAGGGTTTGTTGGGAAGAATCTTGAACACACCAAGAACAGGCAAGCCTCCATTGTTAAAGAATGAAGCTTTTCTTCATCAATTCAAAAACTTCAAACTTTTGATTTTCATTGTATTTTATATGGACTTTCTTGAATATTGAATGAACTCCCCTTTTATTTTTTGATTCCCCTTAGAAATGGCTCGTTCTTGGGACCATTCTCCCCGATTCCGTTATGGATATCATACTCGGAAATTTGAGGGTCTATCGTAGAGAGAGGTCCATGGTTTGATGCTCACTCTGGATGATATAAGCAAGCGGTTGAGAGGTTATGGTCGAACTCGTCTATTCCTCCAAATACCACTGACTCCACAAGAATAGATAGGATTGAGTCTGCAGTTCACCCAACATTATAGTTTTTTTGAGGATAGGGCTGAGATGATGGAGCACGTCGAGCATTCTACCCGGCCTTTGATCGCGAAATGCGTGAGCGCTGAGAGGTACGGCTCCTCCTCGGCCTTATTAAATGACGAGGAGGGAATCTCCTTCCCCGTCCTAAATCAGCCATGGACGAGGTCACTAATTTTGTCTCCCTCGTCTTTATGCGAGATATGACGGGAAGAGAAGGAGAACCCTCCTCGTCTACTCAAATAGTTGATGCTTTCATGGAAGAAGCACAAGCGATGGCCGCTTGGCCCGAAGAAGAGGAGGCCGAGGACGAGGAGGCCAAGGATTAGGACAAAGACAAGAGAGGACCCCAAGAGCCGGGGGATCCCATGGCTGGAAAAGTTGTACTCAAGTACGGGGTAGATAAAGGCGAGTACGGGCTAACTTATATGGGCCATATGGAGTAGAAGACAAAGAAGGAAGAGGACAACTTTTACTATAACCAAGACTTTGTCCACTTCTACTTCAAACAATTCCAACGGGGACTTCGTCTTCCCTTGGATCCTTTCATCTGCCGAATTTTTAGATGACGTGAGGGCGGTGCCGGCCATGCTAGGAGCTAATGGTACCGGGGTTCTTGTCGGCTTCATTGTCCTTTGCCGTAGCTTAGGGTACGAGCCAACCGTAGGAGCCTTTAGATATTTCTACCATGTTCAATTTGTCAAGGAGAGTTGGCTCCTCGTCATTAAGAGTGCGTCTAAGAAACCGAAGTTTGCTTCCTCCCTATGTCTAGCAAAGTTGCCGGTTGGGATAACCATGTTATAAGGGTTGAGAGCCGCCAAGGATGGGAGTTCCAGGTCTCCTTGTAAAGGTCCAACTTCTTCCTTTCCCGTCCAACAATATGAGTGGACCAAGGACTTGATCAAACGACTAGAAGAATTTGCCGAGGTGGGGGTCCTCGATTGGTCAGTGGTTGAGTCCTCGGACCATTATTACATACAGGCGGGTTTGATGCTAGGGAAGAAGGATGGGGTATCTCCCCTTGTCACCGTAAAGAGGGGGAGACGCTCTAATGATGGACAATTCACCCGGCTTGGTATTCCATGAGGATTGCATTACGTGCAAGGCCGAACGTCCGGGACCAATGTTTGAAAGCCATCGACATAGTTGGACGTAAATGTTTCTTTTTACTTGGTACTTTTTAAATGCTTGTTACCTCTGCTCGTATTTAACTCTTTTCCTCGTCCTTGCGAGATCTAACCGCCGAGGAAGAAGAAGCTATAGCCATGGGAGAGACTAAGTCCCCGAGAGCTAGTGAAGAGGAAGAGGAGGCCGAGCAAGAAGTGCCTTGGTAGAAAGGAGGGAGGATGCTAATGCTCGTAATCTCATCCTCAATGTTCGGGGTGACCAACCCCTTCCCCTTAAAATTACACGGGAAGTAAATGCCGAGAACCGGCGGCGACGATCAAACCAATCCATCAACCGCAGAGGGCATAGCCTCCATGTTGATGCTTGGGAAAGAGGCGACCGAGGAAACTAGCCTCGTCCAAAGGAGATCGGGCCCAAGAGAACGCCAACCTGTTAGCGCCGAGGGAGCTGCGGCTAAACGGGCAAGCGTCGGTGGGGCCCCCAACGTTGAGGCTCCTCCTCCCTTAACCATTCAAACTATCAAGACCGTTGAGGAGGCCGACGAGGCTGGCCAAGAGTATGTCCCTCAACGTTCCCGTCTTAAGGGACTTCCTGTTAGCGAGGGAGGGACCCTTAGTGAGATTGGGCCGAGCTCCCATTCGAAGTGGCTATGGACGAGGATGCCTACGAGACCTTTTGTAAAGAGGCTCCCAACGAGGACACCTTGCTCTGCCATAAGTGGACTCTTGATCGCCGAGGTAAATGTTAATCCCTTTTCTTGGTTATTGTCCTTGATATTGGTTTGCCTTTCTAATAATGATTTCTCTTTCGGCTAGCTTCACGTCACGAGCGTATGAGAATGTTCTAGCCAAGAAGAAGACAAGGCGCCTCTGTGAATGAGGCTAAGGCGCCCAAGCGAAGAGTGAAAATGATAAGGCTTCCTTGGCTAAGCTTTTAAAGGCCAAGGACGCTGAACTTGTGGCGACGAGGCCAAGGTGGAGGCCGAAGTGAAAGGAGCCGAGGAAGAAAAGGCCAAGGCCGAGGAACATCTCAGGCTTAAGGAAGAAGAGCTTGCCCGGGCAAAGGCGATAAGGCCGGAGCTTCAAACCAAGGCCGATGAAGGCGAGGCCAAATGCCGGGGATTGGAAGCCTACCCTCCCGGCTAGGGAGGAAGAGGCCGTTGCTCGGTTGAAGGAGAGCTCGGCTTTCAAGGAATTGATGATGGCCGGCTCGGCGCCGGAGAGGCCGTGGACGAGCGAGACGGCCACTATGTTTGAAGATGGCTATCTTCATTTGGCCGGAGCATTTTAGGTGATCCTTCCACCGGTTTGGATATTAATAAGGTCGCCCGGCTAATCTGCGGTGGATCAATATGCCAGGGAAGTCGGGGCTCTCCATCACTTGGTCCCTGATTCTCGAAAGCAACTTGGAGCTAATAGGGCGCGAGGATGCTCACGCTTGCGGGGAAGTGTGGAGGCCAGGCCTCTGTTGTCCGGCAATATAAAAGACACAGTGGAGGCGATCCAGACGCTCGAAGAGCCCGAGGTCATGTGGCCGAGGTGGAAGGGGGGACCGAGGAAACTAATGCCTTCACCGAACAAACGGTCCTTCCTCCCCGGCACTATCACCGAAAGGCCCCATTTGGACAAGCCTTTTGATGACGTGCATCGGTCTTAGGATAGCTTCTTTTCTTTATTTTTGTAATAGATGGTAGGACCTTTGTAATTTTTTTGAATATCAATGAAAATCCTTTTGTCATGATTCATGTTATTTCCATAACTTGCTCATATTTTTTTGTATGCTAGGCCGAGGCACTAGACTCTAAGAAGTCGGGATCAAGGAAGGTTCCTTGCTCCCAAATGTTGGGCAAAGTGGTTAGGCGGGAAATACTCCTCGGCTTTAACTATGCTTTCTTTAGTTATTTAGGCCGAGGAAGGTTTCCTTGGGCGTAAAGTGTTGTAATCCCGAATCGAGTTGACTCATGGTAGGAGGTTTGTTAAGCCATTAGGCAGGAAAGTCCTCGGTCTTGGGCGTTAGTCTCCCTAAGTCAAGGTGGACCCTTGGTTTGGAAGTGTTGTAAGATGTGTCAGAGGTTCCATCGTCAGGCAGCGAGGAGTGGACCTTGGTAAGCCTCGGGCCGCTTGGTATTTGGTATCTGAGTCAGGTGGACCCTTGACGGGATGTGTTGTAAGCCACGTCGAGCGAGGAGGTCCCTTGGTCTTGGGCCGCATTTGGTATCTGAGTCCAAGGTGGACCCTTGACGAGGGATGTGTTTGTAAGGCATCAGGCCAAGAGGTCCACTTGGTCTTGGGCATTTTGGTATCTTTGAGTCAAGGTGGACCCGCCCGACAGGATGTGTTGTAAGCCATCGAGGCCAAGGAGGTCCCTTGGTCTTGGGCATTTGGTATCTGAGTCAAGGTGGACCGCTTGACAGAGGGATGTGTTGTAAGCCATCGAGGCCAAGGAGGTCCCTTGGTCTTGGGCATTTGGTATCTGAGTCAAGGTGGACCCTTGACGGGATGTGTTGTAAGCATTCGAGGCGCAGGGGTCCCTTGGTCTTGGGCATTTGGTATCTGAGTCAAGTGGACCCTTGACGGGATGTGTTGTACGAAGGTGTTGGGGATGCGGTCCCCTCATCTTCGATGTACGTAATGAAGAGTTGATAGTTGCTTTGCATCGGGAAGAGACCGTTTTCATAAAGCGAAATGCGATTACAACTAACCGCAAACCTATCAACTAATCAAAACTAAAAGACGGAAATAAGAAACTAATCTGTAAAATAAACTAGACTAGTGATAATATTTTCTAAGGTTGTCGGAGTGCCAGGGATTCTTGAGGTCCTTCCCCTCCTTGGTCTTCAATCTGTAGGTCCCTTCTCGAATGACTTGAGTGATGATATAAGGACCTTCCCAATTTGGGGAGAGCTTGTTCGTTACGTCTTTCGTCCGGTAGCTTCAATTTTCTGAGTACCCAATCGCCTACTTGGAATACTCTTCGATGACCCTCTTATCATGATACGCCTTGGTCCTTTGTTTGTAATTCACCATCCTCATACGTGCGGCTAGTCGTTTCTCATCTATCGAGTCCGAGTCCAGGAGCCTATTAACCGTGTTGACTTGCTCGTCATAATGGGAATTTCTCACAGTAGGGATAGCCATCTCAGTTGGTGCCATAGCCTCAGAACCGAAGGTTAGTGCGAATGGGGTTTCCCCGATTGGCCCCCGGGTGGTTCTGCGAACAGCCCATAATGCTAGGGAAGTTCGTCCAACCATCTACCCTCGCGTCCTTCAAGGTTCTTGGTGAGGCGGTTAGGACCCGGTTTGTTGGCGGCTACGCTTGGCCGTTGCCTTGTGGTGCTCGCGAAGATTTTGCATGGCGGACTTTTACTCTTCCCAACTCAGAGTGAATGCCGTGGAGAATTGGAGTCCATGATCGAGACAATTGTATGTGGAAGGCCGAATCTGCACCGAGATGTTGTCATGGACAAAGTTGATCGCGTTCTCTTCGTTATCTTGGCTAATGCCTTGGCTTCTATCCACTTGGAGAAGTAATCAACAACTACTATCACGTACTTGCAATTACCACGGGCGGGTGGGAAGGGTCCGATGATATCGATCCCCACATATCAAACGGCCACGTAGGTATTACAAGTGTTTGCTCAACCGCCGGTAGTCTAGGAATGTCGAGAGAACCTTTGGCATTTGTCACATTTTCGAACATAGGCGTGCGCGTCTTCCCTTAGGTTTGGCCAATAGTACCCTAGCTTGATATGATTTTGTCGGCTAAGGTTACCGGCCCCGGGTGTCCGCCGCAAACACCTTCATGTACTTACGCCGGGAGGTTCTCAATTTCCTTGGGATAGACACACCTTAGCGAGGGCTTTGTGAAAGATCTTCGGTAGAGGACTCCATTCATCACCACGAACCTTGGGACCTCTTCTTGATAAGCTTAGCTCGAACATCATCTTCGGTAGTTTTTCCTTCTCAATGTATTCAATGTAATCATCGATCCAAAGCATCTATCTTCTCCGTCTAGGAGCATGATTTGTAGTCTTTCGTATGCGGGTTCCTCGGCATAAACCACGTAAGGACCGGTCTTAGAGACATCCACGGTAGCCAATTTGGAAAGAACGTCTGCGACTTGGTTATCTTCCCCGCCAATTTGTTTGAGCTCGAAAAATTCCATCTTCTTCGTCATATCTAGGACCGAGTCTCTATACTTGGGCAAGGGTGGGGTCTTGGTGTATTATACTCTCCCTTTACTTGTTTGACAACGAGCTGGGAGTCGCAGAAAGGAGCCACCCTAGTCGCTCCATGTATGAGGCTAATTCAATGCCAAATATTGTGAGCTTCGTATTCGGCTTGATTATTGGAGGCGAGGAACTTGAAACGGATGGCGTCTTGCGTAGTATATTCTCCGTCCGGCTTGCTAGCACAATTCCAGCTCCGCTTCTTTCCTTGGTGGCCGATCCGTCCGTATACGGGATCCAACGGTTGGATGGGAGTTGAATAGGAGAGTCTTTATCCTCTCGGTGCGTTTTGCTTCCTAGAGGTGGGGAGATGCTCACCCATAAAGGCGGTCTCGACCATGAAGTCAACCAAAGTTTGTGCTGTGAGGGTCTTCCTTGGTTGGTACGTGATATCAAACTCGCCGAGAGCGATGGACCGGTTAAGGAGACGCCCTGAGCCGTCCAACTTGTGTAAGATCTTCTTCAATGGCTCATTTGTGGTACACGGTGATAGGATGTGCAAAAATAAGCACGTAGCTTCCTTGATGCAATGACTAGTGCGTACGCTATCTTCTCCACATTGAAGTATCTCGCTTTCCACGTCGATACGGTGCCTTAGATACATAGTAGACAAGCTTTTGAATTCCTTCGTCATTTCGAACTAGGACGAGTGCGACAGGCATGATCGATGGCGGCTAGGAAGATGTACAAAGCATCTCACCTAGTCGGGCTGGCTAGCAAGGGAGGGGAACCCAAGTACTCCTTCAACCGGAGGAATGCTTCAGAGCATTCAGGAGTCCAGGAGAAGCTCTTGGTACCCTTCAATACCTTGAAGAAAGGCAGTGACTTTTCGGCGGATTTGGCAATGAATCTTCCAAGGGCTGCGATTCTTCCATTAAGTCTTTGAACCTCCTTGATGGTGGTAGGTTCCTTCATGTCAACGAGCGCCTTGATTTTTTCGGGGTTTGCTTCAATCCCCTTTGGATACCACGAAGCCTAGGAACTTTCTGCGGTCAACTCCAAACACGCACTTGCTCTGGATTTAGCTTCATGTTATTAGCTCGGAGGTTGTGGATTGTCTCTTGCAGGTCGGGAACGTGGCTGCCTTCCTTGGTCTTTATGACCATGTCATCAATATAAGCTTCCATGTTGCGACCTATTCGCTTGCAAAAACTCGATTCACCATTCGCCGGTATGTGAAGCACCCGCTTCTTGAGCCCAAAAGGCATCATGATGTAACGCAATTACCCCTGTGTGTTTGGAAGGCCGTCTTCTCAATGTCCTCTTCCGCCATTTTTATCTCGATGATAGCCTCGAATAGGCATCTAGGAAGCCGAGAGTTTGATGTCCAAATGATAGAATCAACCAACTTATCAATTCTAGGAAGAGGATAGCTGTCCTTGGGGCAAGCTTTGTTTAGATCAAGAAAGTCTATGCACATGCGCCATTTCCCATTTTGCTTCTTCACCATAAATACATTGGCCAACCAAACGGGGTACTTAACTTCACGAATTATTCCAAAGACTAAGTAATTTCTGCACTTCTTCTTTTATAGCTTCCTCCTCGTCCCTTGCAAAATTTCTCCTTGTCGGGAGATAGTCTTTGCCAAAGGATCAACTTCAAGCGGTGGAGAGCTACTTCTTCATTGACCCCTCTCATATCTTCGACTCTCCAAGCAAAGACGTCGAGACTTTTTTAAGAGGGAGATGATTTTTTCTTTCTCTTCGGAGATAGTTGGCCCCGAGCTTGATTTTTTGTTCAGATAATCGTGGGTTGATGACTATCTCTTCCAGTCGTCAACAATGCTTCATTTCAAGACCGTCACTTTAATTCTAGAGACTCGATGATGATTTCTCTAATTCTTCTTACTTCATTGTCATTCACGTTGAGGCCCTCTTCCTCCATGAAGTTTATCAACATCCGGGAGACCGACCTTCTCTAGGTCGTGGTTGGCCCCCGAGTTCCGCCGTTGAAGAGAACAGGTCTTCTTCCGATACGGACCGAATTATGCCGAGGTCATCTCGCAATTTCTTGGACCATGTGGTCTTCTTCGTACAGATAGGAATATGCCTCGTCATCCGCAATTTCTGGACCATAGGCTCTTCCTCCTCCGTGGGCACTTCACGAATATAGCTCATTCTCGAGCTAGTTTCGGTGGTTTTCTCGAGACTTGGAGATCTTAATATTTTCCTCGGGGTATCTATCTCGACACTCTTGGATTTCTTTCTCGCTCTTCACGACATGTTCCAAGAAGTCTCGGGGGTGGCCCTCACGCATCCAACCCCCGCCCGGGTGGGGAATTTAACTCGTTGGGTGGGGAAGTGAGGCTACCACCCCAAGTTTGGCTTGACTTGGAATGCCTATGATCGCATGGTAATCACTAGTCAAATCCATGACTACAAAATTGGATCGTGGCTTTGGCTAGGAAGGGATGATCACCGACTTCGAGTTCTAGCTCCACGCTTCCCTTGGCTCCAACTTTGTGGTTGGTGAATCCTTCTAGCCTCCCATGGTAGGGTTCTAACATGGTGTCTTTCAAGCCCATCCGTTGGAAGGCCGAGTAATACAGATGTCACGAGAGGCCCCGTGTCAACAAGAAGTCTTTCTGATTCAACGTTGTCTATTCGACCCTTTATCACTAAGTGGTTGTTCACGAGCCGCTCGGCTTCCGGCTAACTCATTAGGAGAGAAACTAATGACCTCTTCCGCTTTATGGATCCAGCAGAACATGGTACACTTTGCTCACTCGTGGATCCGGTCCCTTAGTTTTTCGGTAGACGTTACCTCTTCCCGTATCACACGCAACTTTGCCCTAGGAGGCCTTCGGTCTTCCTCCTCGCTTTGTCGTCATCTTCACTTTCCTCTTCCTTCCGCTTCCGCTTGTTATCTTTTTTCATAACATACCGGTCTAACTTTCCCTCGTCGACCCATTTTTGGATTATTTTCTTGAGGGCCCAACAACCTTCGGTGGTGTGCCCGTTATCTTTGTGAAAATCACAGTATTTGTTCATGTTACGAGGGAATTTTGGCTTGTCGGTCATTGGTTGAGGTGGAGGAAGGTTGACCACCGCATGATTTCGTAAATGGGTTTAGTAAAGAGGAGTGAACTCAAGCTTCTCCGTACTCCTTGTTTTGTTTTTCCCTTTGGAACCCTCGCCGTTTCCATTACTATTCGGCGATTGCCTCGTCGCCCCGTTTCGTCTTGTCGCCTCCCCTCTTCTTTGTTTTATCCTCGCCCATGGAAATGGCGTAAGCTACCTCAGATAGCTCTGACTTTGTTTGAGGTTCCCCGCGAGAGTTCATAAACGAGGGGACCAGATTTTAAGCCGGAATTGAAACAAACAATAACTTCCCCGTCGGTGAGGCTTTCTTCAACCTCGGTCCGCCATTTTTCGGAACCGATTATAATAGCCGAGGGTGGTCTCTCCCTTTCCTCGCTCAATGTTGGCTAAGTCGCCCGCCTTATCTTCCTCTTACCAAATAGCAAAGTGGTCCAAGAACATTCTCCTCATGCCTCTCCCGGCAGTCGATGCTACCTCTTTTAAGCTCACGGAACCAGGTCAAAGTCGTTCGGAGAAGGTGCTAGCGAAAGCTTTACAGAAGCAGTCATCAAGCGGTGGTGAGGAGATTCATAGTTTGTTCAAAACTCGCACATGGTCTTTTGCATCGGTAGTGCCATTGTATTTTTCAAAATTAGGAAGCTTGAGGTGGGGATTAGGTGGAGCCGCAGCTTATCCTTAAAGAGAATGGACGTGTTGCCAGTCGTAATCATCGTCATTAAACTTCTTTCCCCTCTCCATGTCATCGAGCCTTTGCTTCAACAGCTCCCATTGTTTGGTTTCCACTCCATTGTCACTGCTTGAGCGGGTGCTTCGTTGGGAGCTTCTGACGGATTTATCCTTGGGGCGATCGCTCACCCTACCGTGCTCCGCGTCATGCCGATGGCCGTCCCGTTTGGAAGGAGCTCTATCACGCCTTAATTCCAGGTCTTGACCGCCAAGTATCATTCTGTACGGCTCTGGTGTCCTTGGTCTTGCAAATTCTCGATGCCGAGGACGAGGAGAATCCGGTCTACGAGGTCGAGGAGAATTTGGTTGACGAGATCGAGGTGGCGTGGGACGTTTAGGTGCCATGACAAGACGAGCAGGAGATAGTCGTCTGTTCAAGCTGAGTCTCGTTCTTAGGTCCCTGGAATTTACTTCCTCCTCCCTAGGAGTTAAGTGGCTTCTCAAGTCGACCACTGGTGCTCTCTGCTTACTGTTGTGCCGAGGATGAGGAGAATCCCTGGGCCGGCATTGGTAGGTCCTTAGTCTCGAGGGAGGAGGTTGTTGCTCATCCCGTCCCTTTTCAAGGGGGTTGCCCACGATGGTCTAATAAATTCAGCCATGGAATGCTCTGGATCTAATTGCAAGAGAGCAACCCGTGTTTCATACATTCTTTGTAATGTCTCCATTTCGCTTATGCAACAAAGAGCGTCGGCCAATGGGTTGACTTCCTCCAGCTTGACCGGCGTCGGCATTCTTTGTTTTCTTCCTTCCCACTTGCTTTCCACGAGCACGAGTGGGACGAGGAAGCTCGCCGCCTTCTCCTCGGCATTCACCCGACCCTTGGAACGAAGGGTCATGGAGAGGGGAGGAGGGGCATCTGGCTGAGGTAGAGGAGGAGGAGGAGGTAGTTCCTCGGCTCCTGTGTTCGCTCCATTCACCTGGGTTGGGTCCTCAGCCGTAACACTTGTAAACTGTCCGTCCATTGTAAGCCAACAAAGAAATTACCAAGTGTAAATTTTCCAAAATCACAATTTCCAATAGATCCAAATTTCGCCAAAATTAGGGCAAATTTTGACCCCAAACCAACAGCCAATTGCGATTTTTCCAACACAAAAATTTCAGGCCAGAAAATTCGCTTCAGATGCGAACAGGCGGATTCCGGCCAAATTTTTGCAGAATCCGGCGGTAATTAGAACAGAACTCAAATGGTTCGTAAATTTCGTTCAATCAATAGAAAAATTCCGGCAAGAAATTTGGCTTTTAGCGAACGTTTTCCAGGCCAAACAAAGGGTGTTTGAATCGATTTCCGGCAATGGAACCAATTGATGATGCCAAAATCGTCAAAATGCCCAAATCCAAGCGATGATTGCTCCGGTGATTGCAAGGCCTGAAAATAAGAGAAAACACGTAAACTAAGCCGGGGCGGATCCGGCTAAAGGCCCTCCGGCGTGAGAGTAAGTTCACGGTTTGTATATGAGAAAACAAATGGACAGAGTTTTCCCAATGTAAAAAGTGACGTACCTAATAATGAGCCATGGGGCTTGTATTTATAAGGATGAATTGATAGAATCCATGTTGAAATAAACTTGTAAAGAGATAAGATGTAATCCTAAGAGAATTACATCTGTTAAGGAGTCATTGTTTGACTTGGATTGGTGTAGCTGATTACAAGCTGGATTGAATCATGAATGTGTAATCCTTGTTGTATAAGGATTGTATGTTCTGCTAACCGGAACACCGAGGAACACAAATAATTTACCTCGGCCTTAATAAATAGACCGAGGTAAATGATTCTGCTTCCTCGTCATTTGGAGATTGGCCGGTACGGAGATATGCCGAGGTAAATGATTTATTTTCCTCGTCATGGTGGAGAATGCCGAGGTAAGAACTTTAGTTTCCTCGTCTCTTGCTGCATAACGGCCCAAACATGTTGACATAAAGCTGAGATAAGCGCTCTTCGTCATATAAGGAAGACCTTACTCGGCCCTGATACTTGGTTATTTAGATAATATTCATGGCCCAATTCAATTAGGCCCAGCTTGAGCAAACCCATATTCGTATCTCGGTTTATACTGTTCAGTATTTAATTTTAATTGAAGTCCGTCAATTTTGACCACTCGTTTTTTATTATTAACTGTATTTAATTTTTTTTTAAGTCCGTCAATTTCGACCACTCATCCTTTATTAACTGTATTTAATTTTAAATGATAATAATAATAATTATTATTTTACTAATCATAAAAACAAAAAATATATTTGAATTTGGAAGATGAAAGAAGGACAATGCTAGGGGCACAAAAATGATGAATACGAAATGAGGTGTCAATATTTTATTGATTGTATTGATTGTAGACCCGTCAGTCTAATTAAAAGTATCAATAAAATTTTGACAACTCATTTTGTAACATTCTTTTGTAAATTTATTATTTTCCATGAAAGAAACATTTTCCCATTTTAGTTCTTCTTTGAATCAATCGGGTTTTAGGAAAAAACTGATAACACACAGGAAAAGCAATTTAGTTATTTCTAAAAATATGTGTCCTCTCTTGTGTTAGTTTTTATAACAAATAGGAATAACGTGTTTTTTTTTTTTTTAATGTGATGATATTTTTATAAATAAGTAGAACTTCTTTCATAATATTGTTAGGATTGAATATAGACAAAAAAACATGGGAGGAATTGAGTTGTGCAGAAGAAAAAAAATAGAAACAAATTTGATAGTTTCCTAATTTGATTTAATTTCATTTTAGCAACGAAATTTCTTTCTTTGGTAGAAATCAGTTTATTTCTTGGAGAAATAATAGAAATCATTTAGGTTTTATATTCGTTGTTCCTAAAAATACAGGTGATGACATAGAATATTGTGTGCTTGTGTGATCAAATTAGTTGTCGCTAATTTGTATCAGTAGTGCGAATCTATGAAATCAACAAAGAGAGCCAAGACGATGGTGGGTCTTGGGTGCCCTTAGGAGCATTTCATAGGTGGCCCAACTAAAAGACGTCTAGGGTTATTTGTGTGAGGATGTGTTCATGATTCAGAGGCTATGTTTATTATTGTAAACTTAAGCGAATTTGTAACACGACAGATTTGGTGATATTAGTTGATATCCAGGCTTTATGGTGCCCCCAGATAGATGTAGTCCGAATGAATGAACTGAGTAAACAAATCGTGTGTCCTCTTCTTTTATTACTTTTTATATAGATATTGTATGCATGTTATCTCTTTCTTTTACACTTAATATCAGACAAATACTGATCGGAGACCATCAATTCCCAAAAAATATGCGATGACATTTTTCTAAATAACTGGAACTTGTTTTAAAACGCGTGAAAACGTTTTGTAAATAACCATAACTTATTAACACCAATAACGCTCAAAACATATAAACTGACATTATTTTATATTGACACTGCATTCTTTTACTCTAAATGACACTTTTTACACTCACACTTAATACTACATGTATTGACACTCAAACATATGTATTGACATTTTTTTACACCAACATTAACACTTTTTTACGTTGACACTAACACTCTTTTACACGTGTACTGACATTCTCTTACAGCAACATTGACACTGTTTTACACTACACTAACACTTTTTTATACTCATACCGACACTCAATAATACATGCAAGAACACTAATAATACATGCACTGTCACTATTTTACACTAACAATGACACTCTATTATATTAACATTTTTTACACTAACACTAACAATTTTTTACACATGCACTGACATTCAATAATACATGCACTAGAACTTAATAACACATGTACTAACAACCTAAAATACACGCATTGGCGATCTAAAATCACGCATTGGTGATCTAAAATACACTCACCGGTGATTCTAAACACACATTTTAGCATTAAAAAACATATGCTTTGCATCACACTGACAAGGGTCAATCCTTCGAACATCCGTAGTCGTGCCACTTCAAAGCCATTTCTCTCTCCTCCAACTCAGCTCCATGTAATCAGTCATCAATAACACAACTCCAAACAATTTTATCTCCATTCATGACAAAAGTCATCAGTTTCTCTCTCCTACTTTTTATTATACCCAACCATATTTTTTCTTTCCTACTCATTTATATTATATTTATTACTACTGTAAATAATTATTAATTATTATACTATATAAATAGTTAATTATAAATTTCATTACAATTAATTATTTATTAATATTTTTTATTTTTTAATTATAGAGAGTGATAAATATTAATAATGGTAGTTTTTTCAATATTCTTGTATTTTTATTATTTTTTATATGTCAATTGCAATTTTCGTTGAGAAAATAATTTCAAATTTCTGACACGTGTCACCCTCTAATTGCTCAATTGCCTTGATTTTCTTTTTTCTCTTGCTGCCGATTTTCGTCATCTGCAAAAACAAAACAAAGAAAAGTCATGGGTGCCAATGTGAAATGTCATGGTTGTACACTTCATGTCCTCCACCTTAGGGATGGCCAAATCGAATCGAAATCGAACCGGAACCGGAAAATCGGACCGGAACCGGATCGGAAAAGCCCGAACCGCCATGAACCGCCACGAAAACTGGAACCGGGGTAACCGGAACCGTTTTGAATAAGGGCCGGTTAAGGTTCACATAAATGGTGAACCGGAACCGGAAATTCCTTGTTTTTTTCAATAATTTTTAGCTTTTTATTCATTATTGACCGGAACCGGACCGGAAAAACCCGAAATCGCCATGAACCGTCACGAAAACCGGAACCGGGGTAACCGGAACCGTTTTGGATAAGGGCCGGTTAAGGTTCACCCTTTTGCCACTTCAAAGTCATCCCTCTCTCCTCCATCTCAGCTCGACGTCATCAGTCATCAATAACACAACTCCAAACAATTTTATCTCCATTCATGATAAAAGTCATCAGTTTCTCCCTCTCACTTTTTATTATACCCCACAATATTTTCTCTTTCCTACTTATTTATATTACATTTATTACTACTATATATAATTATTAATTATTGTACTATATAAATGATTAATTATAAATTTCATTATAATTAATTATTTTATTAATATATTTTATTTTTTAATTATAGAGAGTGATAAAATATTAATAATGGTACTTTTTTCAATATTCTTGTATTTTTATTATATTTTATATGTTAATTGCAATTTTTGTTGAAAAAATTAATTTCAAAAACTTGACAAGTGTCACCCTCTAATTGGTCAATTGCCTTGCTTTTTTTTCCCATGCCGTGAACCACGGCGTCTGTCAAAACAAAAAAAATGAAAAAGTCATTGATGACTTTATAAAAGTCATGGTTGGGGGAGTTTTAAGTTGCCACCTCAGCTCATGCAATGACTAAAGTCATGACTGTAAATGCTCTAAAGTTCCATCAACTTTAATTAGTACTGTAATTGTTTTATTCTATAATAGCCAGACTCTTTGTTTTACCATGTCGAACCCTTGTCAACTAGCGAAAAATATGAGTGTTCGACACATATACAACGTAGTAAATCAAAAAGTATGAATATATCACAGGTTTTAATGATTCGATTGCAAGTAGACATGCCCGATCGGACCATACTGCTGGTTCAAACCGCTGATCTAAACCGTCGGTCGAGGAGTTAAAACTGGATTCTAAATTTGAATCGGCAGTTCACGATTTGGCGATTCGCTATTTTCAACGGTTGAAAATCTCCCGTGTTGGGGTGACTCTCAATTGTTGACAAAGGAGGATGGCGGGCTGTTCTGAACCGAGGCGGGCGCCCCACATGGAGAGAGGCGGGCGCATGAGTGACAGTTTCTGGTGGCCTTGTTGTTGGCCTTGAGGCGGCCGCATGGCCTTGGTGAGGCGTGCGCCTCGGCGGCCGAAGCATGGCGTGGCTTTTGTCAATTCCCAGGCGGGCGCCTGACCTCCCTTGAGGCGGGCGCCTCGCTGCGTCATCAGCATGTGCGTGGGCTGGGCTTGGCGATCTTTGGCTGCAGTTTGGTTATTTGCCCTAGCCATATAAATATTCCTTTTAGTCATTGTTCCTCCGTGTGTTCTTGAGAGAGAGAGAGAGAGATTGATAGAAATAAGCTAGGTATTTTACTATTGTGAGAGATTGTGAGATTGTGTGAAAGGTTTTCACCTTGATTCTCCTTGTACTCTTCTTGATTATAGTGAATTGATTCTCTGCCGCCCGTGGATGTAGCCAAGTTGGTGAACCACGTAAAATCTCTTGTGTTCATCTGTTTTTCAATTTTGTTTCGTTCTTGCTATTATTGTTATTTTGTGCTTGCATCTTTATCAACCTAGCAATTGTGTTTGGGACCTAAATCCTAACAATTGGTATCAGAGCTCCGGTTTGTGGATCTTGTATTGCTTATTGGTAACGATGTCTGGGAAGTACGAAATTGAGAAGTTTAATCGCCAGATTAACTTTGGGCTATGTCAAGTAAAGATGCGAGCAATCTTGGTGGGTAAAAATTGCGTCAAGGCTTTGCTTGGGAAGGCAAAGAAATCGCAAAACTTGACGGATGCACAGTTTGACGACATGGACGAGAAGGCTTTATCTCTCTTACAATTGAGCCTCAAAGATGAGGTATTGAGAGAGGTTGTGGAAGAGAAGACTGCGGCAGGGCTTTGGCTTAGGCTTGAGCAATTGTACATGACTAAGAGTGTTAGTAACAGGTTGCTACTATTGAAGAAACTCTAGGAGTGTAAACTCAAATCGGGTGAGTCCTTGGAGAAACATCTTGACGAGTTTGATGGCTTGGTCATGGACTTGAAGAATGTCGATGTCGTGATTGATGATGAGCAATTGGCGTTAAAATTGCTTTGTTCTCTACCTTCGGAATACATGCACTTTCGCGAGACAGTTTTGTATGGCAAGGAAGAGATTGCTTTAGAAGAGATTAAGACTGCTTTATTAAGTCGTGAGGTTATCGAAACGCACTTGACTTCCCAAAGTGCTGAATCTCAAGGTGAGGGTTTAATTGCTAAAAGCGGTAAGAAGACAGGGAAGGGATCGAATTCAAAGAATTCGGGTCAGTCAAGTTCAAGGTTTAAAGATGTGATATGTCATGGTTGCAAGGAGAAGGGACACATTAGAAGGTTTTGTCCAAATCGACATGATACAACCGTGAAGACAAAGGGTGAAGCTGGAGTGGTGCTTGAAAATACTAGTGATGACAGTGAATGTGATGCGCTTACTGCTTGTGATTCGGGTACCGAAATTCATGATAGTTGGATTTTGGATTCGGGTTGTTCTTATCATATTAGTCCCAATCGGGCATGGTTTTGTTCATATAAGGCTGCTGGTGGAGTAGTTTTGTTGGGGAATAATACTGCATGCAAGGTTGTTGGTATTGGGGCTATTAAGGTTAAGATGTTTGATGGAGTAGTGCGGAAATTGCAGAATGTCAGGTATGTTCCTGAACTACTGAAGAATAACCTGATTTCTCTAGGCACCTTGGATAGTCTTGGGTATAGTTTATCCATTGCTAATAGCGAACTATCGGCTATTAAAGGTGACTTGGTGGCATTGAAGGGAAAGAAGGTGGGGACATTGTATAAGCTTCTTGGGTCTACGGTTGTTGGTGATGTATCTATTGCAACGGGGTCAACGATTGAGGCGGAGGTTACTCAACCATGGGACATGACATTGGGTCACATTGGCTTGAAGGGATTGACAGAACTCTCTGGAGTGAGTGGTTTTCGGTTATGGAATCCTATTGCGTCTAAGTTCCTGATTGGTAGAGATGTTGCTCTACGTCTCCAAGAGAAGAACTGTTCTGCAGAACGGGTATACAAACAGGTGGAGTTAGTTGGAGATAACTCAAAAGGGGTGGAACGTGACTTGGATGCTGTTGATTTGTCTGATATAGTGACTCCGACTGATGCTCCAGTTCAGAAGGAGGAGACCAACAAGCAGGTGGAGACTACCAGTGATCTTGGTAGGGGAAGAAGGAATGATAGTACTTCTGTTCGATATGGCTTTGAGAAGATGGTTGCTTATGTCTTGTCCGCTGCAAAATCTGTTTATGTGCATGAAGCAGTCTTCTACAAGGAAGTTATGTTGTGTGTTGTTTCTGCAAGGTTGTTGGTTACTATAGAAGATCGGACATGGGAATTTGATAGACCTCCACCAAAGAAGGGATTAGTCAGCCGCAAGTGGGTCTACAAATTCAAGGGAGACTACAATGGAGTAATTTCACCGATAGTAATACACACATGTATTTACGCCTTATTGAGCATTGTGGCGATGCTAGATCTATTGCTTGAGGTGGAGATCTACATGCGCCGGCCTGAAGGGTTTGTTGTCGAGGGTAAGGATCATGTTTGCTTGTTAGAGAGGTCCGTGTTTGATTTGGAGCAGTCAACTCGACAGTGGTATAAAAGGTTCGACACTTTTATTGTTACCCATGGTTTTGCTAGGAGTAAATTGGATGATGGTGGTTACTTGATGGGTTGTAGTGTTGGCACATTGATTTATCTTGTTCATGTCGATGGCATTCTTGTGGCTGCGATAGATATCAATGATGCTTGTCAGGTGAAATGGTTATATTCTTTAGATAGTCCCAAGTCTAAAGATGATGCGTCACGGGTTCCGTATTCAAATGCTTGTGTGTGCATTGTGTATGGCAAGAACAGTGATGGTTGTATTGGGTATGTTATGTTAATAACGGAGGCAGTCATGTTGACAAAGTCGGGTTCGAAGGTTTTGATTGCTAAGTTCAAGAAGTTCTTGGACTTAGTGGGTGTTACTAGAAATTGATGCCCTTCGGGGCGTGGCGGCGGAGATAGAGATGTTCTCTTGGAGATAGCTTGTTTCGGGATTGATCGTCAAGGTGGAGAATTGTTGGGGTGACTCTCAATTGTTAACAAAGGAGGATGGCGGGCTGTTCTGAACCGAGGCGGGCGCCCCACATGGAGAGAGGCGGGCGCATGAGTGGCAGTTTCTGGTGGCCTTGTTGTTGGCCTTGAGGCAGCCGCATGGCCTTGGTGAGGCGTGCGCCTCGGCGGCCGAAGCATGGCGTGGCTTTTGTCAATTCCCAGGCGGGCGCCTGGCCTCCCTTGAGGCCGGCGCCTCGCGGCGTCATCAGCATGTGCTTGGGCTGGGCTTGGCGATCTTTGGCTGCAGTTTGGTTATTTGCCCTAGCCATATAAATATTCCTTTTAGTCATTGTTCCTCCGTGTGTTCTTGAGAGAGAGAGAGATTGATAGAAACAAGCTAGGTATTTTACTATTGTGAGAGATTGTGAGATTGTGTGAAAGGTTTTCACCTTGATTCTCCTTGTACTCTTCTTGATTATAGTGAATTGATTCTTCGCCGCCCGTGGACGTAGCCAAGTTGGTGAACCACGTAAAATCTCTTGTGTTCATGTGTTTTTCAATTTTGTTTCGTTCTTGCTATTATTGTTATTTTGTGTTTGCATCTTTATCAACCTAGCAATTGTGTTTGGGACCTAAATCCTAACATCCCGTTCAACTGTCTGAACCGAACCGTGTGTCTAACAGCAAGTGTCATCTTTTAAAGAATATTTCCCGTTTTGCCTATGATTATGATGGTTGTTTTACCTTGGAGTGAATGTAGGGTTGTGTCAAGCTTGGTTTCAATGAGAAATCTAGCTCCAGTGTTTTTCAAATCATGCTCTATTTTGATTTACAACGCTATAATTAGGGATGACCATTTGACCGAATTCGATTAGAAATGAATGCAATCTGATTCAAAAACTTAGGGCTTGGTTTGCAATTTTTAAAATTCGATCGGGTTCGGATCACATTGTCGACCCGACGAAACCCGACTCGATCCGACCCGAGCCCTAAATAAAAGGTTAATCTAATATATAAATAAAATATATTTAATATTTTTCTAAATTGTATTTCTTTATTTGTGTTTGTAAGTGAGATTTTGATGATTTTGGACTATTCTCTATAAAAAATTCAACATTATGCTTAAAAATAAATTTTACTCAAATAAACTTGGACTTAAAAATATACTTTAAATATAATTCGGGTCGAATCAGATCGATTTCGGATTATTGAGTTTTCGGGTCGACTCGGGTTCGAATCAATGAATTTGAGATTGGGATCGTGGTCGGATCAACATCGATTCGATCCGAACCCGACACGTTGCCATCCCTAGATATAATAGCCGCGCACTGTCCAAGTGCTAACGACATGTTTTAAAATATCCATTTTTCTAAATAGAAAAAAATGTTTTTTTTACAAGATCAGCTCTTTTTATTTCAATAAATTAAATAGTTTTCATAATTCATTTGCAAGCCAAAGTAATCACTCTTTTTCTTCTAAAAGTAAAATGCTACCTATTCTTTTTGCGATCCAAAATAATTTCACTTATTACATTTTTGGGAAAACAATATTTAATTTATACACAAGTTTCCAAGGGTCCCATAAATTATTTGTACTCACTATTCACTAGTTTTAGGACCAAATTTATAAATGTTTTAAAATTATATGTTATAGTTTAATTGCAAAAGTAACAAATTTACCCTATTAAGTGTATATGTAGTATCTCTTTATATTCTTTATATTACTACAAAGGTACAAAAAATCACGAGATCAAGAGTACTCATGGACAATATAGTAATTTACAAACATGATATAGCTTGTATGGTAGTAATATACTAAATGTAGTAATATGTGATTTGAAATAATACATTAACAATGGACCATTTAGTAATTTATAATTATAATTTGAATTTTTAAATAAAATTTATATGGATGTATAGAATGTGTACTTGTAGCATATACAAATCAGATCTGAAAAATTCTTTACATTTGCATTCAATTTGGGGAAAAAATTGACAGTCCATAACCTACCTCTTTGGGTTTCCATTGCGTGACTGAGTTTTCAATCGAGCAATTAAGAGTCCTCTGGCGGTGTTATGATGACCTCTGTTGATTGATTAGCACCGAAGATAGATATTTTATTAATGTCTCACTATTTTAAATTGTGAGAGTTCTATTTTGGAGTAATGTTCAATTGATATTACAGATTTCGGATAATTCATTGCTAAGGAGTCTGGTACGATGAATTTAGAGGTATGCATCATTACGATTCTTTGTATTGTGATTTATTTTTTTCTTTGTTTATATTTGACGTGATTTGATATGAATACATATCGTTTTGTCTGCTAGAAGTTTTACTCTGTTTAATTATTGGAATATTAAGGGATTGTTGAGGGATTATCGAAAAGACAAAACTTTTTAATTGAAATCGTTCTTTATTTTTTTTTTCTAGAGGTCGCCTATAAATAGAGGGTTATGTATTAATCACAATTCACATGTCCTCTCCAAAAACCTTAAAAGAAATAATAATTTTAGCATCCATGGATCTGCCTCCTCATTTTGATCCCCCTTCACAAATAAATTTAGCCTCTAATCCGTCAATTTCGACACTGATGGACTTAATGGAGAGGTTGCTAGGTACATTGTGGTGGATAGGAGGGTAATCGAAGTCAATTTTGTGCTGCGGCAGGGTGCCATGAACATGAATGACAGTATAGAAGTCTATTGTGCCTTTGACAATCTGGGCAATATGGCTTCTCTTGAAGGTCAAAGCTGGTGGACTTCTGTAAATTCATGGATTTACAGGACATATCTACCTTTTCGACATATGTCTTTCATGTTTATAGCCGAAGAGTATGCAGGTGTGGATGAGATGCATATGAAATTAAACTCTTATGTCCAGTTTATGTCTCCGAATGTCACTATAATAATTGAGGATTTTAAAAGAACTAACCTCCATGCACTCCTAATGACTTACTATGTTGCTTTCCACATGTTGGAGCTTAGGGAAAGAGTCAAAACATTTTGTGGTTTTACTTTAAAGAAACAAAGTATCGGTTCAGGCTATCATGAATGAGAATCTCAGTTTCCTTAATGTAAAGTGTGTTGTTCCAGATTCGTCAGACCCAAATTTCCATTAGAATGATAGAAATTAGATAGTGGTGGCTTGGTAGAACTTTGTTTTTGGTCCCTTGCTTTTGTTTTGGGGTAGTCTAGTCAGGTTAAGGTTGACCCTCCCCCTTTTTTTATAATGTTTTTATTTATAGGAGATATATGTATTATATCCTTTTGTTTAATTACTTTTTTTTTTAGTTTATGTTTAATAGTAGGTAAATGAAATGTATGTTAAGTTCTCTATACATCTGTTGTGCATTATTATGATTTGTTTAACTTTTATCCATGATTATGATGCATAAATATCAGGTGATATAGTTACTAATCTTATTTAAACACTAAATGAAATAGTTAAAAGTCATGACAATTACAAACTCCAAATAGGCATCTTTTCTTCCTGTTAGTGATACAATTTATCATATTTTCAGACCAAATTAGATTTTTTTTTAAATTAATTACTATGCTATTTCTAATGCAATTTTCTTTTGAATTGTATTAGGTACTTACAATTATGTATTTTTAAAATCACTTAGGTATATTGATTAAACTATATGTATGTTGTTAAAAAAACTAAATACAAATTTATAAATATTAATTTACTTTATTATATTAGTATATCTAAACAAATTTGTTCTCATCACAACTACATTTAACATGAAACTAATGTAATTTATTAAAAATTTCCTGATATCCAACATTTTTATCCACCCTTGCTAAGCATCATCACTTTCAATGCAAAGTATCTTAAGTACAGTTGGTGTCTTTATTAATTATTTTGATAATTCTAATTCATTTAGGAAATATGCTATATCTTCTATATTAAATCAATGTATGTAATTTTCTCTACATATGTGTTCAGCAAGTTTATAATTTTCTTGCTGCTTAATTTCCATTATATTGAGATTATAATAATGTTCCTGAACATATACCCACAGTTTCTATATCTAGATTACATATAATATGAACTAATATAATTTATTAAAAATCTCTCGATATACAACACTTTTTGTCCAACCTTTGTAATCATCATCGGTCTCGAGGCAAAGTATCTTAAGACCACTTGGTGTTTTGACACTAGAGACTGTTACATACAATTGAACATGCCTAAACACATGATGGGGTAAATACAATCCAACATTCTCTAGAGTCTGCCCTCGACTTTTGTTTATAGTCATTGCATAGCATACTCTAATAGGGAATTTCCTCCTTTTTAATACAAATGGGAGCTTTCCTTCCAACGATGTCAATGTAATTATAGGAATCATGACCTTATCACCCACATTTGACCTAGAAATAATGGTCCCTTCGATGACCCTTTTACCAAGTTGTGTAATAATAAGCCTAGTACCATTACACATGCCTTGACTTAGAGTGACATTTCTAAGTAACATAATAGGAACACCAAGCTTAAGATGCAGACAGTGATTTGGTATACCAGGGAACTTCAAGCTATTCAAAAATTCCACGGGATATAGCATGTCATGATCGAAAGTTCTTTCCCCTGATTGATCAACTGTGTCATAGCTACGATATTCTTTCACCTGACCATCAACTAAACTCATAATAAATGAATTGATTTCATCAACGACCTCATTCTTTGGAGTCAAAATTGCAAGGTTTGTCAACCTGCCTTCATGAATCTGTAATTTTCTTTTGCAAATTGTGCAGGAGTTATACTTCCGACCGTTGACTTCCTCTATAGATGTGATATGCATTTTGTGCAAATTGTGAAGAAGATCCTTGATCTCCCTGATACACATTTTGTGCTTGTCATATTCTTGTTTTGAAATAAAACGGTTATACATTGGAATATTGCTCATTTCATCAGCATGTTCCCTCGGATGTAGCATAAAGCAGTTAAATTATACAAAAAAAAGAAAAAAACAATCAAATCATTGACAAAATGTAAGTTAACTTGGACTTCCAAATTTAAGAAATACTTACAGTTTAACAAAACCCCAAATCTCAGATATCGTAACATCGTTATAAAAACATGTTGCGCTGCTGGACGAAATGGTCACATTGCCTGGATATAATTTATTTTAAAAAATCTATTCGAATGACAACATTACAAATAATGAAGCATGAAAAAAAAAACATGAAACAAACCATTAGGTTCATGCTTAACAATAGTAGAACATATTATCCATATGCGCTGCTCGCTTTTGCCAATATCACTTGCCATGTTAATAATCTCATTGCTCCAAAGATTAAATCTTTTTTTATTCACACTGTTATCAAATATGAAATTAATAAGAGGCAAATTAAAAAATAGTATTTGGAGCAAA
Organism: Adenophora triphylla var. japonica; assembly: GCA_022495995.1. Lineage (NCBI taxonomy): Eukaryota > Viridiplantae > Streptophyta > Magnoliopsida > Asterales > Campanulaceae > Adenophora > Adenophora triphylla. The sequence continues at coordinate 153,944 of JAFEMH010004923.1, read as the reverse complement.
GATAAAATTTAAAATATCGGTTGTATTCAAGATCAATATACTGCATTAAGACTGTCTGAAAATTAATCATTCGATGTCCAACCTCAGAAACACTAACAACGTAACCAATGACATCTACAACAAAATGTTCTAGTTACTTTTTAAGTCATACTATGAAAAACATTCCAAGAAAATACAATGAGTTTACCAAAAATGGATCAAGTACTCAGCACAAAGTTTTTTCTTATCATCACTTACGCTCAAAAGCATGTTATACTGAACAATTTGAAATATATGCCTCGAAATATTGGGGAGATCTTTCACAATTTTCTCAACATACATTGATACATCAAGTAAAATAAAAATATCTCGTGGAATAACACGGTAAGTCTGTTTGGCCATTTTAACTGTAAAATTCTTAATGATATAAAAAGACCATTCAGCAAATAACCCTTGAAAATCTGGAACAAATCTACTTCATATTCAACAATGAATTGATTGGGCCTGAGAAATAAAGTAACAAATAAATTCTCTGATCATACATTCAAATGATTCAAAATTTATATTTGGAGACTTAAAACAGAAAAACATACATTTTCATCAATTGCTACCAAGTCCATGCTCATTAGTTCACGGGACTTCCTTGTGTTATATGATTTTCATATATGCGCAACTCTAATGATAAACTTTCTTTCGCACCGGCCCTTTTGTAGTTGATCAATTAAGATTGTTTGTGCAACCATATGGAACTAATATGTACCTGGAATAAACAAAATTAGACACATGATTACGATCAGAATTAGATGTAGTAATGAATAAACAATAATTGAACCAGTAGTATAATTGATTTTTGAGGAAACCTATGAATATAGTTTTGATCTATATTTTTTTTTGCAACACGATTCCTACTGCTGAAAGTATCTGATATATAATGGATGACTATTACGAAATTTTGTTTGGAATCATTGCATTTGAGATGGTAAGAAACTGAAAACCTGACAACGCCTGGCACCTAGTAAATTATACCTGGTAATGTTGGTTCGCTACTTATAAATGTATTGTGATATAACTAAGTGGATTTTTAGATATATGTTACTGTATATATAATAGTTAAGGAGGTATCTATGATTGTACCATTTCTACATTCCTATCTATTATGTATCATTTAATGTATATGCATATGTATAAATTTGTAAGTACCATTTATAATTGCTATGTTATGGTATCTGATCAGGTAATTAGAAAGGAACCTATTCATGTTCTATGTATTATATGTTTTATCCAGTTTATTTAATATGGAACGATTTAAATGTGTACCATGTATTATTTCTTTATATTTATTACTTAGAACTATGTATCCATTCGAATACCCCATGTTAATTCCTATTACTTGTAACTCATTAGCAAATCATTTAATAATCTAAAACCCGAAAGACCAATGTGACATGGATGCCTGAGAATCAAGATAATCCGAGAATGAGCTTATTTATCATTCCCAAAATCGTTTTTACCAACTTTAATATATTACAAGTATGAATTTTATAATAAAAAAATAATAAAATAAATAAGTTTCAAAGTAATCATAAAGTGACATTTATGTGTTTTAAAGTAAAAGGTACTAAAAGAAGTGGTTTAGTGGTAAAACTAATTCTTACCTTCAATGACCACAATTAGGCTCCGTTAGTTTACCCGTAAAACGTTTTCCTCATTTTTCGATGTTTGATAAGCATCGAAAAATGAGAAAAATATTTTTCGAAAAATATTTTACGCCATTTTCGACGTAAAATGACTTACGGATTTTTCCTAAGTAAAACATTTTTAAAAAAAATGGTAACTCCCTCACACACCCCCATGTTACCCACCCCACTCACCATCACCACCACCACCCACTGCCCCCACCTCACCCCCACCCCATCGGGTCAAAAAAAAATTTAATCATTTAAAATTTATTTTTAACAACTTCCCACTCCACTCACCACCCCTGCCTCCCCACCCCCCCTCGGGTAAAAAAAAAATTTAATCATTTAAAATTGATTTTTAGCAACTCCCCACTCCACTCACCATCGCCACCCCTGCCCCCACCCCTTGTCGGGTAATTTTTTTTAATTATTTAAAATTTATTTTAAATAACTCCCCACCCCACTCCACTCACCACCACCACCCCTGCCTCCCCCCACCCCATTCAAATTATCTCAAATTGTGTTTTTATCGAAAAATATTTTCATTAAACACATGAGTTTTTTTTTTGAAAAATATTTTTCTTACCAAACAGTCGAAAACATGTTTATCTCATTTTACAGAAAATATTTTACAGGAAATTCATTTTTCAAAAAACATTTTACAAAAATCATTTTCCGTTAAATCAAACGGAGTCTTAGCACTAGAATTTGATCCATTTTCTAGCCTTAGTATTATTTTGCAGTGTTCTAAAAGACCCCTCCTAGGCGTTAAGCCCCTTTTCCAACGCCTAGTTCTAAGTCCCGCCTAGGTCCCGACTAATCCCGACTAGTCCCCGCCTAGGCGCTAGGCCCGGCTCCGCCGCTTAGCATTCACCTAGCGCTTTTTAGAACCTTGTTATTTTGACTGAACTAGACGTGTCCAAAATCTAACCGGAGGTTAATAATCGTAACCGGTCAAAACCGTCAACCGCCTTAACCGTAACCGCCTTAACCGAAACCGGCGGTTAACCGGTTCGGTTAAGGTTAGGATTTTTCGAAAATCGACAACAGGCGGTTATAACCGTCGGTTATTTAACCGGTTATAACAGGTTAAACCGGTTAAATAACCGGCGGTTATAACCGCCTAACCGACAATTTTGAATTTTGAATTTAAAGTTTTAAACGTTAACCCCCCCCCAAGGCCCCAACGGCTACCTTGGCCTAACGGCTCCCCCTCCCCCAACGGCTAGTTCAGCGCCCCTTCCCAGTTCCCTTTCTTTCCTTCCAGCGGCCAGGCACCCCTGTCCCCTTCAATTAAATCAAAAAAAAAAAATTCTTTTAAAAAACAACCACCCCCTACTATAAATATTACCTCCCTCCTATCATTTTATTTTCAATTTCACCTTACATCTCTACTTCTACTCTCTCTCTCTCTCTACTCTCAAATATCCTAACCTCTCTCATATTCTCATTATATTCAATTTTCAGTTTCAGTTAGTTTCCTAAGAATTTCCAGTTAGTTTTTTAACGATTTTTTTTTTTGTATTTCGAGAATTCCAGTCAGCTTTTAGGAATTTCAGTTAGTTTTCTAGAGTTTTCAGTCAGTTTTTTTAACATTTCCAGTTAATTTTTAGGAATTCCAGTTAGTTTTTTTAGAGTTTTCAGTTAGTTTTTTAACATTTTCAGTTAGTTTTTAAGAATTTCAGTTAGTTTCTTAGAGTTTACAGTCAGTTTTTTAGTATTTTCAGTTAGTATTTCAGTTTCAGTTAGTTTTTTAGAATTTTCAGTTAGTTTTTTAGAGTTTTCAGTTAGATTTTCAGAATTTCAATTAGTTTTTTAGAATTTTCAGTTAGTTTTTTTTGAGGTTTCAGTTAGTTTTTCAGATTTCAGTTAGATTTTTAAATTCTAGTCAGTTTTTTAAAGATTTCCAGTCAATTTTTTAAAGATTTTCAGATAGTTTTTTAACAAAAGTTAGTTTTTTTTCTAATTCAAGTCAGTTTTCTAACGAAAATGTCTTCTTCTCGAAAAGGCAAGGAACATGTTGGTTCTACCACCCATCATAACATAGAAGAATCCGAATTTTTTGAGGAACCATTTACACGAAATGAGCAAGATCAAGACGTGGATGAAAATGTTGTTGAAAGTGGTAGAAGGGTGGGTAGGGGCGGCCGAGGCCGAGCTCGAGGTGGTTGTGCTCGGGGACAAGAACAAGAAGAACAACCGCCAACGGTGCCACGTACTTCACGTGCCCTAAGTCCGACACATTTACAATTCATTTTAAAAAAGAGCAACTTGATCCCGATGACGACCGCTATTATCGAGCTACTTGCAACTATTGTCCAAAATCCCACCCATTTACGAAGGGTGGAGGGCACGAGTCAATTAACGCCCACACACGCACAGTACATCCGGATAAACTTGGCATTTCGAGTGATTAAACTCAATTAGCTCCAACCACCACCCAAGGTTCGTATTCCGTCCTATTTAAATTTAATAAGGTCATTTATAGGCAAGAATTGGCCAAATTTGTTTGTGTTAAAGGACTTGCTTTTAACTTTGCGGATGATGAATTTTATGAAAGATTTATAAGACTTTATTTAAATCCCGCCGCCGCAAGAGTACCACGTTCGACTCTCGTACGTGATATTCATAAGGTGGTGTTAACATATCAAAAAACTTTAATTGAGGTTTTATCAAATTTACCAAACAAAGTTTCAATTTATGCCGATGGTTGGAGTGATCATTGACAAAGAAATAGTTATTTAGGTGTTACTTGCCATTGGATAGATAATTCTTGGACTATCCAAAAAAGATTAATTGCATATGAAAATTTTGATCCCCACCATACCGCCGAAGCAATTTGTTCAAAGTTGCGTGAAATTTTTTTAAAATATAAGATTACGAATAAAATATTTACTATTTCTTTTGATAATGCTAGTGCTAATACCGCTAGTTTATCGGATTTGATTAGAGTTTGTCAACCGTCATTTGGTGGTAAGTTTTTTCATAGTATTAGATATTTATGCCATATTATTAATTTATGTGTTAAAGATGGTTTGCATGCATTAGAACAACATGTTTCCCCAATTAGAGGGGCCCTTGAATATATTTCTAGACGAAATAGTGTTACAAAAAAATGGATTAGGTTTTTAAGAAATCAAAATCTTGGAGACAAATATTTTACTTCCGATGTTCCAACTAGGTGGAATTCCACCTATAAAATGTTAAAAGATGGTTTTGAGTATAAAGAGCTTCTTATGGATTTTTTTGCTACACTTGGTAATAATCAACCTTTATTTGCTTATCAATATAATGCATGCACTAATTTGTGTAAATTGCTAAAGATTTTTAACACCGCTACTTTGGCATTATCGGGAGTTTATTATCCAACTTCCATTTTGGTTCTTGAGCAATGTGTTGCAATTGTTACTAGTTTTAATAATTTAAAAGATTGCTATATTTTAGGGGATTGCATTTTTTTCATGAGACAAAAGTGGATAAAATATTTTGCCACTATGCCGTCTTTATTTTTGGTTGCAAAAGTATTAGATCCCCGTGTTAAATTAGATGAGTTGGCTACTATTTTAGCTTTTTATTATACTAATTTATACCCCGAAGGTGACGGTGATCATGAATCTCCGTCGAATATTGTTGAAACTACAAAAAATGATTTGGTGTCTTTTTATAACGAATATAATGCAATTCATGGAAATCCTTCTCAAAATGTTGACTCTACTTCTTCTCAAGATGTTGGTGGTGATTTAGTTGAGGCGGATCCGTATCATTTTTTTGCTAATTTGTATAGCAAAAAGAAACGTCCTCGAGTAGGGACTATTTCTTTCTCTAACATTCCCTTGGAGTTAGACACATATTTCAACACTACTTTTGAATGGGATCAAAGTAGTGATAATCCAAATGATTTTGATGTTTTAAAGTGGTGGTCAAGAAGGAACGAGAGTTATCCTATACTCTCTATAATTGCAAAAGAAGTCTTAGCTTCTCCCGCGTCAACGGTGGCGATCGAATCCGCATTTAGCATTGGAGGAAATGTTTTGGATGAAAGACGTTCCCAACTAACGGTTGAAAACTTGGAAAATCAACTATTACTTGGGGATTGGGTTAGATCGAAAAAGAGAGAACAAGATATGCCTTATGAAGAGGATACACTTGACCCAAAATATCAATACGATGTGGATGACTCTACGTGAAGTGACTAGTGAGGATTAGATTAGTTTTTAATTTTAATTTTTTAGATTAAGTTTATTTTTATTGAATTGTAATAGTTAGGTTGAGGTAAAGGCTACTATATGTCCCCCCTTAATTATAAAAGGGTAAGGTTGGTTGTCCCCCTCTTTGTAATTTTATTTAATTAATAAAATTTAAGGGTACCGTCCCTTTTTTTTTTATATACTTTCGTTTATTTTTAAAAAAGTTAAGTTTTATTTCTTTCAAAATTCATAACTTTTTTTATATATCTTTTTGTAAAAAATGTATATATTAAACAAAAGTCTAAAATGGTCTTATTTATCCAAAAAAAAAAAAAGTTAACTTTTTTATAGAACTAGTTAAAAATATGTTAAAAAGTTAACTGTTTTCTTCAAAAAAAAATGTTAAAAACTGTTTTTTAAAAGATATATTTCTCAAATGCCAAAAACTTGTAAAAAACGCGTTTTTTCTAAGCTTATGAAAAAAACGTGTTTTCCCTTCAACGGACTCAACGGACGGAGGCACGGTCCATTCTCTCTCTCTCTCTCACTATACGCACTCTCTCTCTCTAGCCGCAATAACCGGCGACCTCACCCAAGCCTAACCTCTCCCCCTCCGGCCAATCAATCCTCCTTCACATCCAAATCCAACAGGCGATCTCCCTCTTCTCCGATTTACCAAACTTCCTCGATCCAATCTCTCCCTAATCTCCTTCCCTCAACTCTCCGACTAAACCCAACGACAACCGCTCCTTGCTCAACCTCCTCACCGGTGAAACTCAATTCCCTCACAATCGCCTTCTTCCTCTGTTTCCAAATCCTAAGCCGATTGGGATCGCTACCAATTTACGCCCGCCCAAGTTCCAGTTCCTTGCGTTGCCTGTCCAACTCGATACCGAAGTAGAAGAGCTATTTCAACTGGAAATCTGAGCTTGTTCCGTTCGAAGTTGATTGAAGATTCCCCTCTGGTTTTGTTTGATCTGATGGGTAGCCATTGGTATTGATTTTTGGCTTTGATTGATTTTGGCTTTGTTTAGATGCCAGTGCATTAGTTTTTAAGTGCCAGATTATATGTTGTTGAATGCCAGTTTATAAGTATTTGAGTACCGTTTGAGAATTTGATACATTGGTGGACCGGGTAATTAGATGCCAAACAGTATGTGTTTTGGAGTGTCGATCCATGTATTTTGGAGTGCCGGTTAGTGTATAATTGAGTGCCAGTAAGTAAGTGTGTAACTGAGTGTCAATGCATTTTTGAATGCCAGTTCTTGTAATTTTGAATGCCGAGTCCATGTTTTTTTGAATGCCAGTTCATGTTTTTTGAATATCGGCAAAAATAATTATCGGTGTTTTTGAGTGCCGGTATATGCATTTTTGAGTGCCGGTAAATGTGTTTTCAAATGCCGATCCATGTATTTTTGAATGCCAGTGCTTGTATTTTTTAGAGCCAGCAAAAATATTAGTGTAACAAAGTGCCAGTGTTAGTGTAACAGAGTGCCAGTGTGAAGAGTGCCAGTTCATGTATTAAAAAGTGCCCGTGTAAAAAGTGCCAGTTTCATGTTTATAAAATGCCAGTATGAAATCACTGGTCATTTGTAATATTAACACTGGCATTTATCATGGTTACCAGTAATTACAAAAATGCCACCGTTTATTTTGAACATAGTTGCCAGTAATTACAAAATTGCCACCGTTTATTTTGAACAGCTCTTTGGAAAACACGTTTTTTCTTATCTTAAGAAAAAACTAGTTTTTTATAAGACCAACTCTTCTCAAATAGCTTTGCTTAACCAAAAAAATAAAAAATTGTTAAAAAAATCTGTTAAACACATTTTCCGTTAAAATTTCATTTATTTAAAAATTCTTAACTTTTTTTATAACTTTTTCCAAAAAAAAAATCATTAATAAGTAACATCTCAAATAGTATTCTTTATTAAAAAAAAAAGAAATAAAAAGGGTTATACAGTACAAAAGTTAACCAAAACAGTTAACTATTCCGTTAAAAAAGGACTAATCTGAAAAAAAAGGCTCATTTTTAACCGTGTAACCGTGATAACCGTTAATCGTAACCGTTAGTACACGATTAACTTTTAGATTACGGTTAAAAATTAACGATTTTTTTAACCGTCGATTATAATCGTTAAACGGCGATTATAACCGTATGACCACGTCTAGACTGAACAACAGTGCTTAAAAAAAGTTGTGAAGATAAAAAAGAATAAAGAGTTTACAATCTTCTCTTGACTTGAGCGCGGTCGAGAACCGCAGCCACAACAACATAAATGCAAGATCTACTATCTTGGGTCCCACCAAAAAGTTAAATTAGTGGCCGTACCTTTAGAAACATCCAAGACACCATTTCCCGACCCTTAATGGTTTGAAAAAGAAAGACGACCCATATGCTCTTTTATTCCGACCTTTGACGTCTAGAAGGGAAACAACCCTCTTTCTATAACCTATCGAACCGGTATTTGCTTTGCGATATTTTCTTTCTAATTATTCCTTCACCCCAAAATAATGGTAAAAAAAACACCCTTCCCAAATTATTAAAATTTAAAACTTATCACTAATAATATTTATAATATTTTATCAATGAGTTGGATATATAAATTTTATTTTTAGCAATAGAAAAAACAGATTTCTCGTGAGTATTAATGCTGCTGGTACTATAAAGTATCAGTGATAATGTTACAAAGTGTTTATTTGAATGACTGACACTTATAACATTATCATTGATACTTTATTATACTAACACTATTGATTTGATAAAATGCATTTAAATATGTATTAAAAAGTATTAGTAATAGTGTAGAAAGTACCGACACGTTTTAATAAATTTCGCTTATCTACAAAAATAAACAGATTTTGGGGGTGATACTTTGAGACACAACACGTCCAAGGTTCAAAGTGAAACTTAATAAATATTTTGGTAATAAATGACCTTGTTTCTTTGATGTGGCATTTTTTCTAAACAAAACATGAAAATAGAAAATAGACTTCTAGAATTTTTCAATATTAAGTACCTTAAACTATTCTCTTTACTATTCGTGAGATTTAGTTTTGTTTCAACATGCTAGTTTGTCAATTTTATTAAAATAAAATAATTATTTTTTTAGATTATAATAAACATAACAAATAAATAACCACCCATTAATGGCTCATGTTCTTAAATAACTTCATTAATAATATTATATTGTTTCTCCGCCTCTAAATATATGTCAATTTTTATGTTTGTATCGTAAAAAATGTTCTTAAATAGATTTTCACTTTAAAAGCTATCATACCAATATGTATTTGCAAAACTTAAAACTTAATAACACTCCCTCCGTCTCATTTGAAAATAGACAAATTTTTATATTGGATGTCCCGTTTAAAAAGACATACTCTCCAAATTAAAACTTTTAAATATTTTTTTATTTATGAGGCCCAATTGTAATACTCACAATAATTATTCATTTACTATTTTTTATCCCACATTCTTTCTCATATCTCACTTTTCATATTAAAAACACTTAATCTACTATACACGTTCTCCTTAATTTTTGTACAAAATTAATTTTGTGCATTTTTGAATAAAACAAAAATAATATTTATCCATGTTTGCTATTAAATGGCTTAAATATCATTTCTTTCTCATAATATCAATTATATAAAATATACATACATTATTTAGGGATAAAAGACGCAACTTAAATATATAATACCCCGTTCGGGAAAAAATATTTGAAAAATAAACTCTCATTCTGTATAAAAAAAGTATAATGATTACTCAATTCGGTTTTAAATAACTGCTATTTAAAGATAAAATATTTGATCCAAAATAATTATTGCTTTTGGGGTAAAAAACATTCAAATTTTTATTTTATCCCCGTCTTGAAATTTGTTTTGCTTTATTAATTGAGTTGTTATGTGAAGTAATGTAAAAAGAGGAACATTAAATAATGTGCAATTTTGGTACTATTATCATTAAATTGGGATAATAATTGTTTTTCTTAAAATTTGTGAAAAATTCAAAATCGACAGTTATTTTTATTTTGGACCGGAGAAAGTATTTAGAATAATACTTCCTTCGTTTCGGTTTAATGTTCTTAGTTTGACTTGACATATAAATTAAGAAAACTATATGTTGTGAGTATAAAAATTAAAGTATGCGAGAGAAATTGGGTAGATAATTTTTTTGTTATAAATTTTAAATCGGAGAACGATGTTCATTGTTTGGAAAAATAAACACACGTTCCACATAAAATTAATATTTCTAGCTTTAATGTATGAAATAATGACTAATTAATGTAGAAAAAAACGTAACTCAAGTAGGTGGCCCACACTATAACCTACTTACTTAACGGACTCGTTACCGTTTAATCACCCATTTCTCACCTACACATAGCTCACGCTAAAATTAACGGCCCACTAAACGATTCAAGCCATCACCCTTCACAAAAAACTAACGTCGTCTGGTTTCCGTGTTTCACTGCTCTAACACCTTTAACCCTAACGTCCCTCCGATGGCGTCGTGTGACGACGCCTTCACTCTTCTCTCTGATGGAACCTCCGCCACCACCGGCACCACCACTAACAACCCTAATTTCAGCCGATTACCGCCGCCACCACCACCGCGGTCGCAGACTATTGTACCTCACAACTCCGCCGTCGCTGTAGATCGAAGCCCTAGTCAGTTACCAATTGGGATCGAATCTGCGGAACATGATATTAACGGTGAGGGTTACGGCGCCGGTGCGTTCTCTCAGTTGGAAGTGATTCCGTTTGAGAATGGATCGGATCTAAGTAGATTTAGGGAGAAGCGAATCGAGCGGGATGATCTCAGCGACGGCGGGACGCCGTATGGTTATAAGAAGGCGAGAAGTGCGCCGTCCGGAAGCGGCGATTATAGGAAGGATAGGGAAGAGTGGAGTGACACGGCTATTTCGTGCCTTTTGGATGCGTATCTGGATAAGTTTACCCTGCTGAATAGGGGGAATTTGAGGGGGAGGGACTGGGAGGAGGTGGCGGCGTCGGTGAGTGAGAGGTGCGAGAAACAATTGAAGAGTGTGGAGCAGTGTAAGAATAAGGTGGATAATTTGAAGAAGAGGTATAAATTGGAGCGGCACAGGATGGATAATGGTGGGATTTCCGCTAGTCATTGGCCTTGGTTTAAGAAAATGGAGCAGATTGTTGGTAATTCATTGTCTTCGTCGAAAGCTTTATCAGATGATAAGTTGGGTGGAAGCTCTGGGGGGACCTCGAACTCTATTCGACAATCCAAGAGGTTAGCCTGTTTTACCTACTTGCCATTTGAAATTTTAGGTCTAAATTATGGCTGGATTTGATTACTAATATAATGTTGTCATTGTGATTTACGTTCCAATTTTGTATAATTGGAGCTGTTTAAAGATTCTGATGTTGTGCCTGTATTAAATGGTGGGAAACATGATTAGAGCTCCTAGATGTTTATTATGGACAGTTGATGTTTGATTGGTCCATTGCCTTCAATGATGCATATGGCTAGAAAACCCGCTAAAGTTTAATGGCATTGAGTGAAGAATTCATTATATCCACAGATTTGGCACTTGATGTTTGGTTCTAAATGTTGTCATCCTTTCTACTTAGATTAGGTTGACATTGAGTGAAGAATTGTATGCTCTTATAAATAAGCTGATGAAATTTATATTAAGCTGAATTATGAAATGATAATTGTTTTGGCAGGTATACATCAGCAACTTCCACTCCAGGTGGCCAGATTATTACCATGAAATCAAAATCAATGTCAAACCCTAGATGGCGTAGAGTGGTATTCAAAATTAGTGGCGCTGCTATGGTCGGTACCAGTTCTCATAGTATCGATCCAAAGGTTAATCTTGATATGACCTATCTATCTTATCAAAAAGAAGTTATGACCTATCTCTTACCAGGCGGAAAATTTCCTTCTCCGTGTGATGCAATAAAAAGATAATAATAATGCAGATAGGATATATAGTTGTACCCTTGATTTATAAATTCAAGAAATAAGTGAATGTCCCCCTTCAAACATGATTATGTAGTGAGTCCTATGTAGTGAGTCCTGGCTTCCTATTTGGTTCCACAGGTGGCCGTGTTGATTGCAAGGGAGGTCACATTGGCTTGCCGTGCTGGTGTTGAGGTATCAAGTTCTTCCAAATGATATGTTACTTGAAAAATCAGCTATTGCAATTGGATAAATTTGGCCTTTAATGTACATGCATTCTTTCATGATCTAGGTGGCAATAGTAGTTGGCGGCCGTAATTTCTTTTGTGGAGACACATGGGTTTCAGAAACAGGCTTTGACAGAAGTACAGCATATCAGATTGGGTAATGTGATCAATTCATTTTAGAAGACTATTTCCTTGGATTTTGTAAAATTCATTTTGCCAGCCTTTAAACAAAAGAGCTTATCATTCTGACTCTTCGGTATACAGCTGACTTTCAAAGTAAATAATATTAATGGGGGATCCAAACAATTTTAAATGGCAAAACTATTAAATCTTAGGCCCTGTCTTGTCGAGCGTTTTTGTTAAAACGGAGATAAAAAAACTCAGCTTTTTTTTTATTAAGCGTGTTAGTCAAGAGTTTTAGACGGTTGAATTTTAAAAAGTTGGGGACATTTTGGCCGCTCAAAATTAGCGTCCAGAAAAAAGCTCCGTTTCAAAAAATCTCTGTTTATAAAACTGTGCACCAGACGAGCCCTTAATAATATCAGTACTGTCACGTACTCACGTGAAACCCTCTTTCTTTTGTGATGCCTATTACTACCAAGATTAAATATTTTGAAGTTTGTTTCAGGGACATATAAAGTGTATGATTGAAGAAATTTTACGTTTGAAGTAGACTGTTAAATCTTTTATCTCGTGTATTAATAAGCAGTTACTTTGCTATAACCAGTATGATGGCTACGGTGATGAATTCCATACTACTGCAGTCAGCTTTAGAGAAGATGGGTGTTCAATCACGCGTGCAATCTGCTTTTGCAATGCCAGAGGTTGCTGAACCATATAGTAAGCAAAGAGCAATCAGACATCTTGAGAAAGGAAGGGTTGTAATTTTTGGCGGTATCGGTGCTGGGACAGGAAATCCACTCTTCTCCACTGATACAGCAGCGGCTCTTAGAGCTTCAGAGAGTATGAGCCGTGCTTTATATAGAATGTTATCTTCTTTCTGGATGATTTATTTTTGTTTAAACGAGGTTTTAACCGTCCATGTATTTTTTAGCAGTTTTAACCATTGTACTTTAGATACGAACTCTGGATCCCCTCAAAAGCTAAAGTAGGATGGTTAAAATTGCTAAAAGATTCCTCTAAATTTGCCTACTTTGGGGGATAGTGAGTGCGTATCTAAAGTATAGTGATTAAAACTGCTAAAAAATACATAGATGGTCAAAACCGGAGCTTAAACAAAGTACAATCGTTCAAAATGTCGAGAGACCTTTATTTTTCCAACTTTGCTAACTTGGGTGCTTAGAAGCTAACCCCACTTGCTCTTTTTTCCCATTTGTCTAGTTCAAGCTGACGCAATCCTTAAAGGAACCAATCTTGATTGCATATATGAATGTGACTCCATAAGCAGTGGAGCGTTTGAGCACATTTCCTTCAGAGAGCTGGCTTCTAGAGGTGCCTCACCTATGGACATGATGGCAGTGACATTTTGCGAAGAGAACGGAATTCCAGGTTGGTATAAATTTTCTGATTCCAAATGCTCTATACCATTTTTGTGTATCACTCATGATCCAACGACTTAAAGTCATTCATGACATCACCTCGATGTATGATGATGTCAGAACTAACAATTCATGATCGTTGGATCGTGGTATAGAGCATTTGGACTCTAATTTTATGTCAACATGTGGGCTTGCACTTGCTTTCTTTCTTTCCGTTTCCCCCTTGGATCTCGCGGAAAACTAAATCTAAGTCATATTTGCCCTTCAGTTGTGATATTCAATCTTCATGAGCCTGGAAACATATCAAGGGCATTATCAGGAGAGGAAGTTGGTACATTGATTGATCAAACTGGGAGAGTTAGCTAACACACACAATGTGTTTGCGTGTATGAAATTTGAAGCACCATTCACTGACTTTTTGGAGTCCGTACTGCACTGAATCATTGCTGCAGAACTAAACTTCCACACAAGCCCATCTGACAAGTAGATTGATCCCATAAGAAGGTGGAGCTGTATGCTACTATATTTGTCTAACATGTTAACTGAAGAATGGAGTGAGTAATTGGTTCTCAAGTAGTAAGGGTGGCTAGTTCACAATCCATTAGGGGTTGGTTGTCTCGTAATATGTTGAGATGTATTAATGCTGAGTGAAGTGCGGATATTAAATCTGTGTTGTAGTTTATGAAGAATGAATGTCTGAGGAAGTTGGTGTTGAGTTTTTGTATATTGAACCCTTGTGGTGGGGACCCTTCCCCAGACCCGCGAGGATGCTTTGTGAAGGTGGGAATGTGGGATCGATGTTGGAAAAAAATACACTCATACTTTGTTAATGAGTCACACTACACTCCAAATTCTTAATTCAGAAGTCTATTTTCAAAATATGCTTCTCTCCATTTGTTCCAAAAAGATAGTTTAGATCCGAAATTAGTATTCAGAGGTGGCTTTATCTATCTTGTGTTACCAGATGAACGAAGTTCGAGCAATGGTATCAAGTACTGCTTCCGACCTAACTATGAGGGAAATGTATGAGCCATCACTATAAACCTACGATCGAGTCACTTCAAGAGTCCTGCATTTCTCAATGCAGTTTGAGCAAAACAAGGTCTTGCAAGCGAAAAAAAAAAAAAAAAAAGCAACAGATAAATCAAAGCATGGTTCTGGGAGCACATATTCTCTCAATTTACACAAAGCATGAAATGAATGGCTTTGATCACAGATTAAAGGGGTTTCGCACATCTTTGATCACACGATTAGAAGATGCATAACCTCTAGCGAGTGTGTACGCCTTTCACAAGCCTGGGTGTCTTGACACCAATTGGCATCTATAGAAAAGTATGGCTACCACTTTACCAAATTATGATCACTGATGCAACAAAAACTGCACACTAAATTAAGAGACAGAGAAATGATATCAGGGCAATATCAGATATATAAGCTATATTGCAATTCATATATAAAAAACTTCCAATGTAAAAAGATCGAAGATTGCATACATTTTTTTCCCGGTCAGATGCCAAAGGCAGGACCTTCATTCCTTGCTGCCCCCAAAGGGAGTTGGTTTGTCTGCTTTAAAGAGGCCAAGAGCCACAAGGATGTCATAGCTCCTGATCGCTTCAAGTTTTCTTTTGGTTTACAGAAAATTTTGGGGGAACTCTGTTTCCCCCAAACATATAAAAAGTCTTGTTTTTAAAAAATTCAAGGCAAAAACTCAGTGTTTTAAGACATAAACTCGATGTTTTAAGACAAAAACTCGATGTTTTAAGACATAAACTCGATGTTTTAGTTGCTAACCTTAACTCGGTGTTTTAACGCCTAAACTCGATGTTTTAACTTCTAGGTATTTTAACGCCTAAACTCAGTGTTTTAAGCTCGAAACTCAATGTTTTACGCTCGAAACTCAAAATTACAAAGTGGACTTTTTATAACTTATGGAGAAACAAGTTTCCCCCAAAATGGACTCTTTGGTTTATCCAACTCACTTTGGTCGTGATGACAGCGAAACCACCTCGCCTCACTTTCCCAAGAAGACGCCCCTCATCAATGAGCCCTTCATCCTAAGCCTGCCACAATTCTTGATGAAGGCAGTGTGTTTCACGCGCATAGTTGTTAAAGGCGAAATGCGAGAGGCGGGCGAGAAGTTCCTAGAAAAGGCGAATGGCGAGGCGGTTGAAAGGCGCTCGAAAGGCGAGCAAGGCGGTAAAATAGAATAAAAGAAATAGTAAAATAATATATATGTAAAATACCACCCTCCGTCTCATGATAATATATAAACTTTCCTTTTTGGGCGTCCCACAATAATATATACTTTCCTAAAATGACAAGGAATCTTTACTATTCCCTCCACTCATTCTCTCTCCTACATTATTTTAATACTCACATCACCATTATAATTTACTATTCTCTCCACTCATTCTCTCTCCTATTTTATTTTCAAACTCACAACACTTTCAATATAATAATTCCTCCTTAATTCCCGTGCAAAACCCAAAAGTCTATAAATTCCTGGGACGGAGGGAGTATATTAAACAAAGTTTAAACATGTTAAAAAAAAAAGAATTTTGCATTAAATGAAGGTCACAATTTCACATGTAATAACAACTTAACATAACTAAAACACTCAAAAGTGAGAATTCTAAGACAAAAAACACATTTTATGATCAAATCAGTAAACAATAAGTCGTTTAAAAGTGTGGAATAGGTGAGTTCAAATGTATAATTTCAAATGTATAATTTCATACCTAGTGATGAACATAAGATATAGTTAAAACTTCAAATGACAAAGGAGACCCAAAGTAAAGCGAATAAACAAATTAAATTATTAAACATATTAAAATTTGCAAACCTCCCTTTAAAAATTTGAATAAAGCAAACTATTTGTAGGGGTTTTATCCCACTTCTTTGTCGTCCTTCTAATTTATATATCACACTTATTTTCTTTTGATCGCTCGAGAGAAATTATGAATATCTTTCTTTCTCATGTACGCCACAAGCTATCTTTACTCCATATTATCCCAAAACAACGCATTTGGTAAGTTAAATTATTGAAACTAAAATTACAAAATGACCTAGTTTAACACTGCACATACGCCTATTATGCCTTTTGACAAAGGCGGACTCCTCACGCCTCTCACTATAACCAAGAAACGCCTCGCCTGGCCTAAAAGGCGCACAACAGCCCGCCATAAAACCAAAAGGCAATCGACCCCTAAAGGCGCCAAAACGGCGAGGCGGGCGAGAGAGGCGCTAGCCTTTCGCAACTATGTTCACGCGTTAGCTGGCCCCTAATCTGGATCATGAAAAGACAGATGGGCATTATCATGGCTCGAATCTAAGACCTCTGTTAAGTTATAACAAGTCCCTTACCACCAGGTGATTTAGGCGCTTGTTGGTCAAAGATTATATACATACATAACAAATAAATATTCAAAGTCATATATTCCGTCCCTGTTTAAGCTTCAACATTTTTATGGGGCACACATATTAAGAAAAAGGGTGAGTGGAAAAGAGTTTGTGAGTGGAATAAGTGAGTGGGATTGACAAGTAGGGCCCACAAATTTTGCCATTTTAGGAAATGTGAAGCTCGTAATGGGACACCCTTTTGGGTAAAAGATGAAGCTCAAACTGGGACGTAGGGAGTATAAGCTAACACGGTATAAGCTAACACGACAGAGTGAGATTGACAAGTAGGCCCCACAAATTTTGCCATTTTAGGAAAAGTGAAGCTCGTAATGGGCACCCTTTGGGGTAAAAGGTGAAGCTTAAACAAATACGTAGGGAGTATAAGGGCAAGAAAAATTCAACTAATGAAATATACCAATTAAACGAGGCCAGGTGGAAATTTCTGACAAGAAGAAACTCCAGCATTTCAAAACCTCATAAAATATGAATTGCACAAAACTAAGCATACTAAAAGAAGATAAACAAGAGACATACTTACCACTCATTAGGGACTCGGAGCCTATAGAACTCAAGTGGCAGCTTTCCTCTTCTGCAACATATTGCTAAACCTAATATCCATGATTAACATCGGATGGTAGAAAACACTCCATACTTGTGAATACTCCCTCTGTCTCAAAACGATCTTACCACTTTTTTTTGTAGTTATTAGGAATGAACTTTGATCAATAATTTTAAATTAGTTTAATTATCCTAACGAAAATCTAAAACTTGTTATTGATGGTATTGTTGATGGTATATCAATAACAAGTTTTAGATTTGCATTTGTATAATTAAATCAACCTAAAATTATTGCTCAAATTTTCTTCGTAGTAACGGCAAAAAAAAAAGTGGGAAGAACATTTTGGGACTGAGTGAGCATTAGAAAAACCGATGCCCATTTGTCAACATTGCAATTTCATAACATTGTTCTGTCTGCTAACTTGCACATATATCTTGGTAACACAGAACTCAACATTCACCAACATTTTATCACAATATGGTTAGATATAGCTCCAACAATAATGCATTTAACATCTCACAGAAAATTTAATTAAATTTCTTTTTTCTGGCAACACATGCATCATTTTCTCAAGAAGAATGATGTGTGATCTTCATAAAAGTCTAGAAGCTAAACAAGAAGAAATATACATATAGATTCCTACATTCTCCCGAGTATTTAATGACACAACTAGCACTTCCTCTATCCCAAACCGAATGACCATTTTTGCCCAAAAATAAACTGAATGACCATTTTTGCCCCAAAATGAATGACCTTTCGAAACTTCTCCTTCAAAATACTTTGTTTCTAAAGATTTTTTTTTTCATAGTTCATCATATTTTTGCAAAACTAAAAGTTTGAAAGTGAATAATAGCAAGAATATTTATGATTTTTTTCTATTAAAAACCAACCTTTTCAAAATGTCCATTAAATTCAAAATGGTCATTCATTTTGGGACGGAGGGAGTAATTGTTTACCATATGGAAGTTTAGATTTTCTCCTAACAGCTTCTCGCGAGCGTATTAACGTTAACATTTCTGAGTAGTAACCCCAATCAGAATGTGAAGGTGTTAATGCAGGCTGCCCAATTCGATTCTCTTCAACATAAGAAGGAACGTCCTTTGCATTTGCAAGACCATCCAGAAACAATCGCATTTCACCTTCCGGCCCTGCAAATATGAATTAAGCATATATTGCCTTAGTTTTTCTTCAACAAGTACGTTAATTTTCCTACAAGAATCTACGTAGATATTCTCTCACCTAAGAAATTATCTTCAGCATTGCTGACCACATATGGATAGGGGTAAATTGCTGTATTACGCTGAAACAACATGAAGACAAGATTAACGGTTTTCACTCATCCGAGATCAGAAAGTTAAGAGTAAAAAAAAGGTATGATACACAAAATTACAGGGTTGAGAAGGCCAATATAGGGTGCATTATCAATCAACAAGGTATTTGACAATGAGAAGTGACGCGATAAATTTGGCTCCATGCTAAGTTTCTTCAGGTTCTTCAGAAAAATAGGCTTTTTCTCGCTATTCACCCACTTATATCCAGGTTTTGTACAGTAGGCTTGATGCTGAAATATACAGTCCAAAAAAAAAAAAAAAAAAAACATCACCGAGCAGAAAAAAAGAAAAAAATAAATAAAGAGTAAAAAATTCCCTAAATGCTGGGGTTATGCTGTAATGATCACTCTCAACCATCAAGGAAACTATTTGCAGCTAAGAATGCTTGACTATTAAGAGATGGATTCCACAAATGAGATGAGGCCACTAATGTTAAAGTAAAAGATCAACTGCATATATTGATGTCAAAGTTAACTTTTCCCACACAATTTCTCACTGTCTTTCCATCTTTGTTTTGTCATCTTAACATTGCAGTTACAGAAATCTAACCAGAGCGTAAGCTGGTTTCATAATGTTTTCCTATCTCCGTCCCAAAATGAATGTTCATTTTTGTTCTTGATCAACAAAATGGACATTCATTTTGGGAAGGAAGGAGTAAAATGTTTTTCTTTTTTTTTTTTCCTTTTTTTAATTTCATGATAGGTTCTATGGTCAGCAAAGTCCAAAACAGATGTAAATTTCAAACATTAAACATTACCCAAACAAACTTCAACTTGCTCTTCGACTCTCCCATGATATTTTCGAGGACAACATATAAGTACTGCCTATCAACAGAACAGAACATATTCATATTAAATTATCAACAGCACAAATAAACAAAATCAAAGAAAAAGCCAGACTCAAAAATGGGTAATAGAGAATAAAAAAAAAAAAAAATCCAAAAATTACAAAAATCAAGAATAGGGTAATGTAGGGATGTTACTGACGATTGTATTGAAGACCAAACTCCAACATCAAATCTTTCAAAGCAAAACTCCAAAAACTCTTCATAGAAAGGCCTCTTGAACACTGCAAGAATATACAACACACAAAAACCCAAAAAAAAAAAAAAAAAAAAAAAACCTAGAACATAAGAACAATAATTCGATAATTACAGAAAATTGAGAAGTGGTAAAATGCTGATAGTAATTTGAATTTGACTGACCTCTTTTCCTTCCATACTTGAAATCATGGAGGCGATTGTCAGGGATATCTTTACGGGAGAGACACTTTTCATAGAGCAACCCACCGAAATTGAGCACTAAGAGCTTCTTCCTCCGATCACCGTTCACTGAAGCGGGGAACAGCTTAGTAAGTTTCGACGCCATTGTTGGAAGTTCGTTACTTTAGGGTGCGCTCCCGACTTTTATTTTGGGCGGAAAGGGGAGGAAATGAGGATGATTTCCTACCTCTACCTCTAGAGTGTGCTATCGAGTTTTTTTTAGAAAGGAAATGAGAGGAAATAAAGACTTCATTTTCCTCTTATCCAATTCTTTCAAATGTGAGAGGAAATAGAAGGAAAGAAAATAATTCAAAGAAATTTTTGTGTTCTTATTTTATCTTCAAAAATAAATACTCATCTTTTATTTCATTAAGGTTATAACTATAATTTTATATTTTTTCCTTCTCTTTCTCTCATAACTCGGAAGCACCTAACCTAGGGAAGATTTTAATTTCCTTCCATTTCCTTTCCTCCCCTTTCCTTTTCATCCCTTTCCTTCCCTTTCTCTCCCTAAAAAACTCGAAAGTACACCCAAGGTTTCTCTTTTGGGGTTTTAGGGCTCACTTCACTTCTTCCGTTTAAATTGGAGCATTGTTATTCGCCCCGCCTAATTACCGCCGCACTACTACTAAACTTATCGATAAAAATTAAAATTATATCACCATTATTACTATTCTACCCTTTTAAACTATTCAATAAACACCCACCTAAACTATCAAAATACACTCACACACAACCATTTACAAGTGTAAACAGACAACAATTGACCAGTATCCAAATCCACAATCCCACTTCTCGTCTCTCTCGTCTCTAACAATCTCCAATCTGAAACAGTCGGCAATTGACCTCCTCCGATTGTCGCTCCTAATCAGCCATATCTCCTCTCTCGCATTATTTCAGGATTTGCTTGTATGGGGAAATCGGTAAGGTCAATTGGTTTGTACGAAAAGGTGCTTGTTGATGTATTCAGGCCTGATCTAAGCACAATTCTGAATTGCTTTCTTCTTGTTGTTGCTCTGAAGCATTATTTCGAGCTAAGTTGATTTATTCTCATGGAATCAAAGTAGGTTGTGAATTGGATAAATATGTGCTTAATACGCTAATCTCTTGTATTACAAGTGTGGTGATATTTCTTTGTGTTGTTTATAGATGGAGGTTGTTGTTGTTGTTGGTGGTGGTGATGGTCATGATGGTGGCCGGTGGAGGTTGTTGGTGGGCGGTTCAAATTAAAGTAAAATTTTCATTTAAGGGTTTAATGAAGGTGAAAATTTAACGAATTTTGCAGGGGTATTTAGTAGATAGGTAAGTGATGGATAAAATTCTCGTGTAATAAAAATTCCTTGCAAGTACAAGTATCGAGGTAGCAGTGTACAAGTAATGTTCGAACCACAGAGATTTGTGTGTGAACAATTTGATTTAGTTAGTGTAAAAAGTAACAAAGGGGGTTTTGATTTTGGTTTTTATTATAATTAATGACAAAAAGTAATTAAGCAAGTAAACAAAACAAGTAATTCAAGGATTAAGAAATAGTACACGGATTGGATTCACAACATAATATCATTTTATGCTTTTGAATGATAAAAATATTAATTGGATTATAGGGTTTCTTCACTTTTATAAGAATTGAGACGGTTTGATGACCGGGCTGCAATCCTAATGTTGAGCAATTATCAATTATCACGCAAGATCAAATCAATAAAAGCGCAATTCATTAAGAACGAAAGAATTAATGAAACATGGATCTAACTGATTCACAAGAGATCGTCAATCAGATCTAATCACCCTAATAGTGTTCATGAACAATTCTCCACGCAAGTGAAAGAGTTGTACCAAGTAAAGATTAAAAATATTAGGATGATCTAAAACCACAATTAAAGAAGAATTAAAATATTAGCATAAAAATTTAATATGT
This sequence comes from Adenophora triphylla var. japonica, assembly GCA_022495995.1. Classification (NCBI taxonomy): domain Eukaryota; kingdom Viridiplantae; phylum Streptophyta; class Magnoliopsida; order Asterales; family Campanulaceae; genus Adenophora; species Adenophora triphylla. The sequence goes on along the minus strand of JAFEMH010004923.1, from coordinate 131,973 downwards.
GCTAGCTACTACCAATCCGCAAACTAAAGAATTTAGCTACTCATACCCATTGCAATAGTATAAGAGATAAAATTAAGAACATAAAACCTGAATTAATTGATGAAAAGTAAAACAAAATCCTTAAATCTTGATTACAACCTTGAAAAGTCGAATAAAAGCATCTTCCAAAGAATGCTGGCTTTTCATATATATATTAGGGCAAAAGGGGGTGAAAATTAGGAAAAATGGTTAGAATCCTCCTTGGAAAGGAAACCGAATTTCTGATTTACGGGGGCTGGGAGGTCACCCACTTTGGTTCTACGCGGCCGCCCACTTGTATAGCGACTTATATGATTTCTGAACCTCTTTGTGGGCGGTCGCCCGTTATTCCCCGGCGGTTACCCAGTTGTACAATCCTTTTACGGCTTCTAAAACTTAAGTTGGACGGTCGCCTACTTCAACCCATGCGGTCGCCCAAGCCAACAACAACTTTATGATCTTCCTTCGTTGGATTCGTTTCGCATTTACGCTTTGGTCATTATACTTCCCAGCTTTGCACTTTAGTCCTTGAACTTTTTAGATTTTCACTTTGACCCCTGAACTTTATAAACAAGCTTGCAACCTCCATTTTCTGGTAAATTTCACATCAACTCCTGCACTTTCAAGACACTAACAAAACACATTAAATATCCAAGGTTTTGAACAGAAAATAAGCTTAGGAACATATTTTTTGGATGGGTAAAACCACATCCATCAAATACCCCCAAACTTACATTTTGCTCGTCCTCAAGTAAAACAAAAGAACCAAACAAAATAATAAAAAAAATTGCCCTAACAAATAAAAACCATCAACATAAATTATTTTTGATATGTTCTAAAAATATACAAGGTTGTCGGTCAAACAAGTCTCAGATCCTCACATAATATGCTAAACAAGTGCCAATAAGAAAATGCAATTACATTTACATTAATGCATCTAACCCACAATTTTCCACCTCGGCCTGAATGATGAATGAAATATGGGAGATCATGATCAACAAGATAAGAATGTTTATAGGTTCACTAAGCCATGCCCTACATTACAGATGACAGACGATTCAATTTACAAGGATACTCATATGCATGATTACGCACTTGTCAACCCGATTACTCAACATTGAACAAAAATTATGGCTTCAAGATAAGTCCACAACAATTGTGGGGTCAGGTTCACGGGTACAAACGAAGGAATGGACATACAAATACAAGAATGTGAAACTAAAAGTCTTCAATTGCATGTTACTTCTTCCTGAATTTCAGCTTTCCGTTCACCTTTCTTTCCCCAATGCCTCAACCCCCAAACTAGAACTTTCTTTATACTTTATACATGTGGGGTTGAAAGCATTCCCTCACTCAATATAGGTCACTTATCAATCTACTTCACATAAATAGGGGGCAATTGGAATTTCAAATTTTTTATTTATTATTTTTTTTGTGCCCCCTTTTATACAATACATATCCACTTCACAATTTTTGACCTTTCTCACTCATTTCCTTAATTTTCCTATGTAACCTCCAAACTTATCTTTTCTAATTTCACATTCTTGCAAAGGTAGGATAAACTTATTCTAGGTGTCAAGGGTTAGGGAGTAGGCGTCAAATGAAGGCGAATAGTGGTCTAGATGTTCCATTCTTTCTAAAAGGCTCAAAGTGGGATCAAGTGACAATTCAAATATACACAGTGACGAGAAAGTCGAAGGCTCACAAGAGGGTTGCCAAAGAAATAAAAGCCATAAATATCAAGTAATCTATTGATGAGTTATTGACAAGCGTGCAACCATGTTCTAAGAACCACGAGAATGTCAAAGTGAATCCATAAAGGACACCTAAATTAATGACCATAATCAAGAAATATGATGTAAGTGCATAGTGGTGCAATTTTGTTTTACATGTATTAATGCAATTCTAATTAACAAATTTAAATTGGCAAAAACAGCACAAATCAATCACAATCCCTCAAATCATCACCGACATTGGCCAACTTCCTAAAATATAATGAGAACAAAATTTTCAAATTTTTCATAAAAACCAAAAGATATCTACCCCCAAACTCAAAACATGCTATGTCCTCATAGCAAAGAGAACAAAAACATGCCTTGGGTTCAAAGGAGATATGACACAACAAAACAAATAAAACAAAGCAAATAAACTTACCACCTTGGGTTGCCTCCCAATTAGAGCATTTGTTTAAGGTCGTTAGCCCGACCGTTGCTCTTAATTACATGGGATTTGAGGTGGCCACTTTCTCTTTGGCCTTAGCTTTCCTTCCCTTGGCCCATCTCACACATTCACGGGCACACACGCCCACAACTTTCCACACATTTACCTTTCTCTATAAGCTCAGGTGGAGCCCAAGGGATTTTCGGAACCTTTTTCTTTTCCTTTCTCTTTCTCTTTTCTTCATTTTCTTTTTCTTGGGGACCTCTCCCCCAAACTCATTCGCTGCCTTAGACTTATCACAATCAATCACCTCATCTTCCTTCACATCATCATAAGAGCTGTTATCCTGATCACACATCTTGGAAAAGAAAGTATCAGAAATATCAAGAAAACAACACTCTTCTATTTTAGCCCATGAGTCAACAGTGTTAGATTTTAGAGGGAGGAAGGATTTTAATGGGGACACCGACCCCTTGTGGGATCGGCCTAGGGGGTGATACGGACCATCACAAGAACCAAGATCGTCGGCCTTGTTTTCATGGCACACAAGTGGGAACCCGCATTATCCCTAGAATTCTCACTGTCACTCTTATCTACTTTGGCCCATTCGTCCTTCACTATGTCTTCTACATACAAACATGACTCATCATCATCCATGGAATTTTTCATGGCATCAAACACAGATATTTCAATTTTCTCATTAGCAATAGTCATAGAATGTTTTCTGTTCCCCACATTAATAATAATGTTGGTCGTCGCCATGAAAGGTCTCCCAAGTAATATGGGCGAATCACGACGACTTCCTTCACTTCTTGGCATCTCAAGCACCACAAAATCAACCAGGGTGATCAAAGAATCAACCTGAACTAAAACGTCCTCCACAATACCCAAAGGGTTTTTAATGGACCTATCAGCGAGTTGTAAGGCCATTGTGGTGGGTTTTAATTCAGGAAGACCCATCTCAAGATACAAATAATAAGGCAACAAATTAATGCTAGCCCCAAGATCCAACATAGCTTTCACCCTCTTGGACTCCCCCATAGTAATAGAAATAAGAAAGCTTCTGAGATCTTTCAATTTGGGTGAAAGACTATGTTGCACCACAGCACTAGCATTCACACTCATCAAAACCTTCTCATTCGTCCCATACCCAAATTTCCTGGAGTTTATTTCTTTGAAAATTTTTGCATAAGCTGGAACATTTTTTTATCACATTTAAAAGAGGAAGATTTATATTTACTTTTGAAAACATATCAATCAATTCCTTCATTTGATGATCCAACTTCTTCTTTAAAAATCTACCAGGAAACGGTACAGGAGGTACATATGGCTTGGGAGCGGGGTTAACAACATTCAAATTATCCCCCAATCCATTTGTACTCTTCTCACTTAACTCAACACTTTTATTCACAACAGCTTCCACAACAGGAGTGACAGGGATAGAGGAAGAAGAAGGAGAAAGTACCTGATTGTCTACCTGTTTACTATCTCTCAATGTAAAAATGGCCTTGGCTTGTTGACCTTGACTGGGGAATGTACTGGGTTTATGTCCCTGTAAAGCCTCTGCCAATTGCCCTATTTGGGCCTCGATCTTTTTTATGGCTGCCTCGTGATTATTGGCCAGTTGTTGGTGGTCAGCCTTCATTCGGTCCATAGCCTCTTCCCACGACTCTTTCTTTCTCTCACATGGTCCCGGTGGTGGTGGAGGATGGAGAGGCTTATTCTGCGGTTGATTGCCTCCCCAAGAGAAATTAGGGTGCTTCCCCCACCCAGGATTGTATGTCTAAGAGAATGGATTGTTCTGTTGGAACCTCTGCATATATGCCCTACATCACCTGTACCTGCTCAGAATCATACAAAAATGGACTAGTGGTGGGGCAAGCTTCATAATAATGAGTGTTAGAACCACAAATTACACAACCAACATGTACTATATTACCAACAGATGACACATTAAATGCAACATTAGAAGTACTACTCATGGCCAACTTATCAAATTTTTTATTTAGAAGAGCAAATTGTTTTATGATCTTATCACTCATCCCTATTCCATTCACACTATTTATTTTACCCCTTGACCCATTTTGTTGAGAATTAGATGCTAGCCTCTCAAATAAGGCTTGGGTCTCCTTAGCAATTTTGGCTCCTAAAGAACCTCCAGCTGCATTGTCAACCATAGCCTGATCAGCTTGTGTCAACCCACCATAAAAAGTTTGATGCAATAAAGGTTGAGAAAATTTGTGGTGGGACACTGCACTAAAAGCATTTTAAACCTGTCCCATGCTTCATGAAATGCCTCAAATGAGACTTGTGTGAACCCTATGATTTTCTGCCTAAAAGTGGCTAACGTAGCATGTGGGAAGTATTTTCTCAAAAATATATCATGTAATTCATCCCAAGTATTAATGCTCCTAGGTGGGAGCAACATTAACCACTTCTTAGCATTGTCTCTCAAAGCAAAGGGAAAACACTTAAGTCTTAGGTGCTCGTCGGTCACACTCTCTCTCAATGGAAATCCTGACACTATCATCATATCGTCCCTCAAGAAATTCAAAGAGTCCTCAGATGGGAGGCCATGAAATTGAGGGATCATGTTAAAAAGATGGCCTTTGACCTCATAGCTTTTTGTTGCACCAGTTAAGACAATGCACGACACAGATGGAGGTTGATTTATTCTCATGGAATCAAAGTAGGTTGTGAATTGGATAAATCTGTGCTTAATACGCTAATCTCTTGTATTACAAGTGTGGTGATATTTCTTTGTGTTGTTTATAGATGGAGGTTGTTGTTGTTGTCGGTGGTGGTGATGGTCATGATGGTGGCCGGTGGAGGTTGTTGGTGGGTGGTTCAAATTAAAGTAAATTTTTCATTTAAGGGTTTAATGAAGGTGAAAATTTAACGAATTTTGCAGGTGTATTTAGTAGATAGGTAAGTGATGGATAAAATCCTCGTGTAATAAAAATTCCTTGCAAGTACAAGTACCGAGGTAGCAGTGTACAAGTAAGGGTCGAACCACAGAGATTTGTGTGTGAACAATTTGATTTAGTTAGTGTAAAAAGTAACAAAGGGGGTTTTGATTTTGGTTTTTATTATAACTAATGACAAAAAGTAATTAAGCAACTAAAATAGCAAGTAAACAAAACAAGGAAGTAATTCAAGGATTAAGAAATAGTCCACGGATTGGATTCACAACATATTATCACTTTATGCTTTTGAATGATAAAAATATTAATTGGGTTCTAGGGTTTCTTCACTTTTATAAGAATTGGGACGGTTAGATGGCCGGGTTGCAATCCTAATATTGAGCAATTACCAATTATCACGCAAGATCAAATCAATAAAAGCGCAATTCATTAAGAAAGAAAGAATGAATGAAACCTGGATCTAACTGATTCACGCAAGATCGTCAATCAGATCTAATCACCCTAATAGTGTTCTTCCACAATTCTCCACGCAAGTGAAAGAGTTGTACCAAATAAAGATTAAGAATATTAGGATGATCTAAAACCACAATTAAAGAAGAGTTAAAATATTAGCATAAAAATTTAATATGTGCTACTACCAATCCGCAAACTAAAGAATTTAGCTACTCATACCCATAGAAATATTATAAGAGATAAAATTAAGAACATAAAACCTGGATTGATTGATGAAAAGTAAAACAAAATCCTTGAATCTTGATTACAACCTTGAAAAGTCGAATAAAAGCATCCTCCAAAGAATGCTGGCTTATCATATATATATATATCTGTTCTAAAAGACCCCGTCTAAGGACGCCTAGGCGCTAGGCCCCTCTCCAACGCCTAGTTCTAAGCCCCGTCTAGGTCCTGACTAATCCCGATTAGTCCCCGACTAGTCCCCGCCTAGGCGCTAGGCCCGGCTCCGCCGCCTAGCATCCGCCTAGCGCTTTTTAGAACCTTGATATATATATATACATATGTATACATATATACATACATATGTATATATAAGGGCAAAAGGGAGGTGAAAATTAGGAAAAACGGGTAGAATCCTCCTTGGAAAAGGAAATCGAATTTCTGATTTACGGGGGCTAGGCGGTCGCCCACTTTGGTTTTGCACGGCTGCCCACTTGTACATCGGCTTATATGATTTCTGACCTCTTTGTGGGCGGTCGCCCGCTATTCCCCGTCGGTCACCCAGTTGTACAGTCCTTTTACGGCTTCTGAAACTTAGGTTGGGCGGTCGCCTACTTCAACCCATGCGGTCGCCCAAGCCGACATCAACTTTATGGTCTTCATTCGTTGGATTCATTTCGCATTTGCGCTTTGGTCATTATACTTTCTAGCTTTGCACTTTAGTCCTTGAACTTTTCAGATTTTCACTTTGGCCCCTGAACTTTATAAACAAGCTTGCAACCTCCATTTTTTGGTAAATTTCACATCAACCCCTGCACTTTCAAGACACTAACAAAACACATTAAATTCCCAAGGTTTCGAACAGAAAATAAGCTTAGGAACATATCTTTTGGTTGGGTAAAACCACGTTAATCAGTAAGTAATATCGAAAAAAATCAATTGTGGGTGTACAACATTGTAATGAATGGTAATAGAGTCATTTCAATTGATGACATTTTTTTAAAAAAAATTGGATTGCGGGGGTATTAAGTAATTGTGCGGGGGTGAATAACAATTCTCTTTAAATTGAGTTATAGTTGAATCGATAAATCATGATTTTTTTCACCATTTTTAAACCTACCAGGCGTCAACCCCGCACGAAATTTATGTCTACCTATAATTTTCTTTGTCGATTGAAATAGTTGTTTTATTATATTTTGGTAGATGTAATATTATTTTGATAAATAATTGCAGTAACATTTGAAGATGAAAGTTTTACTAACTTATGAGACTTTTGGTAATCTACTATTTACTTGAGTTCATCGAGGAAATGACTACGGTCGATGAGGAAATTTCTGGGGAAAATGCTAAATTATAAACTATTTCATATTGGGTTTATTATATATTTTGTTAAAGATGAACATTCAATTAATATATTTTACGAAGGAACTTTTTATCTTGATTTATATTAATTGATTACTCCATTTTTTAAAAACTATTTGGCTCTAAAGTTTGATATATTTACTACCCATTCTTCATGAAATAATTTATTAAAATGGAGAAAAAGTTCTATTGAATTCAAGCCACATTAAGTTTATGTAATATGTAAGTTATATTAATAAAATGTAAATTAGAGACTTTTTATACTTTCAAGATTATTTCAGCTAATGTTATATCTCCTTTTATATGTATCAATTTATAAGTCTTTCTTAGTTAAATACTTAAAGTTATTTTAAATCTATCGTCTGATTTCATATCATTAACGCTCCGTTCGTTCGGGGAAAAATATTTTCCCATTTTTTGGTGTTTAGTAAGCATGAAAATATAAAGTCAATGAAAAAGATTTTTCGATCAATGAAAAATATGTTTGTTTCTTAATGAAAAAGACTTTCAAATTTCTCCTCATTTCGTTTTCCAAAAATTGCTTTTTAACACTCCCACCTCATCCACCCACCTTTACCCCCCAACCACCAACCTTACCTTCCACACTTCCCCCACCCCCAACCCTACCCTACCCACCCCACCCCCAAAACTATCACCCCCCTCAAAAAAATTTAATCATTAAAATTATCTTTTAAAAACTACCCCAATCCCGTCTAACCAATTTTTTTATTCATATTGAAATTATTTTTTCACAACTACTTTGCCCCTTAAACACCCACCCCCAGCTCCTAAAAAAATACAGTATTCATTAAAAAAATCTTTTCAAAACTCATCCCCCCCCCCCACGCCAATTTTTTTCCTCATATTAATTAATTTTTTTTTTCACATCTCCCCTGCCAGCCCAACACACCCCACCCGCAAACCCCTAACCCAAAAAAAAATCACTCATTTAAATTATCTTTTAAAAACTCTCCCATCGCCATCGCTATCGCCATCGCCCACCACACCCCCACCCCGACCAATTTTTTTTACTCAAATTAAAAAAAAAAGTAACAACTCCCCTACCCTCCCCACCCACTCATTCACCCCTACCCACACGCACCACCCCCACTCACCCACACCTCACCACTACCCCATATCCCTACCCCCACACCCTACTACCTTGCACCCACTTACGTTACCCACTTTACACCACCCCATCCCTACCCCACCTACCCCCAACCACAACACATCCTATGCCCACCCCATCCTACGTATCCACGTACCTCACCTCACCCCACCCCTACGCCACCCACCACCCCTACCTATTCTACCCTCATACCCCACCCTCATTCACCATACACCCCCTATCCCATCCCATCCTATCCTACCTATCATACCCCCCATCCCTAACCCCACCCTTTCACCCCCTACTTACCCCTATTCCCCACACCCCACCTTTCATCTCTCCTAACCCCTACCCATCCTTAATGCCTTATCCACCTATTACAGATTGTGTTTTCACCGAAAATATAATTTTTAGATTTATCAAACATATGAAACAAGAATTTATTTTCTTCGATTTACCAAACAATCGAATGTAATTTTCGGAAAACATTTCATGTTCAAGAAATTATTTTCCCGTAAACATTTTTTCCAAACAAACGGAGATTTAGAATTCACTTGATAATTAAGTTATATTAATGAAAATAAATTATGAGACTTTTTATAATCTCAAATTTCATCTTCTTTTAGGAATTATGACTACTTAAATTTATTACATAGTGTTCTGTTAGTTGTTTTAACACATGATTAGTTTATCTCTTCATTATTTGATATTTAACTTTTATTAATTAAATCAAAATATGAGTATTTTGGTAATCTTAAACTTAATTAACTAAAGTTTCATTTTTCTTTAGGAGTTGCAACATCCACATTTTAAGAAAAAAATAAAATTAATTCATGATTAATCTAACTTTGATTTAATATCATATTTAGATCATTTAATTAATCTTAATTGATAAACAAAAAATAGAAGATTTTTGATAATTTTAAATTTATTTACCTTATGTTCCATTTTTCCACGAAATTAATGTATGCACATATATGCATTAGATGTTTTAAGTTTTAATTTAATTTTATTCATAAAAAAATAAACATGATAATCCAAATAACATTTCACCTAATGATTCATCTCCCTGAATTATTGCATAAATATATATTTACTGAACATTATTTGTTAAATAATAATAATAATTCTTATAAATGTAACTGTTTATTTCATATAACACAACATATTCAATTTATTTAAATTAAATTACATTAATAATATAAATTAGAAGATTTTTGATAGTCTTAAATTTTTGGTATCCAATGTTCCATCTTCTCTAAGGACTTATTAGAAGTATATATATTTATTACATGTTTTTAATTTTAAATTATTTTGATTCATGATGAAAAGGATTTTGATAATCCAAACACTATTAAAGTATGAGATGTTGTTAATCCTAAACCATCTTCTTTTATGACTTATTAGATGCGTTTATATTTATTACATAATGTTATTTTAGTTGTTTTAATACATGATTAGTTTGGCTCTTTATTATTTGATATTTAAGTTATATTACTTAAATTTTATGAGTAAACTTATTAAACTTAAGTTTTATGTTACTTTAGTACTTATTACATGTACATAATTTTAAACTGGAAGACTTTTGATAATCTCACATTTATTTTAAACAATGTTTTAACTTATTTATTTAATGATCAATTACATGCACATGTATCTATTACATTTTAAAAAAATATATTTTGATTCATAATAAAGAGACCTTTGATAATTCAAACATTGTTTCACCTAATGCTTTATTTAAATTTGTGAAATATTGCATGGACATATATCTATCGAATGTTTTCAGTTATATAATCATAAAAATGATCATAAATCTAACTATTGAATTCATATCACTCGATATTTAATTTATATTAATGAAAATAAATTATAAGACGTTTGAAAATCTCAAGTTCCATCTCCTTTAAGAACCTATTACTCAATGTTTTATCCTTTTCTTTTAGAGGACTTACTACATGCACATGTTTTTAGTTTTTAGTTTTTAGTTTTTAAGTATTTTAATAATTGATGAATTTTCTTTTTCATTTCATATCATTGAATTCAAGTATTAATATATTAATAAGCTCAAGTTTTAACAATTTTGATAATAAACATCACTTTTCAGTTCATGAATTTTCTCCATGTATTATATGGATGTATAGCATAAAAATATCCACGAATCATGAAATTTTGAAATATGAAAATTAATTCTAGTGTAATTAAAAAACAAAACATTACATCATTTTTTCGACATTCATAATTTTAAAACAATTAAAAACAACTTAAACTTTATTCCTCATTATATCATAATATCTGAAATTGTCACGACCAGAAATAAAATGATATCCAAGGTGATAACAGCACCAACGGTAGCACTTGAGTTAGCACACACACACACACACACTTTGAAAATAAAAACAATTTTGTAAAAGAGATTACAGCAGAATAATAACACCAAAATTATTTTTCTCAAGTTATATAAATTATATAACTTGAGGATACCTCTTAGGCAAGACTTTATAATCATTTTATAAAAAGAATTACAAAAGCCGAAAGTAGTTCCCTACGACTAATACAATGCAAGTTCTATAGAACAAGAGATAAAGAACGAAATCCAATCCTAGCCAACACACAACTTGATACTAAGGTAATCAAGTGCGAAATTACAAGGGAGGATGGATGAAACGAACCACAAAGAACTCTATCTCTAAATGCTTTGAAGGTGTGAAGTGTGTAATTGACATATCTTCAAGTGTCTCCTTCCAAGCATATTTATAGTCTTCAATGTCTTGAAGGCTACTCAAATAAATAGCCTTGGGGCTGTCTTGGACGTTGAGAGAGAGTGGGGAAGTGGTTTGTTCCTCACTTCATGCGCCCACATCCCTCAATTATAGCAACCGTATACTTGTTCTCCAAGTCCATGCTTCAACGCCTTGTACTCTCAAGCTTTCTCCATCTGCTACTCTCTTTGAATCAGCAACGACTCCTTTAAAATAGTCTTCCCACGTTTTTGTTATTGTTGATACAAAGTAACTCTTGGAAAGTTTATGCATAAAACGTCATTTATGTATAACTTTCTATTTTCCAAATTCCTCCATGTTTCTAGCTCATTCTTCAATCATATTGCAACCTGATATATGGACATACAACATACACTATACAGATTATATTAGCACATTAGTACATGAATAAATAATCAAGAAATGTACAACTATATAAATTCCAGCACAAAAAATCATCTGAGATATCATCTGAAATCTGAGAAATCATTCAGGATATCATCTGCGTTTTACACTAACAATATCCATCTATCTAACCAAACATTTGAAAAAGTAAAACAAAGATGGAACTCCAAAATCTTTTATTTTTTATTTTATGTATACGGAGCACATAAGGTATCTTTTCATGACTATTCGTTTCAAAATGCAATCATTCTTGCAAAATACCTGAACATCTATTCAATGCATTTTTTTAGACAACGAAAACTAAAATCAATAGCACGAAAAAAAACAAAGAAACAAATAAAAGGAAATCTTATCAAATTGAAAAATAACAAAAGATAATCATTCACAAATTTAATCATAATAAAAACAACAAATAAAAAAAATTAACAAATAAAGAAATTATAAAAAAACACTACTAAAATTTAAATCAATATCAAATGAAAAAAATAAAAAAAATAACATTCATAATCATAGTCAAATGATAAAAACAACAATTAAAACCTAAATAAATATGAAAATTTATAACAAAAACCAATTAAAACAAAAATCAATAAAAAAAAGCTAAAAAACAAATAAAATACTAAACAGAAAATTTTGGGGGAAACCTGTTTCTCCATAAGTTATAAAAAATCTTGTTTTTAAATATATCGACTTGATGTTTTAAAGCCTAAACTCACTGTTTTAAGGCCTAAACTCGTTATTTTATTTTCTAGCTTAAACTCACTGTTTTAACGCCTAAACTCACTATTTTATTTTCTAGGTACTTTAAGGCCTAAACTCAATGTTTTAAGGTCTAAAATCGATATTATTAAGGATGAAAGTGAACTTTTTATAACTTATGGAGAAACAGGTTTTTCCTAAAACTTACTCAAAACTAAATAGAAATACAAAGTCAAGCCCTTATTCAATTTTTTTTTAAAATCACAAACTTAATCATAATTATCAAAAGAAACAAATGAAATTAAAACAAATATGAAAATTTAATAAATAAATAAAATATTAAAACAATACTAAAATAAAACCATAAGAAAAGCAAAATCAAATTAGAATAAAAACGTAAAAATTTTAATCAATAAAATAATGAAAAGAAAAACTCACAAACAATCAAATAGACAAAAGCAACAAATAAAATCAAAACAAATATGTAAAATTATAATAACATCTTAAAAAATAAAATTAAATCAACATAAAAAAAATATAGGCAAAGCAAGAAAAAAAACACAAAATTAAATATCAATCTAGAAAAAAAAAACAATAACAAAAAATAAAGTTATATTTTAAATGAAACTTGATGATGCCAAAATCGTCAAATCAGCCCAAATCCAAGCGTTGAATGCTCCAGCGATTGCAAGGCCTGAAAATAAGAGAAAACACGTAAACTAAGCCGGGGCGGATCCGGCTAAAGGCCCTCCGGCGTGAGAGTAAGTTCACGGTTGATATTAGAGAAATCAAATTGACAGAGTTTCTCCAATGTAAAAAGTAACGTACCAAATAATGAGCCATGGGGCTTGTATTTATAGGAATGGATAGGTAGAATCCATGTTGGAATGAACTTGTAAATAGATAAGATATAATCTTAAGAGAATTATATCTGTTAAGGAGTCCTTGTTTGACTTGAATTGCTATTGGTAACTGTAATCCTGATTGGATAATGAATGTATAATTCTTGTTGAATAAGGATTGTAACTGCTAGCCGGAACGCCGAGGAAGGTAAATGTTTTTCCTCGGCCTTTGGCAAATGGACCGAGGAGAACGATCCTGCTTCCTCGTCACTTGATGAATGGCCGACATGAAAATATGCCGGGGAGAATACTTTTGTTTCCTCGGTAATTGGTGACATGCCGAGCAAAGGACTTTTCTCTCCTCGGTAATTGAGACAGGCCGGCCCAAGAATGGCGACATAAGGTCAAGGTAAATGTTCCTCGGCATACGAGGAAGCTAATGCTCGGCCCTAATACTTGAAGAATATATAATATCCATGGCCCAATATAGTTGGGCCCAGGTTCGAGCAAGCCCATGTTCGTAGCTCGGTTTATACCGTTCAGTGGCCCCCAACTTTCTAGCTTGGCTTAGACGAGTAGAAAGTTAGCTCGTCCTCGGCATCTGGGATACGAACAGGTTTTACACGCGTCATTGGTGGGTATCTGACGGTTACTATTCTGGGGCCCCCCAGTCTTGTCACGCCTTGAACCCATCATTTCGCATTTAATTCTTGGGACTCCGGACCTGGATCTTTGCTTTACCGGGTTGACCCGGATTGGAGGTATAAAAACTAAAACCCCTTTCATTTTACTCTTTACAAACCCCAAGCAATTGAGAGCAAAGGCGAAAGAGATTTCGGGCGATCACAAAGCAACCTTGAGCCAGGTTCGGTGAGCTTGATTTTTCCGGCGAAGTCGCTTTACGCATTGATCCCATTCATTCTTGCAAACTCGGGTATGAAATTTCTTCTTTTCTTACAACTTCTTTTCATGTTCCAGCGTTTTCTCGGGTTTAGGAGTGATTTTGTCCATGCCAAGAACCACCATTGTTGAAGGTTGAAGCTTTTCTTGATAAAAACTTTAAAAACTTGAGTTCATTAATTCTCTTTGCATTTTATATGAAATTTGGAATATTGAATGAACTCCCCCTTCGTTTTTGACTCCCCTTAGAAATGGCTCGATCTTGGGACCATTCTCCCGATTCCGTTATGGATATCATCTTGGAAATTTGAGGGTCTATCGTAGAGAGAGGGTCCATGGATGATCTTGAACTTGGATGATATAAGCAGCGGTTGAGGGGTTACGGCCGCTCAGTTTATTCATTCAATACCCGAGACTCCACAAGAATAGATAGGATTGAGTCTGGTTCTCCCAACATCATAGTGTTTGAGGATAGGGCTCAAATGGTGGAGCACATCGGCTGTTCTACCGGCCTCCCATCGCGAAATGCGTGAGCGTCGAGAGGTACGGCCCCCTCCTCGGCCTTATGAAATGACGAGGAAGGAGATCTTCCTTCCTCGGCCTTATGGAATGACGAGGAGGGAATCTTCCTTTCCCCGATCATTTAATCGGCCATTGTGAGGTAAATAATTTGGTCTCCTCGTCTTTATGCGAGATATGACGGGAAGAGAAGGAGAGCCCTCCTCGTCTACTCGGATAGTTGACGCCTTCGTTGAAGGTGCACAGGCGATGCCCGCCTCGTCAGAAGAAGAGGCCGAGGAGCAGTGGCGAGGAAAGCAAGTGGAGAGGGCACCAAAGCACAGGGATCCCATGATTGAAAAATTGTACTCCAAGTACAAGGTGAACCGGGATGAGTACAAGTTAACTTATATGGGCAAGATTGAGCCGAAGACGGAGAAGGAGGAGACGAACTTCTACTACTGACCAAGATTATGTCCACTTCTATTATAAACGGTTCCAACGGGGGCTTCGTCTTCCTCTGGACCCCTTCATCTGCGAATTTTTGGACGATGTAAAGCGGTACCGGCCATGCTAGGAGCGATGGCACTAGGGTCTTGGTTAGCTTCATCATCCTCTGTAGTAGTTTAGGCTATGAGCCGAGCCATGGGAGCCTTAGTCATTTCTACATTATCCAAGTCATCAAGGAACAATGGTGGTAGTAATTAGGAGTGCCAATAGGAAACCAAAATTGCTCCTCCCCATGTCTAGTAAAGTTCAGTGGGATCATCATGTCATCCGAGTTGAGAGCCGCCAAGGTTGGGAGTTCAGTCTCCTTGTGGTGACCCAACATCTACCTTATTTGTCCCGACAATATGAGTGGACCAAAGATTTGATCAAACGCCTAGAAGAGTTTGCCGGGGTAGGGTCTGGATTGGAAGCAAGTTGAATCCTCGGATCATTTCTATATCCGAGGCGGGATTGATCTTGGGGAACGAGGACGGGGTAGCTCCCTTGTAAATGTTAAAAGAGGTCGTCGCTTCAATGATTGGACGGTACATCCAGGCTTCGTATTTCACGAGAATTGTATTAGGTGCCACGATGAGCGTCCACAGCGACCAATGTATTGGAGCACCTAACATTGTTGGACGTAAACTTTTATCTTACACTTGTAATTTTTTGCATATTATTTTGCTCGTACTTGACACAGGATCTTCTTGCTCGTACTTGACCATTTCTTCCTTGTCTTCTGATTTGACTACCGAGGAAGAAGCCACCCTTGCAATGGAGAGACTAAGTCCTCGGGAGGCGATCGGGCGAAAGAGAAAGGCGAGCAAGAAGTACGCTCTGGTGGAGAGGAAGGACGAGGCCAATGCTCGTGACTTGGTGCTCGATGTCCGGGGTGATAAGCCCTACCCCTTAAAATGCATCGGGAGATTAATTCAGGACGCGGCATCAGGGATCAAGTTGAACCCATAGCTGGTGACATGGTGACCTTTCTGCGGGTGCAGGAGGCGGGAGCGAGGAAAGCCGCCTCGTTGCTCGGAAATACGGCTCCAAGAGCCCAAGCTTCGAGTGCCGAGGCACTGTAACTAAGAAGGCTAATGTTGGTGGGGCTCCCCACGTTGAGGCTCCCCATGTTGAAGCTCCTCCTCCTCCTTTAACCATCCAAAACATTGAGACTATTGAGCGGGCCGACGGGCGGCCAAAGCATGGCCATCAGCGTTCCTCGGCTCAAGGGATTCCTCTGCAAACTAGGACGGGGCCACTTAGGTACGATTGGGCGAGCCCCGGTTCGAAGAGCAATGGATGAGGACGCCTATGATGCTTTTGTCCGGGAGGCTCCCGGCGATGATACCTTGCTTTGTCGCAAGGGGCTCTTAATTGCCGAGGTGAATATCCTTTCCTTGCTCGTTGATCATTGATTTTGAGAGATGCATGCTTAATATGATATTGAACTTTTCTTTCGGTTGGCTTACGTCACGGCATATGAAAATGTTTTGGCCAAGAAGAAGACCGGACGCATGAATGAGGCCAAGGCGGCCACGGCCAGCGATTACGAGAAGTCTTCCTTGGTTAAACTTCTTAAAGCGAAAGATGCCGAGCTTGAGGTAGCCAAGGCGAAGGTGGAAGCCGAGGTGAAGAGGGCCGAGGAAGGCCAAGGCCGAGGAAGAGAAAGCCAAGGCCGACGAGCTTCTCAGGCTTAAAGGAGAGGAGGCGACCCAGCTCTTACGGATAAGGCCGAGCTTCGGGCTAAGGCCGAGGAAGGCGAGCCAAATACCAAGTGGAGGCTGCCCTTCTGCCCAAGAAAACGAGGCGTGGCGCGCTTGAGAGAGCCGGCATTCGAAGGAT
The DNA here is from genome assembly GCA_022495995.1 of Adenophora triphylla var. japonica. NCBI lineage: Eukaryota > Viridiplantae > Streptophyta > Magnoliopsida > Asterales > Campanulaceae > Adenophora > Adenophora triphylla. The sequence continues at coordinate 115,292 of JAFEMH010004923.1, read as the reverse complement.
CTTTGTGGTAGCTAGCTCGGCCTTCCGGGACGCCGTGGACGAGCAAGCGGCTACTATGTTCGAAGATGGATACCTTCATCTTGCCGGGAGCATTTTGGCTGATCCCTCCAGCGGCCTTGACATCAACAAAATAGCCATGCGATATGCAGGGACCAATACGGTGAGGAAGTTAGGGCCCTCCATCACTTAGTCCCCTTCTCTGCGAGCAACTTGGAATTGATAGCGACGAGGATGCTCAAGCATGCGAGGAAGTGTGGAGGCCAGCCCACCTGCAGTCCTGGCAACATCAAAGACTTAGTGGAGGCCATCCGGGACGAGGAAGATCCACGAGGCCATGGAAGCAGGAAGGAAGAGGGGCCGAGAAAGCCGATGCTCTTACCAATCAAACGGACCTTCCTCCTCCTGGCTCCATTACTCAAGATTGGCTTGAAAAGCCTTTTGATGATGCTCAACAATCTTAGAATAGCTTTTTCTGGTTATGCTTTTTGTAATAGATGATAGGATATGTAATTTCATTTGAATATCAATGAAAAATCCTTTGCTATGATTCTTGTTATTTCAATAACTTGCTCTCGTATCCTTGCATGCTAGGCAGAGGCACTGGACTTGAGAAGGTGGGATCCAAAGAAGGTCCCTTATTGCTTACTTATTGAACAAGTGGTTAGGCCGAGGAAGTTTCCTTGGCTTTAACTATGCTCGTACGTCATTTAGGCCGAGGAAGTTTTCCTTGGCTTTGAATATGACTTGTGATCCTGAACCAAGGTGGACCCTTGGTGGGATGTTTATCAAGCCATTAGGCCGAGGAAAGTCCTTGGCCTTGGCTGTTAATCTCCTAAGTCAAGATGGGACCTTGACTAAAAGAGTTGTAAGCCGTCGGGCGAGGTAGATCCTTGGTCTTGGGCGTTGTGGTAAGCCATCAGGCCAAGGAGGACCCTTGGTCTTGGCAATTGTTAAGCCATCAGGCCAAGGAGGACCCTTGGTCGTGGCTGTGTGTAGGCCATCAGGCCAAGGAAGATCCTTGGTCTTGGCTGTGTGTAAGCCATCAGGCCAAGGAGGACCCTTGGTCTTGGCAATTGTTAAGCCATCAGGCCAAGGAGGACCCTTGGTCTTGGCAATTGTTAAGCCATCAGGCCAAGGAGGACCCTTGGTCTTGGCTATTGTGTATCGGAGAATCTGAGGTAATGCCCTCATCTTCCTGTGCTGGGGTGTAGAGCTGATAGTTGCTTTGCATGTTGGAAGAAACTGCTTTCGTAGAACTGAAATGTGATTACATCAAACTGCACTCCTATCAACTAAAAAGACAAAAAGAAAACAAAAGACCGAAAATAAAAGACCAAAAATAAAGAGCTAATCTATTGCAAAGTAAACTAGACTAGTGATAATATTTTCTAAGGTTGTCGGAATGCCACGGGTGCTTGAGATCCTTCCCCTCCTTGGTCCTCAATCTGTAGGTCCCTTCTCGGATGACTTGAGTGATGATATAGGGACCTTCCCAATTTGGGGAGAGCTTGTTCTGTTCTGCCTTCCGACCAGTAGCTTCGATCTTTCTAAGTACCCGATCGCCTTGACTTGGAATACTCTTTTGATGACCCTCTTGTCGTGATATGCCTTGGTCCTTTGCTTGTAATTCACCATCCTCATCTGCGCAGCTAGTCGTTTTTCATCTATCAGGTCCAGGTCTAGGAGCCTATTGACCTTGTTGACTTGCTCATCATAATGGGAGTTCCTTACTGTAGGGATGGCCATCTCTGCTGGTGCCCTAGCCTCAGAACCGAAAGTTAGTGCGAATGGGGTTTCCCCGGTTGGCCCCCGGGTGGTTGTGCGAACAGCCCATAAAGCTAGGAGAAGTTCGTCCCGACCATCTACCCTCGCGTCCTTCAAGATTCTTGGTGAGGCGGTTAGGACCGGTTGTTGGCGGCTTACGCTTGGCCGTTGCCTTGGGAGTACGCTGGCGAAGATTTTGCATGGCGTACTTTGACTCTTCCCAATTCGGTTGTAAATGCCGTGGAGAATTGGAGGTCATGGTCGAAACAATTGTATGCGGAAGGCCAAATCTGCACCGGATGTTGTCATGAACAAAGTTGATCGCGTTCTCTTCCGTTATCTTGGCGATGCCTTGGCTTCTATCCACTTGGAGAAGTAGTCAACGGCTACTATCACGTACTTGCAATTACCACGGGCGGGTGGGAAGGGTCCAATGAGGTCGATCCCCACATATCAAATGGCCACGTAGGTATTACAAGTGTTTGCTCGGCTGCGAGTAGTCTTGGAATGTCGAGAGAACCTTTGGCATTTGTCACATTTTCGAACATAGGCATGCGCGTCTTCCCTTAGGTTCGGCCGGTAGTAACCTAGCGATATGATTTTGTCGGCTAAGGTTACGGCCCCGGGTGTCCGCCACAAACACCTTCATGTACTTACGCCGGGAGGTTTTCGGTTTCCTTGGGATAGACACACCTTAGCGGGGGCTTCGTGAAAGATCTTCGGTAGAGGACTCCGTTCACCACCACGAATCTTGGAGACCTCTTCTTGATAAGCTTGGCTCGAGCATCATCTTACGGGAGTTTCTCCTTTTCAATGTATTCGATGTAGTCATCGATCCGGCATCTCTCTTCCTCGTCCGAAGCATGACTTGTAATCTCTCATACGCGGGTTCCTCGGCATAAACTACATATGGGTTGGTCTCAAGGAAGGAGGCACGTCCATGGTGGCTAGTTTGGAGAGAACGTCTGCGACTTGGTTGTCTTCCCTTCCTATACGCTTGAGCTCGAAAAATTCCATTTTCTTCGTCATATCTAGGACCGAGGTCTCTATATTTGGCAAGGGTGACGTCTTGAGTGTTATATTCTCCTTTCACTTGTTTGACAACAAGTTGGGAATCACGAAGCGGCCGCCTTAGTTGCTCCGTAGAAGGAGGCCAACTCAATGCCAAATATGAGAGCCTCGTATTCGGCTTGGTTGTTAGAGGCGAGGAAACTGAAGCGGATGGCATCTTGTATAGTATATTCTCCTTACGGGCTTGCTAGTACTACTCCCGCTCCGCTTATTTCCTTGGTAGGCGATCCGTCAGGTATACGGGATCCAACAGGTTGGATGGGAGTTGATGGGAGAGTCTTTTCCTCGGCGCATTTTGCTTAGGGAGGTGGGGAGATGCTCACCCATAAAGGCAGTCTCGACCATGAAGTCAACCAAAGGCTGTGCTAGGAGGGTCTTCCTTGGTTGGTAAGTGATATCAAACTCGGTTAGAGCGATTGACCAATTAAGGAAACGTCCTGAGCCGTCCAACTTGTGAAGGATTTTCTTCAATGGTTCATTGGTGTAGACGGTGATAGGGTGTGTAGAAAAATACGCACGCAGCTTCCTTGAAGCAATGACTAGTGCGTATGCTATCTTCTCCACATTAAAATATCTGCTTTCTACATCTGACAGAGCTTTTGAGACATAGTAGACAGGCTTCTGAATTCCTTCATCCTTTCGAACTAAGACAGCTGCGACAGCGTGATCAGTGGCAGCTAGGAAGACATATAGCATCTCACCGGTAGTCGGACTGCTAAGCAAGGGAGGGGAACCCAAGTACTCCTTCAAGCGGAGGAACGCTTCCGAGCATTCAGGAGTCCAGGAGAAGCTCTTGGTACCCTTTAATACCTTGAAGAAAGGCAGTGACTTGTCGGCAGACTTGGCGATGAATCTTCCAAGCGCAATTCTTCCATTAAGTCTTTGGACCTCCTTGATGGTGGTAGGTTCCTTCATGTCAATGAGCGCCTTGATCTTTTACGGGTTTGCTTCAATCCCCTTTGGGAAACCATGAAGCCCAGAAATTTCCTGCGGTAACTCCGAACACGCACTTGCTTGGATTCGGCTTCATGTTGTTGGCTCGGAGGTTGTGAATGGTCTCTTCTAGGTCGGGAACGTGGTTGCCTTCCTTGGTCTTTATGACCATGTCATCAATATAAGCCTCCATGTTTCTACCTATCGACTTGCAAAAACTTGATTTACCATCCGTTGGTAAGTGGCACCGGCATTCTTGAGCCCAAAAGGCATCATGATGTAGCGAAATTCCCACGGGTGTTTGAAAGAGCGGTCTTCTCGATGTCTTCTTTCGCCATTTTTATCGATGATAGCAGAGTAGGCATCTAAGAAGGCGAGAGTTTGGTGTCCGAGAAATGGAGTCCACTAACTTGTCGATTACGGGGAGAGGATAGGCTGTCCTTGGGGCGAGGCTTTGTTTAGATCGGTGAAGTCTATGCACATACGCCATTTCCCATTTTGCTTCTTCGCCATAACGACATTAGCCAACCAAACGGGGTATTTAACTTCGCGAATTATTCCGGTGAGTAATTTCTGCACCTCTTCTTTTATAGCTTCCTCCTTGTCTCTTGCAAAATTTCTCCTCGTCGAGAAATGGTCTTCGCTAAAGGATCAACTTCTAAGCGGTGGAGGGCTACTTCTTCATTGATTCCCCTCATGTCTTCGACTCTCCAAGCAAAGGCGTCGAAATTTTTTCAAGAGGATATGATTCTTTCTTTCTCTTCCTGTGATAGTGGCCTCCTAGCTTGATTTTACGTTCGGGATAGTCGGGATTAATGACTACCTCTTCTAGCTCATCTACGGGCTTCATTTCTGGTCCATCTCGAAATTCCGGGGATTCGATGATGATCTCTCGATTCTCCTCCCTTCATTGTCGTTTACATTGAGGCCTTCTTCCTCCATAAGTTTATCGATGTACGGAAGATCGTTCATCCCAGTGATGGTTGGCCCCCGAGTTCTGGTCATTGACGAGAATGGGGTCTTCCTCGGAGATGGGTAGAACTAGGCCTTGGTCATCCGCAGTTTCTAGGACCATAGGCTCCTCTTCCTCACTTTCCCATATTTCACGGATATAGTTCATTCTAGAGCTAGTTTCCGTGGTTTTCTGAGATTTGGTGATCTTGATGTTCTCCTCGGGCGTATCTATCTCCACGCTTTTTGACTTTTTCCGGCTCTTGACAACATGTTCCAAGAAATCTTTGGGGGTTGCCCTCACGCATCCAATGCCAGCACGAGTGGGAAATTTAACTCGTTGGTGAGGAAGGGAGGCTACCATCCCAAGTTTGGCTTGACTTGGAATGCCGATAATCGCATGATAGTCACTAGTCAAATCCATGACTATAAAAGTGACAGTAGCTTTGGATCGGAAGGGATGATCGCCGACTTCGAGTTCCAGTTCTACAGTTCCCTTTGCTCCAACCTTATGGTTGGTGAATCCTTCAAGCCTTCCATGATATGGCTCTAGCGAAGTGTCTTTCAATCCCATTTGTTGGAAGGCTGAATAGTACAAGATGTCACGGGAGGCCCCCGTGTCAACAAGAAGTCTTTCGGATTCAACATTGTCAATTCGACCCTTGATGACCAATGGCTGCTCACGAGCTGCTCGACTTCTGCCAACTCATTCGGAGAAAAACTAATGATTTCTTACGCTTTATGGATCCGGGCGGGGACATGGTATACTTTGCTTAGCTCGTGGATGCGGTCCACTTAGCTTCCTGGTGGAGGTCACCTCTTCACGAATCACATGTAGTTTAGCCCTAGGAGGCCTTCGATCTTCATCCTCACTCTTGGAGTCATCTTCACTCTCCTCTTGCTTCCGCTTTCGCTTGCCATCTTTCTTCATGACATAACGGTCTAATTTTCCCTCGTCAACCCAGTGTTGGATTATCTTCTTAAGGGCCCAGCAACCATCGGTGGTGTGCCGTTGTCCTTGTGAAAATCACGGTATTTGTTCTTGTTGCGGGGATACTTTGGGTTATCGGTCGGCGGACGAGGTGGAGGAAGGTTCACCATCTGCATGATTTCGGAGATGGGCTTTGTAAGAGGGTGAACTCTAGCTTCTCGGTGCTTGGTTTTATTCTTTCCTTTCTTGCCGTTCCCATTGTCATTACGTCGGGAGTTAGTTGCTTCGGGTTCCGTCTTGTCGGCACCCTTTTCTTTGTCTTGTCCTCGGCCATGGAAATGGCATAAGCCACTTTGTATAATTCGGCCTTGGACTGGGTTCCACTGGTGAGAGTTCATAAATGAGGGGCCAGATTTTAACCCGAGTTGAAGCAAACTATGACCTCCCTATCGGTAAGGCTTTCTTCGACTTGATGCCATCTTTCGGAACCTATTGTAGTAGCTAAGGGTGGTCTCTCCCTTCCACTTGCTCAATGTTGGCCAAGTCGGTTAATCTCATCTTCCTCTTCCCAGTGTGGCAAAGTGATCTAAGAACATTCTCCTCATGCCCCTCCGGCCAATCGATGCAACCTTTCTTAAGCTCACGGAACCGGGTCAAAGCATTCGGAAAAGGTGCTTGCGAAAGCTTTGCGAGCAAGTCACCGGCGGATGGTGAGGAGATTCATGGTTTGTTCAAAACTTTGCACATGGTCCTTGGCGTCGGTGGTTAGTTATATTTCTCGAAATTTGGGAGCTTGAGGTTAGGATGGGGAGGTGCTTCAGTTATCCTCAAGGAAAACGGACGGGTGGCCCAATCATAATCATCGTCATTATATTTCTTTCCCCTCTCCATATCATCCGGCCTTTGCTTCGGCGGCTCCCATTGCTTTGTTTCTATTTCCTTCTCCTGCTTGAGCGAGTGCTTCGTTGGGAGCTTCGGCGACTTTTCTTTGGGGCGATCATTCACCCTACTATGCTTTTCTTCATGTCGGTGGCCATCACGTTTGGAGGGGGCCCTATCACGTCTTGGTTCCAGGTCTTGTGCTCCAAGTATCATCCTGTAGGGCTCTGGGGTCCTCGGCCTAGCAAATTCCCGATGCCGAGGACGAGGAGAGTCCGGTCGACGAGGACGATGAGAATGAATGACGAGGACGAGGAGAATGCGGCCGACGAGCTCGAGGAGACGCGGGCGCCTAGGTGTCATGATGAGGCGAGCGAGGTGATAGGCGCCTATTCAAGGCGAGTCTTGTTCTTAGGTCCTTGGAGTTCACTTCCTCTTCCCTAGGAGTTATTTGGCTTCTCGGGTCGACCGCGGGCTCCTTATGCTTCTTTGTTATGCCGAGGATGAGGAGAATCCACAGGAGGCTGGCGGTGGTAGCTCGGCGGTCTTCGGGGGAGGATCACGATGCTCTCCTGTTCCTTTCTCAAAGGTGGGCCCATTGATGGTACAATGAAGGGAGCCATGGAATGATGCGGGTCCATTTGCAATGAGCAACTTGTGTCTCATACATCCTTTGCAAAGTCTCCATTTGTTTGTGTAACAAAGCGTCGGTCAACGGGTTGAGATCCTCTGCTTGACCAGGCGTCGGCATTCTTTGTTTTCTTCCTTCTGCTTGCTTCCCACGAGTACGAGTAGGACGAGGAAGGTCGTGCCCTCTCCTCGGCATTTGCACGACCCACGGAACGAAGAGTCATGGCGAGGGGAGGAATGGCATCGGCTTGAGGTAGAGGAGGAGGAGGAGGCAGTGGCTCCTCGGCTCCGGTGTTTCCCCCATTCACTTGGGTGGGATCCTCAGCTGTAACACTTGTGAATTGTCCGTCCATTATGAATCAACAGCAGGTTATTAACAGCAAATATCTCAAAAATCACAATTTCAATAGAACCAATTTTGAGGTCAAAATTAGGGCAAATTTTGACCATAAACAAACTGCCGATTGTAATTCTTTCGAAACAAAACGAATTCAAGCCAAACTGAGGCGGAATTTCAACGCCAAAAATGCCTTCAACGGAATCTGGGTATTTTCCGGTCAAATTATGCAGATTCAGGCGATTTTCAAGAACAAACCCGGCGATTCCGAAATTCCGTTCCAAGAAAGAACAATTCCGGCAAGAAAATTGGCTTAAGGCGAGCGTCTTCCAGGCCAAACAATGAGTGTTTGAATCGATTTCCCGGCAATGGAACCAATTGATGATGCCAAAATCGTCAAATCAGCCCAAATCCAAGCGTTGAATGCTCCAGCGATTGCAAGGCCTGAAAATAAGAGAAAACACGTAAACTAAGCCGGGGCGGATCCGGCTAAAGGCCCTCCGGCGTGAGAGTAAGTTCACGGTTGATATTAGAGAAATCAAATTGACAGAGTTTCTCCAATGTAAAAAGTAACGTACCAAATAATGAGCCATGGGGCTTGTATTTATAGGAATGGATAGGTAGAATCCATGTTGGAATGAACTTGTAAATAGATAAGATATAATCTTAAGAGAATTATATCTGTTAAGGAGTCCTTGTTTGACTTGAATTTCTATTGGTAACTGTAATCCTGATTGGATAATGAATGTATAATTCTTGTTGAATAAGGATTGTAACTGCTAGCCGGAACGCCGAGGAAGGTAAATGTTTTTCCTCGGCCTTTGGCAAATGGACCGAGGAGAACGATCCTGCTTCCTCGTCACTTGATGAATGGCCGACATGAAAATATGCCGGGGAGAATACTTTTGTTTCCTCGGTAATTGGTGACATGCCGAGCAAAGGACTTTTCTCTCCTCGGTAATTGAGACAGGCCGGCCCAAGAATGGCGACATAAGGTCAAGGTAAATGTTCCTCGGCATACGAGGAAGCTAATGCTCGGCCCTAATACTTGAAGAATATATAATATCCATGGCCCAATATAGTTGGGCCCAGGTTCGAGCAAGCCCATGTTCGTAGCTCGGTTTATACCGTTCAAAACTATAACTTTACCCAAATCAAAAATCAAAGCAAAGCAGTTATTAAATAAAAATATAAAATATAAACTCAAATTCTATCAAAAGAAAAATAAAACATTGAAAAGGAATGTGAGAGGGAAGAAATTGTTTTAAGTGAGAAGTTTTTCTTCATGTCAATATGAAAGCAAAAGGTGAATGGAATTGTGTCGAAAAAATGAGGGAGTTACGTTTGTTGGAGAGTTGGTATTGCTATTGTGATTTCACTTATATGCCTTTTAAGACACAATTTTTATCTTGTGTGACTTTTCAACTCTTAAGTTTCTTATTCTTCCACTTGGCATGCCTATTAGCTATATGTTTTTTTCTATACTAATAATCTTATATTATATAGAGAATAGGTAAAGTGACTCTAATGTAACTAATTAATTTTTATTATTTAAGAATTAATAGATTAGACCTATTAAATTCTATAAATTCATCTCATCTATTTGCATACCTGTATTTTTCTATGATAATAATTGTACTTTATTATTTATTAAATGACCAAATAATTTACTACATTGCATAATCAAATAGCTATTCATTGTATGTAGTATTCTAAGGTACACATATATATAGTTACTTGAATATATAATATTAATCTATTATATTTATCCCTTTACATACCATACCTACGCTTATCGATGAAAGGTATCAACTAATTCGAATAATTTGAAACGTCGAAAGAATTTGAAAAATCACCCCACTTGGAAGCATGAGAATTTAAGGAATTTCGAAAATATACGATGTGCCACAACCAAACGCTTTTTCACTGACTTTAAAATACTATACTCCCTCCGTCCCAATAAAAGCTTCACCAATTATCCAAAAGGGCATCCCGTTAGAAGCTTCACCTTTCCTTTTTTGGCAAAGAATCTTTACTATTCCACCCACTCATTCTCTCTCCTATTTCACTATTATACTCACAACATTTTTCAAATTTACTATTTCCTCCACTCATTCTCTCTCCTATTTTACTATTACACTCACAACATTTTTGAAACCCTTAATTTGCGTACCGCGAAAAAATGGTGAAGGTATTATTGAGACGGAGGGAGTATTATAAATTTCCATTTGATACTATCCTCAGGTAGGGATGATCAAAATCGGTTTCGGGCCCAGTTTTGGTTCGGAACCGCCGGTTTCGGTTCGAAAAATGTATGACCCTTAACCGGCCCGGATTGCTCACGGTTTCGGTTAATCCAGTTTCGGTTTTCTCCCCGATTCGTCCAATTCCGGGCTTTTTCCGATCCGATTCCGGTCCGATTCTATTGAAAAACAATGAATTTTCGTTCGGTTTCGGGCTTTTTCCGGTCCGGTTCACCATTTTGGTGACCCTTAACCGACCCGGCTCCAAACCGATTCCGGTTACCCCGGTTTCGATTTTTGTGACGGTTCATGGCGATTCCGAGCTTTTCCGATCCGATTTCGGTCCAGTTCCGATCCGGTTTGGCCATCCCTATCCTCAGGTCCCAAATGCTTTTTTTTATCCTAACAAAAATACTTTTGGTTTTAGAGCTTAAAATTAAAATTTGATTTAAAATACTCCCTACGTTCCATCTGAAAAACACAAAATTAGTCTTTACGAGAATTAAGAATATTGTATAGTGAAGTACTCCCTCCGTCCCAGCCGAGTGTACACTTATTTTCCTTTTGATCCGTTCCAGCCGAGTGTGAACTACCAAAAATGAAAAAGGTTTTAATATTTTATATTCTCCATACCCCATCCACTCATTAACTTCACTCATTCTTCACCATACAATTTATTCAACCAACCTACTATTAACTCCACTCATTCTCTCTCTTCATTTCCTACCACACATTTTCATTATCTTAATAGTATTTCTTAGTTTGCGTGCCCAAAATCTTGGTACACACTTGGGTGGGACGGAGGAAGTAATTGTTATGCATATGAAAAGTGAGGTAGAAGAAAGAAAGTGAGCTATGAAATAATAAATGAATAGTTATTGTAAGTATGATAAATAAATCCCACAAATAAAAAAGTATTAAAATATTTTTATTTTGGGACTTTTTTAATGGAACACTCAAAATAAAAATTTATACATTTTCGGATGGGACGGAGGGAATAGTTGTTATTTATGGGTTAAAATTATTTTAATTTCAATTTCGTCCATATGTTAAAACTTGTTTAATTTTATTAATTATTTTTTAGTAAAGTGTTGTATGGGAAAAAATCTTAGAAGTTAATTTGATTTTTTATTACAAAATTTTAGAAATAATTATATTTATAAAAAAATGGTGAAAATCCTAAATGATAGTGTAACGAATGTGTACCCGATTTTTTTTTGAAAATCAAACGGAGTCGCCACACCATTTTTGTTTTAAGAGCCAAAACTTTGAAAAATGCCCGGGATTAGAGATTTGGGTTCGGAGGTCACGTTACACGCCGGGAAGAACGTTAGTGTTCACCCGGAATGCCTCGTAAAACGAGTCTTTCAAGCATTAAAAACCATTTGTGTGTGTGTGTGTGTGTTTTGGCCAAAATAAGTTGAAACTGAAAAGTAAAAATTGGAAATTCTTTATTAGACTTTGAATAAATCCCATGATTTTTGGTGTGATTTTTGGGTTGAGTTTTGGGACTCAAAAGATTTTTTGAAGTTGAAAAACATTTCTGCCAGAATGAAAAAGGCAGTGAACACTTTATTTTAAAATGGGTTTAAGGGCTTAAAAATCTCAAAATCTGGGGAAATTCAGAGAATGAAAGTTGTTCAAAACACCTTAAATAAGGTTTCCGTAAAAGAACTTTCCCATTTGGAGGTGATTTGGTGGACCAAAACCTTCTGGAAATCTCAGATATGAAATCTGGACTTCCAGAGACTGATGAACTGATCTTTGAAAGAAAATTTGAAAAAGGGAGTTTTACTCACGCAAAAAATAAAGTAAAAATATGTTTGGAAATCTATGGATGTTGGATACAAAAAGTGTTTTGTAGTCAATACCAAGTTCCAAGTTTATGTATGTCCAAAAAATTAGACCATGGACAGAGGTCTTAGAGAAAGGCTACTGGACAGCAACTTCCTCTTGAAGAAAAACATGATTTTAAAGGGGGTTTGGCATCCATGCTTGTCCCCATTTCCCTAAGATTTGATTAGTGATCACTAAACATTTTAGTGGTGATCTACTATATCAAGCTATCCTTGGGGTACATTAGGACTTAAGCATTTCATTTGCTTGGGAAGGGGAATTTTATCCTTTGAAAATGAGATTTGATGTATGAAAATGATTTTTAGGGTTTTGAAAACGTGTTTGCAAGAAAGTAAAGACACTTTGAAAGTAATGTTGATCCTTGTAGAGGATCATCCATGGAGATGAACTTCCATGGTGATCCTCTTGGATCTAGAGCAAGAGGATGAACAAACTACATTTTGGAGTTTGAAAATGCATGCATGGATGAGAGAAATTTAGGGTGAGGAGAAGGAGGTTATACCTATCTTCTTTATGTTTTGTGTTTGAATGGATTCAAGGCTTGAATGTGTTTAGGGTTTGTGATTAGAGTTGGTCAAAGAGAAAACAAGTAGATAACAATGAAGTCCTCTATGTTTTCTCTCTAATCCTCCTCCTAAGGGGTGATTTGGGCTTGGTTTAGTGTATGTATGAGAGTATGTATGAGAGTGATTTGAAAGTGTTTTGAGTGAGTGGGATTTGGGAAAGATTCAAGAGAAAATGGTGGCAATTCAAGTGAATTCCCACTGTTTTCTCCCTATTTTTCGCCAAGGTGCAGTTGCAAATTGTGTTGTTCCTCTCATTTCTGTGACTGAGGCCTCAATTTATAGGCACTCTGAAATTACAAACCTATCCGCGCGGATGACTCTGTAAGCGTGCACTGTTCATTAAATGCTGCTCCAGGCTTTGGACAGAAAGAATAAAATTCAAATTAAGCAACCAGAAAATGTTCCAGCCATTTCTATTTCGGGTTTTTGACCATTTCTTTTGCTTTTTTGATTCTTTTACATGGTTTATCTTTAAATGGCAATCCCTAATCTACCCTCACTTTGTTAGGAATGTTAGGAATTGTTAGAAATGTTAGAAATGTTAAAACTTTCGTTAATTTTCTAACGAAAATTTTGACAACTCAAATTGGAGCACTTACAGTAACCCCTCGGCGACGGTGATTTCGAAGGAAGCGGGGTCGTCGATAAGAGTAAGGCTCCATATTTGACAGGATGATCGAGTGGCTGGACCTAGCGATAGGCTACCTACCACTACAAGGAAAACCGAATTTAGAGACGGAAATTTAGAGACGGACGGAATCCGTAGCTAATTTGGCGACAGATTAGAGACAGAACCAAAAATCAGAGACGGATTCGGATTCCGTCTCTAAATTAGAGACGGATTCAGATTCCGTCTCTAATTCAGAGACGGAATATGAATCCGTCTCTAATTTAGAGACGGAATCCGAATCCGTGTCTAATTTAGAGACGAAATCTGATTCCGTCTCTAATTTAGAGACGGATTCGTATTCCGATCTCTAAATTTTAGGGACGGAGTTTTGTATCTGTCTCTAAAATAGAGACAGATTCGTAATCCGTCTCTAAATTAGAGACAGTTCGAGAATTCGTCTCTAAATTAGAGACAGATGATTAGTCTCTAAATTTTAGAGACGGATTCAGAATCCGTCTCTAAATTAGAGACATGTTCAAAATCCGTCTCTAAACTTTAGAGACAGATTTTAACACGTCTCTAATTTAGAGACAGATTTTTGAATCCGTCTCTAATTTAGTGACAGATTCAACATCTGTCTCTAAAATTTAGAGACAGATTTAGTATCCGTCTCTAAATTTGACTTTTCTTCTATATACTTTCATTTGTTTAGTTTTTTTCTATCTTTTTTTATATAACTTTTTCTAAAAAAAACCACTAATTAACAAAGGCTAAAATATTGTTTTCTAGTCAATAAAAATTTTTTTAAAAAATAAAAAATAAATATAGGGTAGTTCGTCCCTCTTTTGACTTTTCTTCTATATACTTTCATTTGTTTAATTTTTTTCTATCTTTTTTTATATAACTTTTTCTAAAAAAAACCACTAATTAACAAAGGCTAAAATATTGTTTTATAGTCAATAAAAATTTTTAAAAAAAATAAAAAATAAATATAGGGTAGTCAGTCCCTCTTTTGACTTTTCTTCTATATACTTTCATTTGTTTAGTTTTTTTCTATCTTTTTTTCTATAACTTTTTCTAAAAAAAACCACTGATTAACAAAGGCTAAAATATTGTTTTCTAGTCAATAAAAATTTTTTAAAAAAATAAAAAATAAATATAGGGTAGTCTGTCCCTCTTTTGACTTTTCTTCTATATACTTTCATTTGTTTAGTTTTTTTCTATCTTTTTTTCTATAACTTTTTCTAAAAAAAATCACTGATTAACAAAGGCTAAAATATTGTTTTATAGTCAATAAAAATTTTTTTAAAAAATAAAAAATAAATATAGGGTAGTCCGTCCCTCTTTTGACTTTTCTTCTATATACTTTCATTTGTTTAGTTTTTTTCTATCTTTTTTTCTATAACTTTTTCTAAAAAAACCACTGATTAACAAAGGCTAAAATATTGTTTTCTAGTCAATAAAAATTTTTTAAAAAATAAAAAATAAATATAGGGTAGTCTGTCCCTCTTTTGACTTTTCTTCTATATACTTTCATTTGTTTAGTTTTTTTCTATCTTTTTTTCTATAACTTTTTCTAAAAAAAACTACTGATTAACAAAGGCTAAAATATTGTTTTCTAGTCAATAAAAATTTTTTAAAAAAATAAAAAATAAGTATAGGGTAGTCCGTCACTCTTTTGACTTTTCTTCTATATACTTTCATTTGTTTAGTTTTTTTCTATCTTTTTTTCTATAACTTTTTCTAAAAAAAACCACTGATTAACAAAGACTAAATAATGGGAAATGTCATTTAGAATGTAGAAAAAAATTAAAATAAAATAAAAGAGGTAGCCGTATACCATTTTCACAAGATCGGGACACATAAAACCCTAAAAACCCTAAATAATGGGAAATATTTGTAACTCAATTTCCATTTGGATTTGGAGAAACTCATAAAGATGAAATACACTTTAAATGACATTTAGAATGTAGAAAAAAATTAAAAAAAAATAAACGAGGTAGCCGTATACCATTTTCACAAGATCGGGACTCATTCCTTAAAACCCTAAAAACCCTAAATAATGGGAAATATTTGTAACTCAATTTCCATTTGGATTTGGAGGAACTCATAAAGATGAAAAACACTTTAAATGTCATTTAGAATGTAGAAAAAAATTAAAAAAATAAAAGAGGTAGCCGTATACCATTTTCACAAGATCGGGACACATAAAACCCTAAAAACCCTAAATAATGGGAAATATTTGTAACTCAATTTCCATTTGGATTTGGAGAAACTCATAAAGATGAAATACACTTTAAATGACATTTAGAATGTAGAAAAAAATTAAAAAAATAAACGAGGTAGCCGTATACCATTTTCACAAGATCGGGACTCATTCCTTAAAACCCTAAAAACCCTAAATAATGGGAAATATTTGTAACTCAATTTCCATTTGGATTTGGAGGAACTCATAAAGATGAAAAACACTTTAAATGTCATTTAGAATGTAGAAAAAAATTAAAAAAAAATAAAAGAGGTAGCCGTATACCATTTTCACAAGATCGGGACACATAAAACCCTAAAAACCCTAAATAATGGGAAATATTTGTAACTCAATTTCCATTTGGATTTGGAGAAACTCATAAAGATGAAATACACTTTAAATGACATTTAGAATGTAGAAAAAAATTAAAAAAAAATAAACGAGGTAGCCGTATACCATTTTCACAAGATCGGGACTCATTCCTTAAAACCCTAAAAACCCTAAATAATGGGAAATATTTGTAACTCAATTTCCATTTGGATTTGGAGGAACTCATAAAGATGAAAAACACTTTAAATGTCATTTAGAATGTATAAAAAAAATTAAAAAAAAAATAAAAGAGGTAGCCGTATACCATTTTCACAAGATCGGGACACATAAAACCCTAAAAACCCTAAATAATGGGAAATATTTGTAACTCAATTTCAATTTGGATTTGGAGGAACTCATAAAGATGAAAAACACTTTAAATGTCATTTAGAATGTAGAAAAAAATTAAAAAAAAATAAAAGAGGTAGCCGTATACCATTTTCACAAGATCGGGACACATAAAACCCTAAAAACCCTAAATAATGGGAAATATTTGTAACTCAATTTCCATTTGGATTTGGAGAAACTCATAAAGATGAAATACACTTTAAATGACATTTAGAATGTAGAAAAAAATTAAAAAAAAATAAACGAGGTAGCCGTATACCATTTTCACAAGATCGGGACTCATTCCTTAAAACCCTAAATAATGGGAAATATTTGTAACTCAATTTCCATTTGGATTTGGAGGAACTCATAAAGATGAAAAACACTTTAAATGTCATTTAGAATGTAGAAAAAATTAAAAAAAAATAAAAGAGGTAGCCGTATACCATTTTCACAAGATCGGGACACATAAAACCCTAAAAACCCTAAATAATGGGAAATATTTGTAACTCAATTTCCATTTGGATTTGGAGAAACTCATAAAGATGAAATACACTTTAAATGACATTTAGAATGTAGAAAAAAATTAAAAAAAAATAAACGAGGTAGCCGTATACCATTTTCACAAGATCGGGACTCATTCCTTAAAACCCTAAAAACCCTAAATAATGGGAAATATTTGTAACTCAATTTCCATTTGGATTTGGAGGAACTCATAAAGATGAAAAACACTTTAAATGTCATTTAGAATGTAGAAAAAAATTAAAAAAAAATAAAAGAGGTAGCCGTATACCATTTTCACAAGATCGGGACACATAAAACCCTAAAAACCCTAAATAATGGAAAATATTTGTAACTCAATTTCCATTTGGATTTGGAGAAACTCATAAAGATGAAATACACTTTAAATGACATTTAGAATGTAGAAAAAAATTAAAAAAAAATAAACGAGGTAGCCGTATACCATTTTCACAAGATCGGGACTCATTCCTTAAAACCCTAAAAACCCTAAATAATGGGAAATATTTGTAACTCAATTTCCATTTGGATTTTGAGGAAAGTCATAGAGATGAAAAACACTTTAAATGTCATTTAGAATGTAGAAAAAAATTAAAAAAAATAAACGAGGTAGCCGTATACCATTTTGACAATAACATCATTATTAGTCTTATTATTAAGTATTATTACTAATTACTATTTTCTTTAAAGATTAAATTATTGTTATTGTTAATAAGTATTTTTTATAATTTATTAATATCAATTATTACTTAGGTATATTAATATTTCTTAGAAGTTTAAATTATTAAATTATTATTAATACATTTAAAATAATTAAATTAATGAATATTTTATTAATTAATAACATTATTATTTTTGATGTTATGTATTATTACTAATTATATAATAATAATTATTAATAAATTCAATTATATATTTGAATAATTAACAATAACATCATTATTAGTCTTATTATTAAGAATTATTACTAATTATTTGATAATGTTATTATTCTTGATATTAGGCATACTACTATAACTAAAATTTTGGGTAAATCAAATAAAAGCATGTAAATATTTTAGATAACTTCATGTAAATTTTAGTAATAAAAAAAATCTAAAATATTTTTTCCTATTCAATAAAAAATAATAAAAATTACTAGTTATTATTAATACTATTATTAATATTATTACTGTTTATATACTTAATATTAATATTATTTAATAAATCAATTATATAATTAATAATTTATTAATAAATATTATTAATAATAAATATTATTATTTTTAATATTAGGCATAAATATTTTAGTTAATGTATAATATAGTGTGAAATAAATATAAGTATGTAATGTGAGATTGTTTGATTGGGTTTAAAAATTTCACGGGGATTGAGAGGCAAACAAGATCTGACCCTTCAATCCATTCAATCCTAAGGCCCAAAATAATTTAAACAAACCCACTTACTCCCTCCCACTCCCTATTTCACTCCTCATTTCTCTCTCTCTCCGTCATTTTGAATTCTGAGAACCCCCAAAACCCGGTTCGCCGTTCTCTCTCTCTCTCTCATTTCGGCTCCTCACCGTCCCTTGAGCCTTCGCCGTCGCCGGAGCTACTAATACCTTCGCCCTCCGTCACTCTCTCTATTTCTCTCCCTTCAACAAACCTATTATCTCTTCACCTTACGCCGCCGTCACCCTCCGCCCTCCGCCCTCCATCACTCTCTCTCTTTCTCCATTTGTAGTCTCTGTCGAACCTCGGTAGGAGCCAATCGAGGAGAAGGTGGAGAAGCGATGGCAGAATCCGGCGATAAATCAATCTTTAACACAAAATTGGGTTTGTTTTTAGTTTCTATTTTTCGATTTGATTGATTTTCGATTGTTTTCTTTGTTTGATCTATTTTTCAATTTGTTTTCCATTGTTGGGTTTGGTTTTTGGTGGTGAATACGGCGATGGTTGCGAATCCGTGAATGGTGAATCTGTTTTTCAATTTGTTTTCGATTGTGGTGAATGCGGCGCCGGTGATGGTGTTGCGGTGATTGAGACGGTGGTAGGGTTCTTTGGTGGGACGGTGGTGTGTTCTTTGGTGGACCAGGACGGCGCCGGTGAAGGTTGTTGTTGGTGGAACCGTGGAAGTTTGTGAGAATTTGTTTGAGTATAAAAGAAGTTTAGGGATCAAAGTGTAATTATGAAATATCAAGGACTTATTTGAGATTAATAAAAATTAATGGGTGATTTGAGAATAAGAAAAATTAAAGGATCTGATTTAATATATATTTAAAAATATATATTAATATATTTTAAATATATATATATATATATATATATATATATATATATATATATTTAAAATATATTAATATACATTTTTAAATATATATTTAATTTTTTTTAAAAAAATATCAATTTAGCTACGAAAATATCCGTCGCTAAAATGGTTCGAAAATAAAACGAGAATTTAAATAGAGACGGAAAATGCTGTCAAGCTAATTCGTAGATGGTCATATACGTAGCTAATTCGAGACACGGACATATACGTCTCTAATTTAGAGACGGACATATCTGTCTCTAATTTAGAGACGGCTATATCTGTCTCTAAATTAGAGACGGATATATCCGTCTCTAAAATAGCTACAAAATAGCGACGCCCAATTTAGCGACAAACCTGCACCCACGGAATAGCTACGGAACAAATCCGTAGCTAAATTCGATTTAGCTACGGAATCTTCATTTTAGCTACGGAATTTGCCGTAGCTAAAATGAATTTTCCTTGTAGTGTACGTATCCTGAATGGGAATCAAGCCGGCCGTAGTTCGGGTCTTTGACCCTGGAATGACTGTTTTAGGATGTCAACACGATTGAGCGAGTTACGCGGTCGATTCTTTGAGAGAAACTTCTGTTTGGTGATAAGAGATGACCATTTTGGTCTGATGGCTGAAGTTGTATATCCGCTCTGCTGGGGATAGGAATGACCATTTTCGGTCTGATGACTGAAGTTGTATATCCGCTCTGCTGGGGATAGGAATGACCATTTTCGTTCTGATGGATGAAGTTGTATATCCGCTCTGCTGGGGATAGGAATGACCATTTTCGGTCTGATGGCTGAAGTTGTATATCCGCTCTGCTGGGGATAGGAATGACCATTTTCGGTCTGATGGCTGAAATTGTATATCCGCTCTGCTGGGGATAGGAATGACCATTTTCGGTCTGATGGCTGAACCTAATGATAGGCTACCTACGTATCCTTGAGAGGAATCAAGCCAGTCGTAGTTCGGGTCTTTGACCCTGGAGTGACTATTTTGAGGCGTCAACCTGATAATGATGGCGTTTTAGGTGCCTCGTCCCTTAAAGATGATGGCGTTTTAGGTGCCTCGGACCTTCGAAGATGATGGCATTTTAGGTGCCTCGGACCTTTGATAATGATGGCTTTTTAGGTGCCTCGGACCTTGATGATGGCGTTTTAGGTGCCTCGGACCTTGATGATGATGGCTTTTTAGGTGCCTCGGACCTTGATTTGAAATATTTTCCCTTAATGGTTTGGGATGGATGGTCCTTCGGTGGACTTCGCCTGCTGCCGAAGGAGAGGGTGACCGTTTTGGTCGGGTGGCTGGAGAGATATCTTGGGGAGAGGCAGGGCTGGCAGAGCTGTATTTTGCTCTGGATCGATATAGCCGGAAGGCTGTCAGCTCTTTTGACGTGCTTCGAGTTTCCTCTGGAGGTACAAGCTTTCTTTTTTGCTTTCCCTCTTTTCTTTAAGCACGTATTCTTTTTCGCACTTAATTGATTTGACCTTTTCCTTTCGCAGGTATGGGCTCTAGAGTTCTTTCACGTCACGATGTGGCGACAGCCAGCAGAGTACATCGGGGCATATCCGGCCATGCTTTCTTGGTCCAAGTATGCTCGGGAGAAGAAAGGTTCTAGGGGGCGCATGACCCTCAAGTACTCGGATTGCCTACCTTTGACGATGGCTGAGACAGATGAGGGGATCATATTCTACCTTTGGGATCGCTTCGATGTAGAGCAGCTGAAGGGTGCCGAGAGATGGACCGTGGAGCGGAGGATCTTGAGAGGCTTGACTTGTGACGTGTATTATCTGGGGGAGAGAGTGACGCGCTAGCATGGCGTGGAGTGCTGCGCGATGGCTCCGGTGGAGCCCCCTGCTGACATGATGCATCCGAGTGAGAACTCGGAGACCTGGGATGAGTATCGAGGTGGCCAGCACCACTCGAGGTTCGTGGCGATCGAGGAGTACTCGCGATTTGTCTTGTGGAGGTTGAAGACGCCTCAGGTTCTTGAGAGAGAGGGATTGGGGGTTGTGCATATTTAAATATATTAAAACAACCCTAAATCTAGCATATATGACATAAGCAAGAAATAAAGTAATTAAAATACTAAGCATGCAAATAATAAATCTAGCATAATAATAAAGACGATAATAAAGACGGAAAAATAAACAGAAGACTTACCTAATGATGGCAAGGCTTTTGGATTGAATCTATGAAGATTCGAAGAGAGTAGGAAGAACTGCGGGTAAAACAAGTGTAGTCTCGTTTCTTCCGAGTGAATTGTGTGTTGAGAAAATATTTAGACTTAGAAAACTCGAGTTTAGTCTCAAGTTTTCTATGGAGGAAATCTCAAGTTTTGTCTTGAGTTTTCCGTAGAATGATTCTGTGTTCAAAGTGTGAGGCGGAGTGGGGTTTATATAGTGAAAGGAATTGGGGAGGAAAAGGTACGAACGTGATGTGGGAAAGGGGATTGGGCCGATCGGCCATTTGTTACTTTGGCCCAAATTGATTTGCCCAGCCGGCCCTAAATGGCCTCCCTGGCCGGCCCCAATTGCCTAGAAATCTCGGCCAAACTGTCCAATTCCCTCGGCCATCCTGGTGCAAATGCAAAGGCTCATTTTGTATAATAAATATTCGTTTCGTCCCGCGATCTTCTCGTTGCATTTTGACCACTTTAATGACTTCTTTTGCAATTCGCTCTTTGGAGTTTTATTTTTCATTTAATCACAGGAATTTTTATATATCAATTTCGTCCCAAATTTCCATATTTCCCGTTTAGTCCCTGAATTTTCCAATATTTCCTATTTGGTCCAAAAGCTCCAAATGCCAGTTTAGTCCCAGATTTTCCCGAATTGCATTTCAGTCCCTGTACTCATTAAAACACTTTTTTCGGACCGGGTACTAACAGTAGCCCCTCGGCGACGCTTCTTGTAAGACAAGTAGGGTCGACGATAAAAAATAGGATCCGTCCTGAAAAAAGGGATTTCAGGAGGTGAAATGGTGAGCTTGCGGATGTGAAGTTTGGACTCGAGCTGGGTTGCAAACGGAAGACCAGGTAGGTCAAGTGGCTGGACCCACGTCGGGCTACCTACGTATCCCAAGAGGAATCAAGCCAAGTCGTAGTTCGAAAACGTGGGCGTTTAGTACCCGAGAGTGGCGGACGTGCAGCGTCTCAAGCCAAAGATGCGATTTGTGGCAAGGCTTTGGGGATCGAATCTAAGGGCGATTCGAATAATATTGAGAGATGTACGGAAAGGAGAATCAAGTATAGTCTTGCCTTCTCCGTGGGAAAATATGTTGTGTGTGGAAAGGAAATTCAAGTATAGTCTTGATTTTCCCCTTGAAAATTGTGTGTGATGGAACAAATCAAGTGTAGTCTTGATTTCTCCGTGTGAAGATATGTTGTGAGATAATGTGTGGAAAGGAAATTCAAGTATAGTCTTGATTTTCCCCTTGAAAACTGTGTGTGATGGAACAAATCAAGTGTAGTCTTGATTTCTCCGTGTGAAGATATGTTGTGAGATAATGTGTGGAAAGGAAATTCAAGTATAGTCTTGATTTTCCCCTTGAAAATTGTGTGTGATGGAACAAATCAAGTGTAGTCTTGATTTCTCCGTGTGAAGATATGTTGTGAGATAATGTGTGGAAAGGAAATTCAAGTATAGTCTTGATTTTCCCCTTGAAAATTGTGTGTGATGGAACAAATCAAGTGTAGTCTTGATTTCTCCGTGTGTTGTGCAAATAAACCAAGTTTAGTCTTGATTCGCGTACTGAGAGAAAGTGTATGGGGCAATGTGGGAAAAAACTGTGTGGGAATCAAAAGCCAAATATTTGACTTTTGTGGGAGTCACCCAAAGATTTGACTGTCCGGGGAGTCACCCAAAGATTGGATAATTTTGACTTCTGAAATGCGGGACGGACCCTTTGAAGGTGCGGGACGGACCCTTTGAAATGGAGGATAGACCTCTGAAATGCGGGACGGACCCTTTGAAAGTACGGGACGGACCCTCTGAGATACAGGACGGACCTTTTGAAATGGAGGATAGACCTCTAAAATGCGGACCGTAGGCGCCAAAGGACTCTTGAAGCTGCTATGAAGAAGAATAGTTGTGTGAATTGATTGGGATTATTATGGCTTCCCGAGCCGAAGAACCAAGCGATTAAAAGATTGGGATAATCATTGCTAAGGCTTAGAGAGGAGTCTTGTCTCCTAGGCTTAAGGCTAGGGTTTTAGAGAGGCATTTGTCACCTAGACATGAGGCTAGGGTTTAGAAAGGTATTTGTCACCTAGGCTTGAGGCTAGGGTTTAGAAATGTATTTGTTACCTAGGCTTGGAGCTAGGGTTTTAGAGAGGCATTTGTCACCTAGACATGAGGCTAGGGTTTAGAAAGGTATTTGTCACCTAGGCTTGAGGCTAGGGTTTAGAAATGTATTTGTTACCTAGGCTTGGAGCTAGGGTTTTAGAGAGGCATTTGTCACCTAGACATGAGGCTAGGGTTTAGAAAGGTATTTGTCACCTAGGCTTGAGGCTAGGGTTTAGAAAGGTATTTGTCACCTAGGCTTGAGGCTAGGGTTTAGAAGGGTATTTGTCATCTAGGCTTAAGGCTAGGGTTTAGAGAGGTATTTGTCACCTAGACATGAGGCTAGGGTTTAGAAGGGTATTTGTCACCTAGGCTTGAGGCTAGGGTTTAGAAGGGTATTTGTCACCTAGGTTTGAGGCTAGGGTTTTACATTTGCGGTAAGTCTAAACAAGGTAGTTTGAGCAAAAAGGTTATTGGTTTAAACTAGGCGAGGCCGAGTAAGTGTCGATGATAGAAGGTGGGATTAGGTAAGTTTGATGTCCAGAGATAAGGGCCGAGTCATCTTGAGAGTCACAGAGATACGTTTTTGATAGATTTGAAGAGTTTGAAAATTTGTGGAGACCAAAGAGTGATTTTTGTAAACAAGGTACCAAGGAGGACAGTATTTTTGAAAGCATGTTTATTTGATAAAGAGGCCTTATGATTAATCATGTTTCTAACTAACTCAAAGAGTTTGCCACATGCTGATCTTGATGACAAGGGATGCCCTTCATGCTAGATATGACTTCATTGGAGCTCTGATTTTTGTTAGAGCACATAGTCGACCCATTTTTGTTGAGGGGAGCCCCAATGTTTGATGAAGTAACCTTGGCGAAGTCCCGATTGATGATGAATGGCGAAGCCCAGTTTGATGATGCAAAGCAAACACGAAGGGAATGGCGAAGCCCCGGTTGATGATGCAGAGCAAACCCGAAGAGAGCCCGAGAGAACGGCTTAACAAAAGCCCCACTTGGAGAGATTCAATGCATCCCTATTTGCGTACAGAGTCATCTTGCGGCCACGGGGGCGACCCCTCGTTTCGAACAATGGTCAATCGCCGCCGGACAAGACTCGGAAATGTATATGTGCAGGGCGCATTTTTCGAAGGTGGGAATGGATCCCGAGTTCGTGTATGACACTTTCGCTTTTGGGTTTGACTCTTTTGGGAGAGTATAAGCATCACAAGGTGTGGAAAAGTGTATGGAAGCCCCTGCAGACAGAAAGACAGTGTTTGGCTCTATTTTCCTATGATGTAGAAAAAGAAGACTTGTCGAGACATTTGAAGAATTATTTTATTCAGAATTATATCTTGATTGCTTGAGAATGGACCTCACTGATTGGTTTGTCAAATTTCAATTATATAAGTAAACAAATGAATGTTTTGATTTGAAGGTGAAATCTGGCTTGTCTTTAGAAGGAGAAGGATGTTCCGTTGTTGCTTGCTGCTCTGTTATGTGGTAATTGTGGTGCGGGCTGCCGTTGCATTGATCTCCTTCATGGGAAAGAATGAAAAATAGAAAAAAGATTGGGGTGGAAGAAAAGGTGGGAATTGACTGATTATAACCCAAAGATTTTTTCATTCCTTCAAGTGAAGATTCTTTGTTCCTTTGTTCTCGCAAGCCAAGGGGAGTAGTCCCTGGCGCGTGTCTCCTTGCTTTTACCGGAGTGCCGCTGAGAGGCACGGATGCGAAGCCCCAGTGAGACTTTTGCGAGCAGGTGTTTGAGGAGTCGAATGAACGAATTTCAAGAATAGGACGAGTTCCCAAACTTTTGAGAGAATATGTAATATGCTCACGTAGGATAACAAGTGACTCAAAAATCTGAATATGCATTTCTTTTAAATAATCTTTTGAGAATGCCATCCGGTAGCGGTTGTAGCTGGGCTTTGGATTGCGATCGATCATTAGGTGATGGCCTCTTAAAGTGAGAGGTCGGCTGGGTCTTTTGGTTAGAGGTTGGTTTGATGGGTGTGTTTGGGATCTCTAAGGTGAAGGGATTTTTTTGTTGTTGCTTTTTCAGAACCTCTAAGAGTGAGGTTAACTTTGATTTTGACAAGGTCAAGGATGGTGATGGGGTCCTCTAAAAGTGAGAGGATGGATTTGGAATTGGTTTACGGGATTTGTCCAAGAGGGAATCTTTGTTGCTTCTTCTCGTGAGTTTGTTGTGACTCCAGCAGGTAACTTGATCACGATAGGACCTTCACTCGACGTCTCATTTTCACAACCTTTGAGATGGGATGTTCACTTCGGGGTGAGGTTTTTTTTTTTTTTTTTTTTTTTTTTATACCCTCTTCTCGAGCAAAGTCTTCGGATTTGTTTGCTCGCGATAGCCCCTAGCGTATGCCTTTAGGATGCTTTTACCTTTTCCCTCTTGGGCTTGGAGGTGGTCCCTTCTTTCGTGAGTCGAAGGAGCCCCTTGTATGAGTTTCTTTTGTATTCCCCCTTTCTTGAGCTTGGAGGTGATTACTTCCTTTGTGAATCAGGGGAGCCCCTAGTATGAGCTTCTTCTTTAGGGTTTCAAAACTTGTCGATCTTGAAATGAAAGGGTATTATTTAGTGAGGATAAGGTTATGGCTTCCTATGGTGAGAGGTTTAAGCTTCAATCGCTACTGGATAGCATTCTCAAAAGAGTATTTAAAATAAATGCAAACTCATTTAACTGATTTTTTAAGCAAGGCAAAATATATTCAGACCATGAGAAAGATATGTGAGCATATTCAATGAAAGTTTATCGATCAAAATGGAAAATCAGAGGAGACGCGAGATTGGGGGGTTGGTGAGCCCCAAGTTGATATTCATGCAGCACTTGTGAAGGATAGGAACAACTCTTTGCATCTTCTTTAAAGTGGCGTGAGCAGCTATTTTCTGATGATGAGCAACAACGGTCTTTGTGCTTGTCTTGACCATATGGAAAGGAGGTCAAGTGGGAGGAGAGTGTACTTGGGGAAGTGTATGCTCGAGGGAGCATAGAGGGTGTGTACGAGGAGAGGGTTTGGAGATAGTGTATGGAAAGTATATGGTGGAGTATGTATAGAGATGGTGTATATGAGGAAGGGACGGTGAGTTATTTACTCCAATCAAAGCATTCATTCATTGTTTACTTTATTAGCCGGTGAATTTATCAGTGAGATTAGCAATCAAAGGATAATTATAAATGAGACAATCTTCTTGAAAGTAATGCGAGATTATGTCTCAAGTCTAGAGAGAAAAGAAAGAAAGACTCTTTTATTATTGAAGCAACTAATCTAAAGTGGACATTACATATCAATGCCCAAAGTGGAAGTAAGAAAGACACACTAGAACCTACAAGACTGAATGAATCTAAATCCTTCCTTGAAGTACGAGGGCTTCTTCATCAATGAGGCCCTGGATTTTTCCTTGGTTGATCAATCTTTGAATTGAGCGTTTCAGTTGCACACATTTGTCAGTGGTATGCCCAGCGTACTTGTGGTATCTGCAAAACTTGGATGTATCTAAGTCTTCCCTTGGGTTAATAGGCTTGTAGTTCTCGAGCGGCTTGATCAAGTTCTTTCCCATCAAAATGTCGAAGAACTCACCCACAGGCATTCCTAAATCATCAAAATGTTCCTTGTTGATCTTCTTCTCGGGTATTGATGCCTTTAGTTGGTTGGTGGCCACAGCAGGTATCCTGAATGAGAAATTCTGATGTGTAGGACCATAAGGGGAACCATAAGCATGTGGATGATAGGGACCCCGTAATTGAACAGGAGGAGGAACTCTTCTCAAGTATTCCTGAATGTAGGACAAATGATGCTGCTCAATTTCATGCATGTCTTTGAGGAGGTTGATCACTCCCAACCTCATGTTTGAGACTTCTTTGAGGGCTTCAATGCTTTTCTCGAGAGACATGACGTGGAATTGCAGTAAGAACATATGGCGGAGTCAAACCAATGAGTTGAATTAGATTCATAATTAATCTTAAGGCATCCTTGAGAAAATATTTGACCTCCACAATTTTGAGTTTGACCGGGCTGAAGTTGCCTACGTAACCCTTACCATTTAAGGTATGAGTCTCAGGTCACCGTAGTTCGAGGGGGCCCCGATTGATGATACAACCAGGGTTAAGTTTAGAGAAAGATAGAGGATGAATGTAAAAGAGTCCGTTTGGTGAAAAAGGGAGAGGAAGATGACTCGATCCTTGGTCAAATATAAGTGAGGGTGATCTAGACGAGCTAATCGGACTTGGTAAGTTGGCTTAGGTAGGCCCTAGATGGTGGTTTGATCTATATGGGTCGAGAGAGGTTTGATCTAGGTGGGTCTTTGGCTGAAGGGTGCTAGAGATAAAGGATCTAAACTATGGATGGTTTTAAGGCTAAGGGAGCAAACTGCGGATGGTTCAAGAGATAAGAGGTAGAACTTTGAAGGGTCCTAACTTGAAGGATGTAGACCGTGGGTGGTCAAAGGTAGAGGAATGGACCATGGATGGTCCAAGAGACGAGAGGCGGACCTCGAAGAGTCTCAGGTGGAAGGGCGGACCTTTAATGGTCCTAGATAGAGAGAGTGGACCTCGAAGGGTCCTAAATTGAGGAGTGGACCTTGAACGGTACAAGGTAGAGGGAGTGGACCTAGAAGGGTCCAAAAGATGAAGAGTGGACCTCGGATGATCCAAGATTGAGGGAGTGGACTTGGAACGGTCCAAGATATGAGGAGTGTGGACCTTGAAGGGTCCAAGAGATGAGGAGTGGACCTTAAAGGGTCCAAGGGAAGAGGAGTGAACCTTGAAGGGTCCAAGAGAAGAGGAGCGAACCTTGAAGGGTCCAAGAGAAGAGGAGCGGACCTTGAACGGCCCAAGATATGAGGAGTATGGACCTTGAAGGGTCCAAGAGATGAGGAGTGGACCTTAAAGGGTCCAAGGGAAGAGGAGTGAACCTTGAAGGGTCCAAGAGAAGAGGAGCGGACCTTGAAAGGTCCAAGAGAAGAGGAGCGGACCTTGAACGGCCCAAGATATGAGGAGTGGACCTTGAACGGTCCAAGATAAGAGGAGCGAACCTTGAAGGGTCCAAGAGAAGAGGAGCGGACCTTGAACGGCCCAAGATATGAGGAGTATGGACCTTGAATGGTCCAAGATTGGGAGAGTGGACATAGTATAGGAAGAGCACCACGAAGGGTCAAAGAGTGGACCTTGAACGGTCCAAGATAGAGAGACTGATCCTAGAGCGGTCCGCAGTAGAGGGTGTGGACCTTGAAGGGTCCAAGAAATAAAGAGCGGACCTCGGAGGGTCCTAGAAATGAGGAGCGGACCTCGAAGGGTCCTAGAAATGAGGAGCGGACCTCGGCGGGTCCTAGAAATGAGGAGCGGACCTCGGAGGGTCCTAGAAATGAGGAGCGGACCTCGGAGGGTCCTAGAAATGAGGAGCGGACCTCGGAGGGTCCTAGAAATGAGGGATAGTTAAGCACTTTATTTACAAAAAAGCCCTCTATTTTATAGAACCTACTCTTGGTTGGAAGGGATACCCCTTTTTCGCAACTAACTAAAGGTCCTAAAGTGGTGGATCCTAACGACTAACCGTCTCATATAGACATTTAAGATGATATTTATGGGAAGTACTACAGACCTATGATAAGACAAGATCTTTTAACAAGCACTCGACCTTACATGGCACATCCTTTAAAAGGAAATCAAATTTTTTTGTGCTCTTTTCTCTCTATAGATCTTGACTTATCACTGATTCGTAGTGACTCAACATAAAGACCTTATTAATTGTCTACATGAAAAAGCTAGTCAAACCAACCGGTCACAAGGAGTGTATTCTTAGCAAAGTGGGTGACACAAGGGTTAGATTTCAGGCTCCCACCGTGCAGCCGAAGCGCACTGATGAGTGGATGGCCAAGTGAGACTCGGAAGGGAGGCAACATGATCACCACACTTCCCGCACTTTGGCTTCTCCGAAGGGTTAAGGGGTAGCTGTGCAGTGTGACACGGACTCTAGTGGTAGTGTGAGGTAAAAAGTCTAATTCTTTTTTTTTAAGGAAAAAAGAGAAAGATTTTTTTTATGAGATGCATGCATGCAATGCAACAGTTAAGAATAGGAGAAAAAGAAAAAGGAAGTAAAATACAACACCATACAAGAAAACGAAAGTCTGACCCACTTAGTTTGAAAAGATTTCAAAACATTCCCCAGCAGAGTCGCCACTGTGAATACCCCGTCCCGATGCAACGCGCATTCGGAAGTTTGAAATAAATAATCATATATTGTCGGACCGAAATGGGATATTCATTTAGTGACACTCGCTTTAAACCATATTAAAATATTAGTTTAAATTTTGAGAGTCGCCACGCCACTTTGATATAGCCCAAAGCTTTGAAAAAAGGCTAAATATGTGATTGGGTTCGGGGGTCAAGTTACAACAGAAGAAGAAACGCTATCACTCCTATTGCCCGACGAATCGGTCTTTCTAGCATGTGGGGTGTTGATTGTGTGCGGTGTTTGCAGGAATAGATAGAAGAAACGGGATCATGCATAAGGAGGAGGGGAGAGAAAGAATTAATTGATGATCACACCCTAGAACCTTTGAGTTAGGCCCTCGGAAGGTGCACTAATCAACGTTCATCCTTGGGGGATTGTTGATCATGGGACAATTATTACTAAGGTGGAAGGAAAGAAATAGTTCCTAGATCCATTGGGTTTCTTGGCGAAACCCTAGATCATCCTCGGCTATTGCATATTTAAATATATTAAAACAACCCTAAATCTAGCATATATGACATAAGCAAGAAATAAAGTAATTAAAATACTAAGCATGCAAATAATAAATCTAGCATAATAATAAAGACGATAATAAAGACGGAAAAATAAACAGAAGACTTACCTAATGATGGCAAGGCTTTTGGATTGAATCTATGAAGATTCGAAGAGAGTAGGAAGAACTGCGGGTAAAACAAGTGTAGTCTCGTTTCTTCCGAGTGAATTGTGTGTTGAGAAAATATTTAGACTTAGAAAACTCGAGTTTAGTCTCAAGTTTTCTATGGAGGAAATCTCAAGTTTTGTCTTGAGTTTTTCGTAGAATGATTCTGTGTTCAAAGTGTGAGGCGGAGTGGGGTTTATATAGTGAAAGGAATTGGGGAGGAAAAGGTACGAACGTGATGTGGGAAAGGGGATTGGGCCGATCGGCCATTTGTTACTTTGGCCCAAATTGATTTGCCCAGCCGGCCCTAAATGGCCTCCCTGGCCGGCCCCAATTGCCTAGAAATCTCGGCCAACCGTCCAATTCCTGGCCATCCTGGTGCAAATGCAAAGGCTCATTTTGTATAATAAATATTCGTTTCGTCCCGCGATCTTCTCGTTGCATTTTGACCACTTTAATGACTTCTTTTGCAATTCGCTCTTTGGAGTTTTATTTTTCATTTAATCACAGGAATTTTTATATATCAATTTCGTCCCAAATTTCCATATTTCCCGTTTAGTCCCTGAATTTTCCAATATTTCCTATTTGGTCCAAAAGCTCCAAATGCCAGTTTAGTCCCAGATTTTCCCGAATTGCATTTCAGTCCCTGTACTCATTAAAACACTTTTTTCGGACCGGGTACTAACAGGTCTTCTTCGCACGTTCGGGAATCCGACGCATTTTCGTTCGGATACGACTTCTTTGCTGATCTTGGCTTGCCGTATCAGGGTGTGCCGGTTGGTCCCGACGAGCCTTCCTCCGGAGACGAGGATGATTCTGAGCCCGAGATATTCGTGGCTACTGAGGAGGCGGGCCCGAGCCGCAAGAGGGATCGGGGGAAAGCGCCAGCCACCGAGGACTCTGACTGACGATTTTCTGAGACTAATTTCTGAGACTGTACCTATTATTATTATTTTTTGGCAGATACAGTTTTTTTCTTTTATGCACACTCTTTTTTTTTGGAATGTAATAACTTAGGATTTTATTTTATTTTATGAATGCAATTTTATATGAATGCACTGTTTGCATGAGCCCCGGTTTTTTGACAAGGGTGTGAGTGTCTGATATATGAACTGTTTGGGCAGGTTTTTGCACAGGTTTCGAGCAGTTGGGATGAAAAAAAAAAAAATTTTTTTGGTGGTGACAAGGATATCCGCGCGGATGGATTCGACATCTGGCATGGTTCATTTATTTCGGTGGTTGGATCTGGTTTGGACCATAAATGCCATTAAAACTTCATCTTCTCCAGTTCAAACTCACTGGAATTTTCGGGAGAGAAGAGAAAAACCATGGAAAATCCCAAAAATTCTCTAAAATTGCCCAAGGAAGAGCAAATGTTGTTCTTTGAAAAGTTCAAGGAGTGGTGTAGGGAGATTATGCACGAGAGGAGGTCATTTTTCGAAGAGAGGTACAAGGTAAAGTGCTTGTGGTCTCTCAAAGAGTTGGTTCCGGACTATGACCTCTTGAGAGCTTCTTCTTCATTTTGGGACACTAGAAGGCATGTCTTTTGCCTTTCTTACAATGAAGTTGTTCCAACCGTTGAAGAATTCCGGGCTTTACTTGGCGGCCCGGAGGTGGAAGAGATTGGGATTCCTTTGCCCGGAGGGGCTTGTTTTGTTGATAGGTTGTGTAACCTCCTTCACCTTTCTCCGGAGGAGGCGCAAGGTATGATTCGTAGTCCCGATCATTTTGACATTTCTGGTCTTCCTGATAGATTTAGGGGCTTAGGCTTGGTGGATGATGCCTATTGGGATGCCTTTGCACTTTGCCTGTTTGGTACCTTGTTCATGGTTTATTCCTTCGGAATTTGTCATCGGGCCCTGTTAGATGTAGTTGTTCACTGTCGCTTGGGCAGAGATGTTATACCCTTGATCTTGGGAGAGACTTTTCACGCTCTCGACAGTCAAGCACGGAGACGGTATATGCACGGGGGCAGCCCGTTTCTCTTGACTTTGTGGTTGATGGAACGACTGGGGGTTCTTCGGGAAACTTCTGATATGATCAAGCCTTGGACATTTGCCAGGAGAGGGATTTTGGTGGATTTTGATGATCAGGGCTCGTGGGAGCGATGGATGGCTGGTCGCCAGACTGAAGATATCAGATGGTCGGTGCCTCATTGGCGAGTGGAGACTCGGAGAGTACTTCAGGATGGATCTCCCGTGGTTATGCTTCCGGGGGTTTCTCAGTCCAGCTTTTACATTCCGGCTTTGGTTCTGAGACAGTTCGACTTGGAGCAGGTTCCTTTGGAGGACTTTGATGATATAGCCACTAGGGTGGTGGCTTCTGCTTCTATGGATGATCCTTCGGTGTTTCCATTCCTTTCCCGAGTATGGAGGTATGACTTTTTTCCTCCTCGGGTTGTCCTCAGGCGTCCGAGACCTGTTTTTCTGACCACTTGGTACTTGGATTGGTACGAGAGACATTTTGGGGAGACTCAGATGGCTATTTTGAGACGGCGTGAGGCCATTGTGGGTGCGGAGGACCTGACAGTTTCGGAGAGGAGGAGGGCCGAGGCGAGGGCCAACCCTCACGACCGGAGCGGAGATACTGTGACCGACTATGAGGCTTATGTCAAGAGACAGGAGAGGAGGGCTCCTATGCTACCAGCTAGGCTACAGGAGATGAGAGATGACGCTAGGGCTACTAAGGCCCTGACAGAGGCTGGTTTGATAGATCCTGTCCCTACACCAGAGCTTGGTAGGAGGAAGACCGGCATTTTTCCTGTTCAGAGGAAGAAGACCCGAAGAGGAAAGAAGAGGGGAGATGCCAGTACGAGCGGCTTAGAGTGACCTCGAGGTTTCTGAGTATCCCTTTCTTGTCGTAGCAGACACATTAGTTTGATTATGTATTTTAGTTTCTTTTAGCAGGTTGCCAGTTGTAGGAATGAACCGAGCTTAGACTCATCAAAAAGCTTTTAACTGTAATGAATATGTGAATTGCTTTAGAGTTTTTCGAGACGCTTTCATGGTCTGATCAGTGTATTGATGTCAAAGTATGACTTTTATTTGTGTTTTTAGACCGAACCGCTTCCGGCCGCCTCACGCTCCCTTCTGGACAAAGGGCCTGTGTCTCCGTAGTTCGACCCGGTTTTTTTTTTTTTGTTGTTTTTTTTTTGTTTTTTTTGTTTTTTTTTTTTTTTTTTTTTTGTTTTTTTGTTTTTTTTTTTTTTTTTTTTTTTGGTGCATCCCTCGTTTTTATCTAGGCCGCCGTTTTCGGGTTTTCAACCTAGTTGGGTATTACTCTTTTAGCACTCTTTTTCTTCTTTTTTTTTTGACTCGGTGTTTTACGCGTAGTATCTCGCACGCCTTGTCACCATTCACCGGGTGTACAAAAGGATTTCCGTCGAGGTCCGCAAGTTGCATGGCTCCTCCGGAGAAGATCTTACGGACGACGTATGGCCCGACCTGCACAAGGTCCCATTTGCTAAGCGGGTTGATACTGACCGGGGCTTCTCTTTCAAAACGAGATCACCTTCCCTAATCTCCCGATGCTTCACTTTCTTGTCGAAGGCTCGCCATTCTCCCTTGGTAAGCTCGGATATGTTCCATTGCTTTCAATCGTCGCTCATCTAGCGAGTGGCCAATTCATCATGGCGACTTTGGAGCCATTCGACCTCGTTGATCCGGCTTTCCAACAAAGACGCGGAGCGAGGGATTTCTAGCTCGATTGGGAGTACGGCTTCCATCCCGTAGGTGAGGGCAAACGGTGTCTCCCAGATTGCGGTTCTGACGGATGTTCTGTAGCCCCAGAGTGCCAGGTGTAGCTTCTCGGGCCAATCTCTGCCTCGGACAGCCATTTTCCGAATGATGTTTTCCAGAGTCTTGTTTGCTGCTTCGACGGCTCCGTTGGTTTGGGGCCTATAGGGAGATGACTTGTGACGGGTTATTCTGAATTCCGCCAGCAGCTTGTCGCATTCCCCTTCAAAATGGGATCCATTATCTGAGATGACTTCGGCTGGCAACCCGTATCTACATATGATGTTTTCTTTGATGAAGAGGGTTACTTTCCTTGAGTTGAGGACCTTATAGGATTTTGTAGGGCATCCTTTTCAGTTCCTTCGAAGAAACTACCAATCTGCGTCTCTTTAGGCTCTTCCGCAGTTCCCAGATTCACACTCGTCAAAATCTCTTCGGCAACTTGGGCTCGATTTTCCTCTTTCCGAACAACCTGCTTAAAGATTTTTGCTCTCTCTCTTTTTTTTTTGTTTATTTAATGTGTCTGCTTCTTTATCTAATGAATTATTATTAAATGTTTTTTTTTATTAGTTGAAGTGGCAATCAAGGGATACTCAGAAAGGTTCGTCATTTCATTAAGAACGAAAGGAAGTACAGCATTTGCTACAGACTCGTAGTCTTCAGGCGTAAGGCCGTCGGACGACTCTAGAGACTTGATCTTGACATTGAGGGACTCGAAAGACTCTTCCTAGATTGACACAAAGGGACGGGGGATCAATCCAGGCTTGGTGATCATTTCTTCTTTGGTCGCGGACGGGCCTGAGAGAGTTTCCCGATTCTTTAATGGCATCGCTGTCAGTGGCCTCATGACTCGGGAATTGTACTGTTTCTCTCCTCCTTCCTCGATCATTGCTACCATTTCTTTGGCTCGAGCTGAAATCAATCGTCCGGAACCCGGACCTCTTCCCGAATAATCGCCGCATAATCGGACCATCCCAATCATCCGAAAAGACTTCGTGACTTTGGTTTTCGGCACCGTCAATTCGAACTCAAAGGCTTCGGACCATCCCGGGGCAAGTAAGCTTTTCAAACCTGTTCCACTAGGCTTGGCACACCTTTGAAAGTGTACTCACTCTTCATGGTAGTGGTAGCCCCGGGTATCTTGGGTAGGTCCAAACATTCTACGGACCGGGTTAGCTTTGGCTCCCGAACTTGTTGAGGCTATCCTGTAGCTTCACCACCCTTCTATGAGTGGGCTCTGTGATGTTACCCGGTTGTGTGGGACCCTTTACGAAGTAGTCGGCCAAATTAGGACCGAAAGGGAGAGATTTAGGGTTGTTGACCGGGACCCTTCCCCGTGATAGCTTCTTTCCTTTGTAGAGCGCATTCTTTTTCTTTTGCGGTGTCCACCGAGGAGGCCTCATATCCCGTGCCGTGGGCGAGTTTTCTGTCCTTTCACCTCGATGAGTTTGTGAGTTCCTTGTTGGTGCTTCCCTGCATCGAGGCCAGGTAGATAGCTCATCTTTCTCATCATTTTCAAGACCAGGAGGGATTTTATCCCGAGTGATCGTCGATCTATGTTGCGAACTTGGGCCTTAGGAGGCTCGACCGTGAAGCTGTTAGCATGAGACCTTCCTCATCATGTTTGATTTCCGTAATAGGTATTCCACCCGTATCCGTGCCCTCCAAGGTGACTAGATCCCCGTAAATGGTTTTCGTGTTCCCATTCGAGACGAATTTCACACACCGGTGGAGGCTTGAGGCAACCCTTGACCCGATGCGGCCAAGGTCTCCCAATAAGGCATTAAAAGTGATCGGGATGTCGATAACCCGGAATTCCACAGTATCAATTTCGCCAAACCAGAGGTCCAAAGTAGCAACTCCAAGGATCGCTCGAGATGTCGAGTCGTAAGCTTTGACTCGTGAGGGAGGAAGGCTTCAAGTCTCGTAGTCTTGATATCAAGGTGCCTCATGATCTTCGCCGGAAGGATATTCATTCCGACCCATTTGCCGACCGGGACCCGAGGAGGCGTCGTTCATCCAATTGGACTGTGATGAAGAGAGGCTCGTTATGATCGCCCCAAATTGAGGGAGGTCGAGATCTGTGAAAGTGATTATGTTCCCGTAGTGGATGTTCCCAATCACCACGTCATCGGGAGTAGCATCAATAGGGACCAAGGTGCGCGGGCTTTCTTCCAGTTTTAGCTTATGTGGATAGGATGAGGTGAGCAGGGGACCATAGAGAGATGTTGGCCTGTGTTTGCTTCAACCTGGGTGAGCACGGGATCCTCCTTTCCGGGGCAGTGGTGCTTGGTGTCTTAGCATAGGGGGCGGCGGTTCTCCAGTGTGCTTGATCGCGGCCTTCTTATCCGCCTTGGGATTCCCTTGGAAGATTTGCCCTAGGATCGGGTCAACAGGTTAACTTCCTCATCGGTTGCTTCTTGACTAGATTTCTTCAATGCCGCTAAGGTCAACGGGGAGCCTTTTTGGCTATCGGCCACTAGTTTGACTTGAGTCTAGCAACGGTGAAGAGGCCGAGCTTGCATCTTGGCTCCTTCCCGGGCGGCCCTTATAATCGCTTCCCAAGTCACAGGCTTTTGAGTCCGGGGGGTTGTGTTGTTGCCCCCGGATGGCCCACGCAGCTAGGGCGTCCTCCGATTCGCTCCCATAGCCTCGCCTTGCTCATAGTTATCATACAACAAGAGTCGCTATTGTCGGGGCTCGCGCTTTTCGATCTCATCCCGGTATAGTGCAACCATTCTGGTTCCTTTACGTAGTACTCCAGAGCTGGAAATGATTATAGCATTACGTGTGGGAGGCGCATCCGGTATCATGCCGGTTTCATGACTTCTACGAGAGCCGACATACATTCGGGAAGGTGACCTCTTCTTGGGTAACCACTGACAAGGAGTGTTACTTTGTTCCGGGGGTGGATTTGATCCGACCATGGTTATTTTCTCATTTGGGCGGATGGGAGTTAGTTTCCTCTCTCTATCGAGATCTTCGACTATCGGCACAGATCGGATGCACAGAAAACCCTTTCCCAAAGCATGGTAGGCGGTGTTGAACTCTAAAACATCCACGTGCTCGAGACCCAGGAAACTTCATGGCCTTCATGTATCTAAGCCAGCTTCGTCGTAGTAATCAAGCTTCTCGGTTTCGTTGTCCAATCCTCGAAGTTTCTTCGTCAGTCGTCACGACAACCAACCATTGTGTCCAGGGATCCCATGAGATCATTTCGCCGGCTTTGATTCGACATCGTCAAGTCATCTAAATCATCTTCCCATACTACCGGGATTTCGCCGAGAGGAAACGCCGATCAAACCCGTTAGGGGAATATGGGTGCTTGCAACCGCGCAAATTGTCATATGATCCCATTCCTGAAGTGGTAGTTGTGACTTAGCCTTCTCCTCCAGAAGCCGCGTTGGGAAGAGGAGAGAGGGGTGGCACGTATTTGACTCCGGCGGGATATAGAAGGAATCCTCCTCCTCTCGATTCTCTCGCCGTTCTCGGGATCATATTCGGCCTCTCCCAAAACCAATTTGCAAAAGTGTACTAGCTCCGATGCTCTTCGGCCTCTTTTCACGATAAGCTCCCAAGACAGTGTGCGCCCGTCTGAAGCTTTCTTGCTCGATTCTTCTCGATTGTTCTAACCATCTTGTGTAAATGGTTTTCTCATGTTTTGACCGGGAATGTACCCCTGCTTCTTTAGTATCGGCTTTCCTTCATTCGAGAAATAGCGGCCTCGTATTCTTGCAGAAGTCTCGACATGAGACCAAGGTGGGTTGATTCGTTCAATATCCTCAAGGCTGAGGGGGAATCCGAATTCAGGATCCTCGACAAGGTTGGCCATAGGTATTTGGGGACCTTCATCGGCATCTTCCTGGGCATGCGAAGGTTCTCCGCATTCAATCATATTTATCTGATTATGGTTCCTTGGGCAGAGGATTTTTGATTTTGTATTAGGCTCTTCGGGGCCTTCCAACTTTCCTTGCTCTATTAAGCCTTGGATCGCTCTTTTTCTCAGAGTGAAGCGCTTGTCAGTCAGATGTTCGTGGGCTTGAAGAAAAGCACAATACTTTGAGGTATCCACAGGAGCATTCGGATTCCTGGGTTGGAAATTCTCCAAAGGCCGCAAAGAAGCCTTCTTTCACCAAACTCCCCTAAAGATGTCGTTCGTAGGCATCCCAAAGTTTTCGAGGTTCATAACCCGTGGCCCGGGCTCGGCGGTTTTCCTCGGGGGAGCGAAAGGAGTTGTGTTATTACATTCATGTCCCGCGTAATTGATCACCTCGTTGCCTTTAGCAAGAGAAGGAGCGGCGTTGGAAGGAGGAGCCCGATATCTCGTAGCAAAGGTGTGCAGCCGTTGATTGTAAGCCTTTTCAAACTTAGCCGCGGAATTAACCATGGCCCGTAAGTCCGAGTACGGGAAGTGATCGAGGGAGGCTCTCGATGTGGTTTCGTGCATGATCGAAAGATGTCCAAGCTTGCTCCTCTTCAGAAGTAGGGATTGCCATCTCACTGAGTTTCAGATTCCACCGTTTGTAGAAATCCCCAACATTCTCGTTGGGACGCTGCACTGTTGTCCGCAGATCAACTCTATTTGTTTCCCATTCCAAGTTGGCCCTGTACTTTTCTGTGAAGGCATTAGTAATCTGGTCCCATGTAGCCCTGGCCTCGGGTTTTAAGCGGAAGAACCATTTTAGGGCAATCGGATTTCAAGGAGAGATCGAAATAATCACCTAACTCGGCCGATTGGTACACCTCTTTGGCCTTCATCGCCAAGGTATACGTATCTCGCAGATGAGTTTTTGGGCATGCGCACCATCAAAGAGGTCCGCATTCGGCATAACAAATTTGTGAGGCAAGGGAACGATGGAGTCCGGTCCGTAGGCCGGAAGGCGACTTCTTAGCGGACAATTCGGCAAAGAATCCCGCGCTTTCATTTCTTTTATGTTTGCTCCATGAACTGTGCCAAATGAGGGTCTTGTGGCGGAGTCATTGCGTTCAAGCCAGTGACTGAGCTAGAGAGAGGAGCTACCACTGGCGGCAGACTGGTGGAGGGAACGGCCGATTCGGGGACGTAGGTGAAAACCTGTCCTTGGCCCAAATTTCCCGGGGGAGCATGAGTAGGAGCCTGGGCGAAGTGGATAGAACCTTGCGGCTCGCCGTTGATTTTCAATCGGCAAAGTGGGTGGAGGCAGCCCGATGTAGCCGGGTAGCTTGGATTTCCGGAGTGAGACCCATAAGTAGGCTTAGGTGTGGGCCGCCGTCCCCGATTGTTGAATTGCATGGCCGGGCCGAGGCGATGGTGTATAACCCGGTGGTAACGCGGTCCCTGGTGATTCCGATGAAACCGGGATGGAGGTTTGCAACCCATTGAATCCCGAGTGAGAAATGGGTTTGTGAAAGCCGGGAGGAGCAACGAGCTAGCATCATTCTCGAGTGAGGGGCTCCCGACAGCCGCTGAGGCATGCCGAATCGTTGTTGTGGCCCTTCAACCTTGCTGCGAAGGCCCTGATTGATCGGCTCCAAACCGAGGCGGGATCCCAATTAGTTGTGGCATTCCGAGGTACCCCAACCACGAAGACATTCCGCACCGATTTCGCCCCCACCGAGGAACCGCAAACCGGTTTCAGTGCCGCTTCGGCCGCGCTGGGTCCAAGTGGTCTCAAGCCGGGGAGCCGGTGACCCGAAGATCGAGGAGCACGGGTTACTCGTAGTGGTACCATAGGAGGTGGGTGGTGGCATCCTGGAGTAATCGTGGCGATCGAGAGAGTGGATTGGCATCCTCTTCCTCTTCCACGCGTGAAGGTGCCATTGGGATTGAGGCCGGCGGCCAAACCATGGCTTTTTGATAGCCTCCATAAGGCTATTCAGGGCCGTGCTTCCCGTCGTAATCTCATCTTTTCGCTAACCGATTCCACCGGCCGTTCGTCTCGAGGGGTCCCGGGAGGCGGAGTGACGTTGTCCCCATCATTACCAGCTGATGCAGACATTCTGAAACCCGGAGTCGGAACAAACGGCGAAGCTGATGATGTGCTTGACTCTTCCCAACTGATCAAACGGTGACCCGATGTCCGGAACCAACCTTTGTGAGGAGCTACGAGGGGAAGACACGAGGGTTCAGATGTTTGGGGATTGAAAGAGGGTAAGTGTTTGGGCTTTGGGCTCATGCAACATGCAGTTATTCGTTCTTGTTTACTTAAAACATGTTTTATTAACCTAATCGGTTGGAAAAGATTGCTCTTCTTTTCGCAGACTACTACGGATCCCCGGATCACCGGTGCCCCGTCACTACGTCTATAAGCCCCTCGTGATTCCACTTGTATTTCGACCTCCTGTGGTGGACAGCCGGGCGAGGGTCCTATAGGGCAAGCGGGTCCCACCGACCGAAAGAAAAACGATCCTAAAAGTTCGGGCGGGTAATCGAGGTCTTAACGAGCATTCGATGTAAATTACTGACAAAAGCCGACTGCCAAAGTCAAGATCATGTCCGAGGGCTCGACAAAAAGTCGGCATGACTCTGACCGATAAATGTCCACAATTGATCTTGACCGTCGTCAATTTGGCCGTAATTAGGCATGGAATAATCATTAATCCTTGATG
This sequence comes from Adenophora triphylla var. japonica, assembly GCA_022495995.1. Classification (NCBI taxonomy): domain Eukaryota; kingdom Viridiplantae; phylum Streptophyta; class Magnoliopsida; order Asterales; family Campanulaceae; genus Adenophora; species Adenophora triphylla. The sequence goes on along the minus strand of JAFEMH010004923.1, from coordinate 75,269 downwards.
ACTCAGTGTCATGCTGGGAGTCAGTGTATAATTTGTGCCAGTCAGAGTCAAAGTCAAGGCGCCAGTCAATATCTGGTCAAAGTCCGTGACGGAAAACCAGCAGAACTTCGACTGATTAGGGTTCCCGAAAGATTGGTATGCCGACTAAGGCTTGAAAGGAAAGGTCTATACACGTACATGTGGCATGACACGTACTTTACTAAAAACCAACCGGGTCTCGGACAAAGTGTGTCACGGACAAGTGCATGGTCGACACGAGGCTCCATGGGATGTTTGGGTAGTCCCGTGCTTGCACCGAGAGGCGTAATAGGATCAAACGGGCCGCGACAGGGATTTTCACGGGTTAGGGACGTAGTGTGCAGTGTAAGGTCACATGCGCGTAGTGTGCAAGCAGTCTATCTTTTTTTTCTGAGTAAAATAGAAATTTTTCATGTGTCTTAAAAAGAATGATGCATGATTTCTTTTTTTGAAAATTTTCTTCTCTATAAATCTTTTTTTTTTTTGAATTTTTTTTTTTTTTGATTTTTATTTTTGAAATTTTTTTTTTGAAAGCAAATAACACATAGGCACATAAGCACATAATTCAAGGCAACGGGTCCGATAGTCAAAATTTTGACTTTTCCGAGGCAGCCAAAACAACACGAAAATGTGATAAATCAACACACACCACAAATGATTTCAAATGCCGGGACGGAAGCTTGACCCTCAAAAGTTTTTTTTTTTTTTTTGAAAACAATGACACCGGTACGTGGGATTGTTAAACCACAATTTATCCCCGACTCGTGTTAGGAGGCGATAACGGGAAGTTTAATGGTTTCCACCAATATACCAAATATCATTTTTTTTTTTTTAGATAATGCTTATTTGTCCCCAGCGGAGTCGCCACTGTAACGAATGTGTACCCGATTTTTTTTTGAAAATCAAACGGAGTCGCCACGTCATTTTTGTTTTAAGGGCCAAAACTTTGAAAAATGCCCGGGATTAGAATTTGGGTTCGGAGGTCACGTTACACGCCGGGAAGAACGTTAGTGTTCACCCGGAATGTCTCGTAAAACGAGTCTTCCAAGCATTAAAAACCATTTGTGTGTGTGTGTGTGTGTGTGTGTGTGTGTGTGTGTGTGTTTTGGCCAAAATAAGTTGAAACTGAAAAGTAAAAATTGAGAACTCTTTATTAGACTTTGAATAAATTCCATGATTTTTTGTGTGATTTTTGGGTTGAGTTTTGGGACTCAAAAGATTTTTTGAAGTTGAAAAACATTTCTGCCAGAATGAAAAAGGCAGTGGACACTTTATTTTAAAATGGGTTTAAGGGCTTAAAAATCTCAGAATCTGGGGAAAGTCCGAGAATGAAAGTTGTTCAAAACACCTTAAATAAGGTTTCTGTAAAAGAACTTTCCCATTTGGAGGTGATTTGGTGGACCAAAACCTTCTGGAAATCTCAGATATGAAATCTGGACTTCCAGAGACTGATGAACTGACCTTTGAAAGAAAATTTGAAAAAGGGAGTTTTAATCACGCAAAAAATAAAGTAAAAATATGTCTAGAAATCTCTGGATGTTGGCTACAAAAAGTGTTTTGTAGTCAACACCAAATTCCAAGTTTCTGTATGTCCAAAAAATTAGACCATGGACAGAGGTCTTAGAGAAAGGCTACTGGACAGCAACTTCCTCTTGAAGAAAAACATGATTTTAAAGGGGGTTTGGCATCCATGCTTGTCCCCATTTCCCTAAGCTTTGATTAGTGATCACTAAACATTTTAGTGGTGATCTACTATATCAAGCTATCCTTGGGGTACATTAGGACTTAAGCATTTCATTTGCTTGGGAAGGGGAATTTTATCCTTTGAAAATGAGATTTGATGTATGAAAATGATTTTTAGGGTTTTGAAAATGTGTTTGCAAGAAAGTAAAGACACTTTGAAAGTAATGTTGATCCTTGTAGAGGATCATCCATGGAGATGAACTTCCATGGTGATCCTCTTGGATCTAGAGCAAGAGGATGAACAAACTACATTTTGGAGTTTGAAAATGCATGCATAGATGAGAGAAATTTAGGATGAGGAGAAGGAGGTTATACCTATCTTCTTTGTGTTTTGTGTTTGAATGGATTCAAGGCTTGAATGTGTTTAGGGTTTGTGATTAGAGTTGGTCAAAGAGAAAACAAGTAGATAACAATGAAGTCCTCTATGTTTTCTCTCTAATCCTCCTCCTAAGGGGTGATTTAGGCTTGGTTTAGTGTATGTAAGAGAGTATGTATGAGAGTGATTTGAAAGTGTTTTGAGTGAGTGGGATTTGGGAAAGATTCAAGAGAAAATGGTGGCAATTCAAGTGAATTCCCACTGTTTTCTCCCTATTTTTCGCCAAGGTGCAGTTGCAAATTGTGTTGTTCCTCTCATTTCTGTGACTGAAGGCCTCAATTTATAGGCACTCTGAAATTACAAACCTATCCTCGCGGATGACTCTGTAAGCGTGCACTGTTCATTAAATGCTGCTCCAGGCTTTGGACATGAAGAATAAAATTCAAATTAAGCAACCAGAAAATGTTCCAGCCATTTCTATTTCGGGTTTTTGACCATTTCTTTTGCTTTTTTGATTCTTTTCCATGGTTTATCTTTAAATGGCAATCCCTAATCTACCCTCACTTTGTTAGGAATGTTAGAAATTATTAGAAATGTTAAAACTTTCGTTAATTTTCTAACGAAAATTCTGACAACTCAAATTGGAGCACTTACATATATAGGTATATATTTTGAACCATATCTATCAATATTTCAAATCAGGTCCTTTTATCATAACAAAAAAAAATGTTAAAACACATAAAACTACGTTTATTGATAGAAGATAGAAAAAATAAAAATTCAAGCTTTTTTATTTTCTTAGATTAATAGAAATATAAAAAGAAAGTGAGACAATTATATTTTAGATCTTAAGTTAATTACTGCTTCGATCCCAAAATAAATATTTGTATTTGACTTACAGTTGTATTTGACTTGCCAACAATTTTAAGGTGTGTTTTATTAATTTGTGCAATATCAAATTTGCACTAAGTTTATTTTCTCATTTATAAACTTGACATTTATTCTGGGACGAGACGGTGTATTAAATAGTCCAACTAACAAATGTAATTGATGTATTATATTTACAATTCTTCTTCCGTACAATTCGACTATATACAATTCTTCTACAATTCGACTATATACAATTCTTCTTCTATACAGTTCGACTATACAATTTTTCTTCTGTACAATCCGACTGCACACAGTACACAGTTCAGAAGTCCCTCAGATCCATTATGGACTAGGATTAGGAAGTGGTCCATGAGATAAAAATGGAAAAATTTCAGGGAAGGGCCATTGAGTTAGACCTGCATGTGATAAAATAAACATCAAATTAATGAAATTTATTCTCAAAACAAACACACTCTTGCTCTTGCCTGAATTTTGGTACTGACTTAATTTAATTTTTGCCCATAAAAACAGAACGACATAAATCGCTAGAGCTTACTCTCTGATCAATCAACAAAGGCTGACATTCCTTCGTACTGACCGAACATTTCATCGAATTATGATTCTGTCCTAATACTACTTTCTCGCCTAACCGAATCTATTCGACTATCAACATCACTAGTCGTTTTCTTATTTATTGTTCTTATTTATGTACAAAACAACGTAACTAACAATATGTTTGTTCTTGTTTAATGATTAGCAACCTAAACATGTGTTAATGATTCTTGCTATACCAAGTCACCTAGAACCTATATGATAGTGACCAGTTCCTAATGCAAAAATAAGAGCAACATCAAGAATGTAAACTGGGAAGGAGACAAGTCTGGATGCAAGTAACGACCTGTTTGCTTAACCAAATTAGTCTTACTTATGGGCAAGATCTCAATAACGACTCTATATTACAACGAATGAGCAGATTTAAGACCAAGCGACTTTCTAAAAAAGTGTTTTTTCATTGTCTACATATTATTCTGATATACAAAAAGCACAATGCTATACACACATATATATACCCCCTCTGCCCGGCAATAATCTGCAAAAAGACCCATTTTGGGCATCCCACAATAATATGCACGATTCAGTTGGTGAACAATTTCATCTATCTTTCTCTAGAATTGGATTTGAACGCCAATCCCACAATGAAAATAAGACTCACTTGTTATACTCACTACAATTACCCTCTTACTATCCCTACCCCACTTACCCAACTATCTACACTCACAACACATTACCTTTTTCACTTTTCTCCTTAATTCTTGTGCCCATCCCATTTTGCATATCATTGTGGGACAGAGGGACTATATATATATATATATATATATATATATATATATATATATATATATATACTTTATATTAATAAAATATTCACCCAACCCCACTCATTCTCTCCTACATTATTTTAATACTCACAACACCATTATAATTTATTACACCCTCCACTCATTCTCTCTCCACTCATTCTTTTACACTCACAACATTTTATTAAAATATCATATTTCTTAATTCCCGCGCAAACAGTGTTTGTGCTAATATTAGCGGGACGGAGGGAGTATATATATATATATATATATATATACTGTTTTTTAATGAAGGATTATAAAGAACTCGTCTTTTCTAGCACCCCAATATAAAGAGAACAAAAACTCAAAAATAAGTAATCGAAATATGAAAGGTAAGTCATATCAATCTCACATAACCTGTCAACAGCACTGCAGTTCATATATCATCGTGCCCTATTATTGTAGACCTAACCTAATGGAAACAAAGGCAATTTAGGCATGTGATTATAACAAGACTGACGAAACAATGTTTTACAGCACAGAAAAGGTTAGTGTCGATAAACCAATTTGTTTAAATATAAACTGATTAACTTACTGACCAGTACTCCGAACCACATATATCAACCAAATTTTGGCAAGTTCTTAAAAAGAGCTCAACTATAAATTCGTTACCACATTGATGTCTAAATTCGCAAAAAAAAAAAAAAAAGAGAAAAAAAAAGAGAAAAAAAAAAAAGAACTTTTTTGATATGAAGACTGCATCAATTACGTGCATATGGAGCAAAATTGCGAAATATGGTGATGATAAAACACCAAGAGATGTACCTCGGGGCCACTTAGCTGTGACAGTGGGAGAAGGTCGCAGGAGGTTTGTAATAAAGGCACATTATCTCAACCACTCCCTCTTTCGTGAGTTGCTGCATGAAGGATGTGATGAAAATGTATGTCAGAGTAAAGATGGTCCGTTGTTCATACCTTGTGATGAGTTTTTGTTCCAAGACATAATTCAGTCACTCAAGATGGGTCAAATACAGATTGGATGTGCTAAGAAAAATACTTAGCTTGTGGAGTGGCTCAAGTCAACTTTCCATCTAACCATCCTTGTATCTTCTGAATCCTGCAGGAATAACATGTTGAAGATTAGTACCCACTGTAATTTCTTTTGATATAACAATATATTTTATCTGACTTTTTATGTACATATGGAAGGAACAAGATCTTTATATCGCTCACGAGGCATCCCCCCAGAAACAGTAAGTACTCCCTCAGTCCCAAAATCAATGTCCATTTTCAAGAAAAATTTGTCCCAAAATGAATGTCCCTTTTCTCAATAATTTTGTCCCTAAATGATTTTTAGTAAACTTTTTTCCATAGTTCATTATATACTTATAAAAATTAAAAGTTTTAAAGTTGATGACAATGATATACATGGTTTTTCGATACTAGAAGTCTATTTTTTTTAGAATGTCGCTAAAATGAGAAATGGACATTCATTTTGGGATGGAGGGAGCATATAACCACTAGAAGTTTTACAATGAGTTGACAAAAGAAAACTACTCAGTATAAAAGCTCCTAATTGCAAAGCAGTGACAATGATTTCTCCTTCAATATTCATAATGGCCGAAACAAGCTCTTTACATCGCTCGTAAGGCATCCCCTAGAAATAACGACAAAACAACCACTTAAAATTGGGGGCGCCAATCCATGTTGTTCAACCGCAAAGTTGAATGATGCAGTTTGTTTAGCTCGGTGTCTTGACCTAAGTGGTTCATTTCAGCTTGAGTTTACGAATAACGATTTGTCCGGTTACAGTTATTTTCAGTCGCAAAGCCAAACCATGTAAAGCAGAAACATGGAACTGAACTGAACCAAGAGCTCAAACCATCAAACTTTCTGTCGGATCCGACCATTGCGTTTTTGTAGTTGCTTGAATTCAGTTGAGTTTAATACCGGTTTACAAAGTGCACATGCTAGCACTCATGTGAATCAAATTTAACCAATGGGGAATGGTGACGGATTTTAAGATTGAGTAACCTCCACGTGAACTCAATGTTCTAATATACTCCCTCCGTCCCAACAATTGCTTCCCATTTTTTGCCAAGCACGCAAATTAAGAAAATGGGGGGGAAGAAAAAATGTTGTGAGTGTTATTTGAAAATAGGAGAGAGAATGAGTGGAGAGAATAGTAAATTATAATGGTGTTGTGAGTATTAAAATAATGTAGGAGAGAGAATAAGTGGAGGGAATAGTAAAGATTCCTTTGCCAAAAAAGGAAAGTGGAAGCTATTAACGGGACACCAAAATGGCAAAATGGGAAGCTACTATTGGGACGGAGGGAGTATGACTTTGGCATCATGAATTTATGGCATTTATGCATCGTCTTCAAACTCTCTATCTCGGTCTCCGTTTAGCATCATATATAGATTTGGAGAAAAGATTGGTTTTAGTGCGGATTTTTTCGTTTTGCCATTTGCTTATTTCAAAGCCTCAATTGCCTTATTTTGGATCAACTCAAACAACTAAATACAATTATCCAATCAAATCATCCAACCGATATTAAGATCGGTTATTATATTTTGAACTGATCACATGTAGTTCACTTGTTTACTTGGTACATGGCCATAAGTTTTTGCCATGCCACATTAATAGAACAAAGAACCAATGGTAGCCTAACTTGTTTACTTAGTACATGGCCATAAGTTTTTGTGAAGTCCTTTGTAAGACCTAAATATTCATGCAATCCTAGGCTGCTTCTACAATGACAAGTGAAAATAGCAATCAAGATGAGGCCCAATAAGTTATCCTGGAATCGAAAGGTCAACAAAATCTGTAAGATAACATACAGTGGCCGCATATCATGTTTCCAGAAGCTATATGAAACTAAATCAATTATAACGTCAGCACAAAATTATCCCAAAATGGTGAAGGGAATATTACTGAGAAATGGCACGTATGTAGGAATAACGTCTAATCCATATGAAAGAACACCAAAATGATTGACAATCAATGTAATTCAAATCATCATGCGAAGAATTAGATGGGCATATTGCTCCAACTTTCCAGAACTCGGCTCAAATTACATAACCGAAAGACAAAAAGTTGGAAAGCTTAACTGATTCCAGAAATGTCATTATTTAGCAAGTAATGGTAAGCTTAAACCTAAATACAAGAAGCAAAATTGAATCCATACAGGAGAATGGAAGTTGAAGAACACAAACCTAACGTATCCACCACATATATACTTGTTTCCGGCTTAAGCATGTCATTATGAGACCTCAGTGCTACACTCACCCCTCCTCTTTGTAGTTCCTGCATCATCAAAGGTATATTAAGTCCAGAATAATTCACGCACCAGTGGAAGTTTTAGTTTACAATGACGATAAGGAGTAACAAAGACTAAATTAAATATTTTAACAGCAAGCTACAAGACAGTTGCAAGTCAACTATCATCCAAGAGAATTGACATGAAAGCATGGAGTAAGTTTACAGAACAAATTAACAAATCAGGTTTTGTTTCAGCGAAAAACGTTACTCCGTCATAAAGATGATGAATTCCATAAGTGTAAGGTCTTGCAATGAGGCGCCAAAGTGGCTGCTGTATTCTCTCCCCAAAGTTGGGAGCAACATGATTGACAATTCTTATACAAAATCCTGTCACAGACCGGTTGTTATATAAAACTTAACCAAATGAGAAGAATGACATTTGATTTAAAAGGACCTCCGGTTATATGATGAGATTAGCATAATGATGCTCTTTTATCTGCTCCTTTGACTACCACTTTTAGGAAATGATTCTAGAGCAGTTCTTTATTTTTGATAGCCAACTACACAAAAGTACATTAATATCTGCTCCTATCAGGTATGTTGGCCCAAAACTTACCACAAATAAAAGAGCTATCTGAATATGCTTTCTCCCAGCCTATTTTTGTTGTTCTGTTGTAGTTTGGGGATTCAACACCCAGATCCACACTTGTATCATGTCCTTATACTGTTTCTAGGTAACATAGGTGTGCCAAAATAAAACCAAGGATATTCAGAGTCATTCCCTCCATTAGTTGTGGTGGGAAGATTCTCTATGGCCAATGAACCAAGGCCTATGGCCTCAAACTCAAAGTAAATACTCCCTTCGTCCCATTTCAAGGTTCACCATTTGAGTTGGGCACACAAATTAAGGAAAAAAGTGATGTGTTGTGAGTGTAGATAGTTGGGTACGAGAGATAAAGTGGAGTAAGTGGTAATTGTTGTGAGTATGACAAGTGTGTTCCATTTGGGAAATAAGTGAACCTTTAAATGGGACGGAGGGAGTATGCTGGAGTGGGATCTTATATGGAGTGATGCATATATTACCAGAAATCAACATAATGAGTACATACTAAATACAATATTATAGTTAAATGGAGGGGAAAATGCATCCCAGACATACATGGGCTATCTCCCGTCCAAGCTGTGGATGTTGAGGCACAATAATTGTGACCATATCAGGGTGTATCTGCCTAAGAGTTTTCTGAGCTCCTAGTATTACTGCAGAAAGAATCAGTAAGCACTTTAAAAATCAATCGAAGCATGATTATCATACAACAGTAAGCCAATTGCAGGAAAGTTACAACAATGAAATAAAAAAAAAGATGTGCACACACGATGAGAGGGGAGGGGGAGAGAGATGCTTAAAATAAGAATTTACCTCCATATGCTCCCCTAGTGTATGTTATTTGGCCCCATTTATTTTATGCTTCTCTGGTATTTTAGATATTTTTATCATTGAACATGTAAGAGTATGCAGCATATTATTCCCTATGATACATGTAAACATTTAAAATGGCTAAAAAATCCACATGTAAGAGTATGCAGCATATTATTCCATATGATACACGTAAACATTTAAAATGGCTAAAAATTCCACAACAGAAGGCCAAACGAAGCAAGCACAGTATAAATATTCTAAATATCTTTTCCTGTCCCCTTTCAATTACCTGGTTGTAGACAAGAGGCTTAAATAACTTTATTTGGGCAGTCTCTTTTTACATATAGCAGGTCGGATGCTTGAGCAACTATTGGAAACAAGGATAGCTCTCATTTGTTTAAAAAAAATCATCCAAGTTACTGTAAATAATCTTTGACAATTTCATTGTTTTAAGTGTGACAAGGATGTACGACATTATTTTGCACGTGGAAATTACTTGTGTTACAAAGCTAGAGAATTTTATCTTTTAAAAACTCTCCCATCGCCACCGCCCACCACACCCCCGCCCCCACCCCAACCAATTTTTTTAATCAAATTAAAAAAAAAGTAACAACTCCCCTGCCCTCCCCTACTCACCCACTCACCCCTACCCACACACACCACCCCCCACCTACCCACACCCCACCACTACCCCATATCCCTACCCCCACATCCTACTACCTCGCACCCACCTATGTTACCCACTTTACACCACCCCATCCCTACCCCACCTACCCCCACCCACAACACATCCTATGCCCACCCCATCCTACCTACCCCTATACCTCACCTCACCCCACCCACCACCCCTACCTAAGCTACCCTCATTCACCATACACCCCCTTATCCCATCCCATCTTACCTATCATACCCCCCATCCCCCCGCCCATCCCTAACCCCACCCTTCCACCCCCTACTTACCCCTCCTCCCCACACCCTACCTTTCATCTATCCTAACCCCTACCCATCCCTAATGCCTTACCCACCTATCCCAGACTGTGTTTTCACCGAAAATATAATTTTTAGATTTATCAAACATATGAAACAAGAATTTATTTTCTTGGATTTACCAAACAATCGAATGCCATTTTCGGAAAACATTTCATGTTCAAGAAATTATTTTCCCGAAAACATTTTTTTCCAAACAAACGGAGCTTTAAAATTCACTTGATACTTAAGTTATATTAATGAAAATAAATTATGAGACTTTTCATAATCTCAAATTTTATCTTCTTTTAGGACTTATGACTACTTAAATTTATTACATAGTGTTCTGTTAGTTGTTTTAATACATGATTAGTTTATCTATTCATTATTTGATATTTAACTTCTATTAATTAAATCAAAATATGAGTATTTTGATAATCTCAAACTTAATTAACTAAAGTTTCATATTTCTTTATGAGTTACAACATCCACATTTTAAGAACAAAATAAAGTTAATTCATGATGAATATAACTTTGATTTCATATCATATTCAGTTCATTTAATTAAGCTTCATTGATAAACAAAAAATAGAAGGTTTTTGATAATTTTAAATTTATTTACCTTATGTTCCATCTTCCACGAAATTAATGTATGCACATATATGCATTAGATGTTTTAAGTTTTAATTTAATTTTATTCATAAAAAAAGACACATGATAATCCAAATAATATTTCACCTAATGATTCATCTTCCTAGATTATTGCATAAATATATATTTACTGAACATTATTTGTTAAAAAATAACAATAATTCTTAAAAATGTAACTGTTTATTTCATATAACACAACATATTCAATTCATTTTAATTAAATTACATTAATAATATAAATTAGAAGATTTTTGATAGTCTTAAATTTTTGGTATCCAATGTTCCATCTTCTCTAATGACTTATTAGAAGCATATATATTTATTACATGTTTTTAATTTTAAATTATTTTGATTCATGATGAAGAGGCTTTTAATAATCCAAACACTATATTAAAGTATGAGATTTTGATAATCCTAAACCGTCTTCTTTTATGACTTATTAGATGCATTTATATTTATTACATAATGTTATTTTAGTTGTTTTAATACGTGATGAGTTTGTCTCTTCATTATTTGATATTTAAGTTGTATTACTTAAATTTTATGAGTAAACTTATTAAACTTAAGTTTCATGTTACTTTAGTACTTATTACATGTACATAATTTTAAATTTGAAGACTTTTGATAATTTCACATTTATTTTAAACAATGTTTCAACTTATTTAAGGATCTATTACATGCACATATATCTATTAAATTTTTTAAAAATATATTTTGATTCATAATAAAGAGACCTTTGATAATTCAAACATTGTTTCACCTAATGCTTTATCTAAATTTGTGAAATATTGCATAGACATATATCTATTGAACGTTTTTAGTTATATAATCATAAAAATGATCATAAATCTAACTATTGAATTCATATCACTCGATATTTAATTTATATTAATGAAAATAAATTATGAGAATTTTGAGAATCTCAAGTTCCATATTCTTTAATAACCTATTACTCAATATTTTATCTTCTTCGTTTAGAGGACTTACTACATGCACATGTTTTTATTTTTTAAGTATTTTAATAATTGATGAATTTTCTTTTTCATTTCATATCATTGAATTCAAGTATTAATATATTAATAAGCTCAAGTTATAACAATTTTGATAATAAACATCACTTTTCAGTTAATGAATTATCTCCATGTATTACATGGATGTATAGCATAAAAATATCCACGAATCATGAAATTTTGAAATATGAAAATTAGTTTTAGTGTCATTATAAAACAAAACATTACATCATTTTTTCGACATTCATAATTTTAAAACAATTAAAAACAACTTAAACTTTATTCCTCATTATACCATTATATCCATCTATCTAACCAAAAATTTGAAAAAGTAAAATAAAGATGGAACTCCAAAATATTAATTTTTTATTTTATGTATACGGAGCACATAAGGTATCTCTTCATGGCTATTCGTTTCAAAATGCTATCATTCTTACACAATGCCTGAACATCCATTCAATGCATTTTTTAGACAATGAAAACTAAAATCAATAGCATGAAAAAAACAATGAAAAAAATAAAAGGAAATCTTATCAAATTGAAAAATAACAAAAGATAATCATTCACAAATTTAATCATAATAAAAACAACAAATAAATAAATCATAAAAAACACTACTAAAATTTAAATCAATATCAAATGAAAAAAAAAAACATTCATAATCATAATTATCAAAAGCAACAAATGAAATTAAAACAAATATGAAAATTTAATAAATAAATAAAATATTAAAACAATACTAAAATAAAACCATAAGAAATGCAAAATCAAATTAGAATAAAAAGGTTAAAATTTTAATCAATAAAAAAATGAAAATAAAAGCTCGCAAACAATCAAATAGACAAAAGCAACAAATAAAATCAAAACAAATATGAAAAATTATAATAACATCTTAAAAAATAAAATTAAATCAACATAAAAAAATATAGGCAAAGCAAGAAAAAAAACACAAAATTAAATATCAATCTAGAAAAAAAACAATAACAAAAAATAAAGATATATTTTAAATGAAACTATAACTTTACCCAAATAAAAATCGAAGCAAAGCAATGATTTAATAAAAATACAAAATATAAACTCATATTCTATTAAATAAAAATAAAACATTGAAAAGGAATGTGAGAGTGAAGAAATAGCCTTAACTGAGAAGTTTTTCTTCATGTTAATATGAGAGCAAAAGGTGAACAGAATTGTGTCGGAAAAATGAGGGCGTTACGTTTGTTGTAGAGTTGGTATTGTTATTGTGTTTTCACTTATATGTCTTTTAGACACAATTTTTTATCTTGTGTGACTTTTCAACTCTTAAATCTCTTATTATTACACTTGGCATGCCTATTATCTATATGCTTTTTTCTATACTAATAATCTTATACTCCCTTCGTCCCACTTCAAGGGTCATAGGGTAATATTTCACGCTTCTTAATAAATTTTTTTAAAAAATGAATAAAGAATTGCAAGTGGGTAGAAGATTAGATGAGAGAAAATGTAAAAGTTAAAACATTTATGATAAACCTCTTTTTGATTGGTTTTTTTTTTTTTGTAAATAAGTTAACATTATAAGGGTATAATGAATGGTTTTTTTAAATATATTTACATTATAAGGTTATAAATATCTGAAAGACTGTTCAAAATTTGTCATTTATGGAATGATCTTAGTCTGGGACGGACCAAAAGGAAAAATAGGACTCTTGAAGTAGGACAGAGAGAGTATTATATAGAGAATAGATAAAGTGACTCTAATGTAACTAATTAATTTTTATAATTTAAGTATTAATACATTAGATCTATTAAATTCTATAAATTCATCTCATCTATTTGCATACCTATATTTTTCTATGATAATAAATGTACTTTATTAAATTACCAAATAATTTACTACATTACATAATCAAATAACTATTCATTGTATGTAGTATTCTAAGGTACATATATATATTTACTTGGATATATAATACTAATCTATTATATTTATTCCTTTAAATACCTACGCTTATCGATGAAATGTATCAACTAATACGAAAAATTTGAAATGTCGCAAGAATTTGAAAAATCAACCCACTTGGAAGCATGAGAAATCAAGGAATTCCAAAAATGTATGACGTGGCACAACCAAATACCTTTTCACCGGCTTTAAAATACTATAGTATAAATTTCCATTTGATACTATCCTCAGGTCCAAAATACTTTTTTTTTTATCCTAACAAAAATCCTTTTGGTTTTAGAGCTTAAAATTAAAATTTGATTTAAAATACTCCCCACGTTCCATCCGAAAAACACAAAATTAGCCTTTACGAGAATTAAGAAGATTGTATATTGAAGTAATTGTTATGCGTATGAAAAGTGAGATAGAAGAAAGAAAGTGAACTATGAAATAATAAATGGATAGTTACAGTAAAAGTATGCTAAATAAATCCCACGAATAAAAAAGTATTAAAATATTTTTATTTTGGGACTTTTTTAATGGAACATTCAAAATAAAAATTTATACCTTTTTGGATGGGACGGAGGGAATAATTGTTATTTATGGGTTAAAATTATTTTAATTTCAATTTCGTCCATACATTAAAACTTGTTTAATTTTATTAATTATTTTTTAGCAGAGTATTGTATGAGAAAAAATTCTTAGAAGTTAATTTGATTTTTTATTACAAAATTGTAGAAATAATTATATTTATAAAAAGATGGTGAAAATCCTAAACGAAAGGTATATATTTTGAACCAGAGAGAATATCTATCAATATTTCAATTCAGGTCCTTTTATCATTAAAAAAAAATGTTAAAACACATAAAACTACGTTTAATGATAGAAGATAGAAAAAAAATCAAGGTTTTTTATTTTCTTAGGTTATTGAAATATAAAAAGAAAATGAGACAATTATATTTTAGATCGTAAGTACTGCTTCGATCCCAAAATAAATATTTGTATTTGACTTATAATAAATATTTGTATTTGACTTATGGAAGTATTTGACTTGCCAACAATTTTAAGGGGTGTGTTTACTAGTTTGTACAATATCATATTTGCACTAAGTTTATTTTCTCATTTAGAAACGTGACATTTATTCTGGGACGAGACGGTGTATCAAATAGTCCAACTAACAAACGTAATTGATGTAATATATACAATTCTTCTGTACAATACAATTCGACTGCACAGAGTCCAGAAGTCCATCAGATCCATTCTGGACTTGGATTAGGAAGTGGTCCATTGGAGTTGGTCAAAATGGGCTCAAATCCGTGGGAGGTCCGCACAGACCGTTGCCCGCGACCCGTTTGGCCCGGGCCCGTCCAGCCCGCTTTTCATACGGAACGGGCTTGGATCAAAGAAATTCGCACGGATCGGGTTTTGGCCCGAGGATCAAAAGATTCGTTTGGTCTGTGACTCGTTATCAAAGAGGTTCGTACGGACCTGTTTGAATTCTAAACCCTAAACCCTATATTCTAAACCCTAAATCCCATACCCTAACCCCTATACCTTAAATCATATTTATATCCCGTACCCTAAAGTATACTCCCTCCGTCCCACACTAGTGTGGACCATTTTTTTGGGCATGGAAATTAAGAAAAAGTAGAAGAGAGAAATAGGTGGAGGAGGTGTTTGTGAGTATGAAAAATTAAATAGGAGATGAGTAGGAGGAATAGTTAGGAGAGAGAATGTTGTTAGTGTAAAAGTAAAGTAGGAGAGAGAATGAGTGGGTGGAATAGTAAAGATTCTTTGCCATTTTGGACAGTTCACACTAATCTGGAACGGACCAAAAAGGAAATAAGTTCACACTAAGGTGGGACGGAGGGAGTATACCTCTATACCCTAAACTTTGTAATATATACCACTCACTAAACCCTAAACCCTATATATCCCATACCTTAACCCATACTTTAAACTATACTCCCTCCGTCCCGCTAATATTAGCACACTTTCCTTTTTGGGCGTCCCGCTAATATCCGCACACTCCCAAAAAGGAAACTTTATATTAATAAAATATTCACCCAACCCCACTCATTCTCTCTCCTACATTATTTTAATACTCACAACACCATTATAATTTATTACACCCTCCACTCATTCTCTCTCCACTCATTCTTTTACACTCACAACATTTTATTAAAATATCATATTCCTTAATTCCCGCGCACACAGTGTTTGTGCTAATACTAATGGGACGGAGGGAGTATGTCATATACCTTATACCATATACCATAAACCATTTATCAAATACCTTATATCCTAAACCATTTATCATATATCTTATACCCTAAATCCTATATTACATATCCTAAACTCCATGCATATCCTAAATCATTACCATATATGCAAATAAATGTTTACTAATATTATTGATAATTGAATATTACATAATAGTAATAATTAAGAGAAAAATATCTAATAATAATTTAACCTTTAGAAAATATTAATAATGCTTTTACTTTACCCCAACCCCTAAAGTATTTACCATATTGCTCAAACTGACAAACAACAAAAAATCTAAAAATTTTACTCTAGGAAGTAGGGAGTAAAAAAAGTCTAAAATACTATATTATAGTCAATAAAAAATTAATAAAAAAATTAAAATAAATAAAGGATAGTCCGTCCCTCTTTTCTTTTATATACTTTCATTTGTTTAGTTTTTTCTATGTTTTTTTCTATACCTTTTTGTAAAAAAATCCCTAATAAAAAATGTCTAAAATATTATTTCCTAGTCAATAAAAAATTAAAATAAAATAAAAAATAAATATAGGGTAGTCCGTCCCTCTATTCTTTTATATACTTTCATTTGTTTAGCTTTTTTCTATCTTTTTTTATATACCTTTTTGTAAAAAAAAAAAAAATCACTAATAAACAAAGTCTAAATTATTTCCTAGTCAAAAAAAAAATAATTAATAAAAAAATAAAGGATAGTCCGTCACTCTTTTCTTTTATATACTTTAAATTGTTTAGTTTTTTTCTATCTTTTTTTACATACCTTTTTGTAAAAAAAAAAATCACTAATAAACAAACAGGGTAGTCCGTCCCTCTATTCTTCTATATACTTTCATTTGTTTAGCTTTTTTCTATCTTTTTTATATACATTTTTGTAAAAAAAATCATTAATAAACAAAGTCTAAAATATTATTTTCTAGTCAATAAAAAATTAATAAAAAATAAAAATAAATAAAGGATAGTCCGTCTCTCTTTTCTTTTATATACTTTAAATTGTTTAGTTTTTTTCTATCTTTTTTTATATACCTTTTTGTAAAAAAAAAAAATCACTAATAAACAAACAGGGTAGTCCGTCCCTCTATTCTTCTATATACTTTCATTTGTTTAGCTTTTTTCTATCTTTTTTTATATACATTTTTGTAAAAAAAAATCATTAATAAACAAAGTCTAAAATGTTATTTTCTAGTCAATAAAAAATTAATAAAAAATAAAAATAAATAAAGGATAGTCCGTCCTTCTTTTCTTTTATATACTTTAAATTGTTTAGTTTTTTTCTATTTTTTTATATACCTTTTTGTAAAAAAAAAATCACTAATAAACAAAGTCTAAAATATTATTTCTCAATAAAAAATTAAAAGAAAATAAAAAATAAATATAGGGTAGTCCGTCCCTCTTTTCTTTTGTATGCTTTCATTTGTTTAGTTTTTATCTATCTTTTTTTATATATAAAACAACTAATTTTCTTATGTCTAAGTGATTTTATATTTTAAAAAATAGCTTATTAAATACTAAATTTCTTTTTATTTTTTCTGATTTTTTTTTGTAAAAATAAAAAATAAGAAAACCCGTTTGGCCCATGGGTTGGTCCGTACGGACCAAACGGGCCAATTTGCCATCACCATGGTCCATGAGATAAAAATGGAAAAATTTCAGGGAAGGACCATTGAGTTAGACCCACATGTGATAAAATAAACATCAAATTAATGAAATTTATTCTCAAAACAAACACACTCTTGCTCTTGCCTGAATTTTGGTACTGACTTAATTTAATTTTTGCCCATAAATACAGAACGACATAAATCACTAGAGCTTACTCTCTGATCAATCAACAAAGGCTGACATTCCTTCGTACTGACCGAACATTTCATCGAATTATGATTCTGTCCTAATACTACTTTCTCGCCTAACCGAATCTATTCGACTATCAACATCACTAGTCGTTTTCTTATTTATTGTTCTTATTTATGTACAAAACAACGTAACTAACAATATGTTTGTTCTTGTTTAATGATTAGCAACCTAAACATGTGTTAATGATTCTTGCTATACCAAGTCACCTAGAACCTATTTGATATTGACCAGTTCCTAATGCAAAAATAAGAGCAACATCAAGAATGTAACTGGGAAGGAGACAAGTCTGGATGCAAGTAACGACCTGTTTGCTTAACCAAATTAATCTTACTTGTGGGCAAGATCTCAATAACGACTCTATATTACAACGAATGAGCAGATTTAAGACCAAGCGACTTTCTAAAAAAGTGTTTTTTCATTGTCTGCATATTATTCTGATATACAAAAAGCACAATGCTAATTTACACACATATATATATACCCCCTCCGCCCCACAATAATCTGCAAAAAGACCCATTTTGGGCATCCCACAATAAATGCACGATTCAGTTGGTGAACAATTTCATCTATCTTTCTCTAGAATTGGATTTGAACGCCAATCCCACAATGAAAATAAGACTCACTTGTTATACTCACAACAATTACCCTCTTACTAACAACAATTACCCTCTTACTATCCATACCCCACTTACCCAACTATCTACACTCACAACACATCACCTTTTTCACTTTTCTCCTTAATTCTTGTGCCCATCCCATTTTGCATATCATTGTGGGACAGAGGGACTATATATATTATATATATACTGTTTTTTAATGAAGGATTACAAAGAACTCGTCTTTTCAAGCACCCCAATATAAAGAGAACAAAAACCCAAAAATAAGTAATCGAAATATGAAAGGTAAGTCATATCAATCTCACATAACCTGTCAACAGCACTGCAGTTCATATATCATCGTGCCCTATTATTGTAGACCTAACCTTATGGAAACAAAGGCAATTTAGGCATGTGATTATAACAAGACTGACGAAACAATGTTTTACAGCACAGAAAAGGTTAGTGTCGATGAACCAATTTGTTTAAACATAAACTGATTAACTTACTGACCAGTACTCCGAACCACATATATCAACCAAATTTTGGCAAGTTCTTAAAAAGAGCTCAACTATAAATTCGTTACCACGTTGATGTCTAAATTCGCAAAAAAAAAAAAAGGAGAAAAAAAAAGAACTTTTTTGATATGAAGACTGCATCAATTACGTGCATATGGAGCAAAATTGCGAAATATGGTGATGATAAAACACCAAGAGATGTACCTCGGGGCCACTTAGCTGTGACAGTGGGAGAAGGTCGCAGGAGGTTTGTAATAAAGGCACATTATCTCAACCACTCCCTCTTTCGTGAGTTGCTGCATGAAGGATGTGATGAAAATGTATGTCAGAGTAAAGATGGTCCGTTGTTCATACCTTGTGATGAGTTTTTGTTCCAAGACATAATTCAGTCACTCAAGATGGGTCAAATACAGATTGGATGTGCTAAGAAAAATACTTAGCTTGTGGAGTGGCTCAAGTCAAACTTTCCATCTAACCATCCTTGTATCTTCTGAATCCTGCAGGAATAACATGTTGAAGATTAGTACCCACTGTAATTTCTTTCGATATAACAATATATTTTATCTGATTTTTTATGTACAACCTTTCTCCTTGTGTTTTGATTCACTTCTACTATTCTTCCCCTGTTAAGGTGTAGATTAGAGAGGCACATGTAAAGATGCAGGAAGTGTATACAAATCAAACCAAAGACTAAAATAATGTACAAAGAGGAAAAGTAACAGTGCATATCACTACAAATAAGAAAAAGAAAAAAAAAGAAGCTAAAATAGTCCTCCAAAAGCTAGTTTTAGATAGCTGAAACTAACCTGGTAAAGTTTGGTAACCATTTTTGCTTCGTTGGTTAAAACTAACGCTTATCTAGTTGTGTAACAACCTGCTTCCTGATGAAGATATAAGCATGCTTGGAGACTAACATTTCTGTAACTTTTGACAGTACAGTCAATGAAGCAACGTATGAAACAGATGTAATTTAAGAAATAAGCAAGAAAAACTTTGATGTAGATGAAATTCAAAAAACAAATAAAAATAAAAGCATTTTTCATCCATCTCCAAAAAGAAGTAATTAAAAAACTAATAGACATTTTTTACTTTGAAAATAATGACGGAATGAAAACAGAAATTATGAACACACACTGCTATCAAAAGAGCCCAAGGGAATCCATGAGATATGAGGTGAAATACACTCATTGAGTAAACAATCTCAAATCCTGTTCGATCATCATATCTTTCTTTTGGAGAGGTCGTCATTGTTGGACCTCAACGGTTCAGATCAGTTGGTTCAAGTGGTTTATCCTGCACCAAGCCCCCCATACGTTACAGCAATTTCCTGTTTTTGGATGTATCACCGCTTGTTTGACTGCCTCTTCATTTGCAACTGGGGTTGAGCTGGAGGGGCAGTGGGGGAGAGGGAGGGTGATGATTACTGTAATGGTAGGGCCTGTTAATGCTTCAGGAGTTGATAGAGGAAAAGTTGACAGATAAGTCACCCTTACTGCCACTCTACAGGTACATGAGATTTTCACCTCATACGGCTCCTCGTTCAATTCTTCCGAAGTCAATGCAGCTGTTTAAATTCTTTACTGAAAACATGAAAAGATAGCAAGTTCCAGACGTTTTCAACAACCCCATTAGACAGAGCATGGAATGCTTCTTTTGCAGCTACCCTTCGAGCTTCCAAAACTTGAGGGTTACTGAGGAGCAGATGGAGAACTTCTTCAAGCTCTTGCCTTCCGGCAACCTGCAGGAGTCGTGTCATATAGAGGTTCAATCAGCAGATACAAAGATGGAAAAGGGAAAAGATGAATCAAAAGTTTAAGCATCATATGCAGATTACTACTTTTTAAGATGTTATTACTTCACAATCCAAGTACGTCTGCAGAGGCTGTATAGCTAGTAGACAGCCTGCTGGCTAGGTCGGTAGCGACCATTTGACAGTTTCAGGGAATGTGGCACCTAAATCAAGGACAATTGACGTAATCAATGGCACGTAATCTAAAGTAAACTCTATAACCCACCAGATTTTTATTGTATTAGGGGGGGGGAGCGCAAAATCATTTTCACAAACTAAAAGGGGGCAAGGTTCAATACATTGCACTTAAAGGCCTAAATCTTAAAGTATTTGCACCAGCAATTTTTTCTAATCAAATGGGGGAAATTGCTCCCATTAGGCTGTGGGTAGATCTGTGAGTGACCCACCATACGTCATATGGTGGCGGTGCCAATACACCCACGGTGTCCATCTAACAGCTTATAGCTATCTATGCACCCACGGTATCCATCTAACTGCTTTTATATGTGAGGGAAGAGATTTCCAACCTGCTGAACTGAAGAAGGATTCAACTGTCGCATTGCCATTGCCATGTGTGAGAAATGGCCAAGATGAGGACCTGAGAATCAGCAAAAAAGAGGAATATGATTGTTCAGAACCAGATGAAACCAAAGAACAATAATGATAGAAACTTACCAGTCAAAACAGCACAGCCAGCTGCAGCAGCTTCAGAGATATTATGACCAGTTAAGCCGGACAAAAAAGATCCACCAATTACAGCTATTGGAACCAATCTGTAGAAGTTTCTAAGCTCCCCTGCAAAATGAGTTGACGAAAGAAAACTAGTAAGTGTAAAAGCACTTAGCTGCAAAGCAATGACAATGAATAATTCTCTCTCAATGTTCATATGGAAGGAACAAGATCTTTATATCGCTCACGAGGCATCCCCCCAGAAACAGTAAGTACTCCCTCAGTCCCAAAATCAATGTCCATTTTCAAGAAAAATTTGTCCCAAAATGAATGTCCCTTTTCTCAATAATTTTGTCCCTAAATGATTTTTTAGCAAACTTTTTCCCATAGTTCATTATATACTTATAAAAATTAAAAGTTTTAAAGTTGATGACAATGATATACATGGTTTTTCGATACTAGAAGTCTATTTTTTTTAGAATGTCTCTAAAATGAGAAATGGACATTCATTTTGGGATGGAGGGAGCATATAACCACTAGAAGTTTTACAATGAGTTGACAAAAGAAAACTACTCAGTATAAAAGCTCCTAATTGCAAAGCAGTGACAATGATTTCTCCTTCAATATTCATAATGGCCGAAACAAGCTCTTTACATCGCTCGTAAGGCATCCCCTAGAAATAATGACTAAACAACCACTTAAAATTGGGGGCGCCAATCCATGTTGTTCAATAGCAAAGTTGAATGATGCAGTTTGTTTAGCTCGGTGTCTTGACCTAAGTGGTTCATTTCAGCTTAAGTTTACGAATAACGATTTGTCCGGTTACAGTTATTTTCAGTCGCGAAGCCAAACCATGTAAAGCAGAAACATGGAACTGAACTGAACCAAGAGCTCAAACCATCAAACTTTCTGTCGGATCCGACCATTGCGTTTTTGTAGTTGCTTGAATTCAGTTGAGTTTAATACCGGTTTACACTTGGCACATGCTAGCACTCTTATGAATCAAATTTAACCGATGGGGAATGGTGACGGATTTTAAGATTGAGTAACCTCCACGTGAACTCAATGTTCTAATATATGACTTTGGCATCATGAATTTATGCATCGCCTTCAAAATTCCTTTTTTCGTTTTGCCATTTGCTTATTTCAAAGCCTCAATTGCCTTATTTTGGATCAACTCAAACAACTAAATACAATTATCCAATCAAATCATCCAACCGATATTAAGATCGGTTATTATATTTTGAACTGATCATGTGTGGTTCACTTGTTCACTTAGTACATGGCCACAAGTATTTGTCTTGCCACATTAATAGAACAAAGAACCAATGGTAGTCAACTTGTTTACTTAGTACATGGCCATAAGTTTTTGTGAAGTCCTTTGTAAGACCTAAATATTCATGCAATCCTAGGCTGCTTCTACAATGACAAGTGAAAATAGCAATCAAGATGAGGCCCAATAAGTTATCCTGGAATCGAAAGGTCAAACAAAATCTGTAAGATAACATACAGTGGCCGCATATCATGTTTCCAGAAGCTATATGAAACTAAATCAATTATAACATCAGCACAAAATTTTCCCAAAATGGCGAAGGGAATATTACTGAGAAATGGCACGTATGTAGGAATAACGTCTAATCCATATGAAAGAACACCAAAATGATTGACAATCAATGTAATTCAAATCATCATGCGAAGAATTAGATGGGCATATTGCTCCAACTTTCCAGAACTCGGCTCAAATTACATAACCGAAAGACAAAAAGTTGGAAAGCTTAACTGATTCTAGATATGTCGTTATTTAGCAAGTTATGGTAAGCTTAAACCTAAATACAAGAAGCAGAATTGAATCCATACAGGAGAATGGAAGTTGAAGAACACAAACCTAATGTATCCACCACATATATACTTGTTTCCGGCTTAAGCATGTCATTATGAGACCTCAGTGCTACACTCACCCCTCCTCTTTGTAGTTCCTGCATCATCAAAGGTATATTAAGTCCAGAATAATTCACGCACCAGTGGAAGTTTTAGTTTACAATGACGATAAGGAGTAACAAAGACTAAATTAAATATTTTAACAGCAAGCTACAAGACAGTTGCAAGTCAACTATCATCCAAGAGAATTGACATGAAAGCATGGAGTAATGAAACAGAACAAATTAACAAATCAGGTTTTGTTTCAGCGAAAAACGTTACTCCGTCCGTCATAAAGATGATGAATTCCATAAGTGTAAGGTCTTGCAATGAGGCACCAAAGTGGCTGCTGTATTCTCTCCCCAAAGTTGGGAGCAAACATGATTGACAATTCTTATACAAAATCCTGTCACAGACCGGTTGTTATATAAAACTTAACCAAATGAGAAGAATGACATTTGATTTAAAAGGACCTCCGGTTATATGATGAGATTAGCATAATGATGCTCTTTTATCTGCCCCTTTGACTACCACTTTTAGGAAATGATTCTAGAGCAGTTCTTTATTTTTGATAGCCAACTTCACAAAAGTACATAAATATCTGCTCCTATCAGGTATGTTGGCCCAAAACTTACCACAAATAAAAGAGCTATCTGAATATGCTTTCTCCCTGCCTATTTTTGTTGTTCTGTTGTAGTTTGGGGATTCAACACCCAGATCCACACCTGTATCATGTCCTTATACTGTATCTAGGTAACATAGGTGTGCCAAAAAAAACAAGGATATTCAGAGTCATTCCCTCCATTAGTTGTGGTGGGAAGATTCTCTATGGCCAATGAACCAAGGCCTATGGCCTCAAACTCAAAGTACATACTCCATCCGTCCCATTTGAAGGTTCACAATTTGAGTTGGGCACACAAATTAAGGAAAAAAAAGTGATGTGTTGTGAGTGTAGATAGTTGGGTACGAGAGATAAAGTGGAGTAAGTGGTAATTGTTGAGAGTATGACAAGTGGGTTCCATTTGGGAAATAAGTGAACCTTTAAATGGGACGGAGGGAGTATGCTGGAGTGGGTATCTTATATGGCGTGATGCATATATTACCAGAAATCAACATAATGAGTACATACTAAATACAATATTATAGTTAAATGGAGGGGAAAATGCATCCCAGACATACATGGGCTATCTCCCGTCCAAGCTGTGGATGTCGAGGCACAATAATTGTGACCATATCAGGGTGTATCTGCCTAAGAGTTTTCTGAGCTCCTAGTATTACTGCAGAAAGAATCAGTAAGCACTTTAAAATCAATCGAAGCATGATTATCATACAACAGTAATTGCAGGAAAAATACAACAATGAAATAAAAAAAAAAGATGTGCACACACGATGAGAGGGGAGGGGGAGAGAGATGCTTAAAATAAGAATTTACCTCCATATACTCCCCCAGTGTATGTTATTTGGCCCAATTTATTTTACGCTTCTCTGGTATTTTAGATATTTTTATCATTGAACATGTAAGAGTATGCAGCATATTATTCCATATGATACATGTAAACATTTAAAATGGCTAAAAATTCCACAACAGAAGGCCAAACGAAGCAAGCAAAGTATAAATATCCTAAATATCTTTTCCTGTCCCCTTTCAATTACCTGGTTGTAGACAAGAGGCCTAAATAACTTTATTTGGGCAGTCTCTTTTTACGTATAGCAGGTCGGATGCTTGAGCAACTATTGGAAACAAGGAATAGCTCTCATTTGTTTAAAAAAAAAACATGAAAGTTACTGTAAATAATCTTTGACAATTTCATTGTTTTATGTGTGACAAGGATGTACGACATTATTTTGCATGTGGAAATTACTTGTGTTAACGTCGGAAAGTGCAAAGCTAGAGAATTTTATAATTTCACTTAATTGTTCAAGAATATGCAATGAAATGGATCAGACTGGTATCCTTGAATTTATCAGCATCACACCTTTTTCTTCACCACTGTGTATGGAAGAAGCCAACCAAACACGTCTACAGCCAAGCTGTACCTGCAAATCTTCGAGATTGCTCATATCTCCTTTAGTACAGTAAAATTCTTCAATACCTGAAAGTGAAATTACTAGAATTTACTAAACCATCAACACTTACTTTCAAAATTTCAAGCAGAGGAGATGTATGCAGTGTTTTGCATAACCATTAAAATTAGTAAATTGTCCTTGCAGATTATAGTTAACCAACTTTTTACTTAAAGCAAAATACAATGCTTTATGAGCCATCTGTCTTTTCATCGCGCAGTTTCACAAAAGAATCAGTAAGCCTGCAAATGACCGTACCATACTTTAAATCCCCAGAAAAGTTAATCACAAATGGAGGGGCTTGAAGCAGCTGAAAGCGAATGGCCTGCATAGTGCTCTGTTTAAGAGAGAGATATTAGATGATTACATAAGTCAATCATAACTAAGATTGAGGTCAGTGATACAGTAGAGGAGTTTGCACCAAGGGGACTATCAATGAAAATTTTGACAGCATTAGTGAGATGAGTGGAGAGACTACTGGTCCGGACCAATTGTTGAAGGAATTCACGGACATCCGACCATTTAATAAAGTCAGCATAATCTGCATATACAATCCACATCTTTAAGTTATAAAAGAATCAATAGTGTTATATACACAGGTGCCTACCAACAGAGTGAAATTTTAAGCTGACACAGCACATAAAAAAAGTAGATAAAAGGTTTTCAAATGAAGAAACATAAAGAAGTTGTCAAAAATATCAATTCACCTTTCAAAATAAATCAAAAGAAAAGGAGAAAAAGAAAGGATTATCTCTTGAAGTAAAGTCGACCTGAAATACAATTTATTTCATAACTTGATAAGAAATGTGACATTATATGTTTCTATAAAGTATATACTTACACCCATTCTTGAGGCACTAATAACAAGATTCGGCCATAGTTCATTCTCCATTAGCACGACTGCATTTGGCCTCCAGTAACCAAGAAAAGCATCCACGGCAGAGGGAGTATCAAGGGGAGAAAACTGATTTAGTTAAAAAGTTTGAATGCATCAGAGTGAGTGATGCCATCTCTTGTTCTGATCAAGCTAAAGAACAGCAGAAGTAATCTGTGAAAGTTCATAATAAATCAAACTTAACATGAAAAAAATAGTTATCACCGAGGGGATGGAGGACTTCCTGATAAAGAACAAGCATGCACAACGAAATGGAGAACATACAAATACATACAAAGATATGGAACATGCAAAAATATATACGAAAAGAGGGGATCAGTAGTGTACAGCTGATTATTTTCACTGAGCTACTTGTTCAGGGACTGAAATATAATCAACAAACGTCACTGGTGGTAAGGCTCTGTTGGGAGTGATTTCGGAAATATAAGTCATTGCAGGATTGACAATTATAATTGTTAGCAAGTGTCCAAAGATATGCAGTAACATGGTCAATGCTTCTACTTAACAACTAACTACCAAGCAATATGCCTAACATTCCCAGATGGAAGGATATACAAATTCCCTCCGTACAAACATGCCAGCACATCCTCAAACTCATCCCTCCTCCCCTCCATCTCTCTCTCTCTCTCTCTCTCTCTCTCGCTCCCAATCACTAATACTGAAATCAAATTTTGATGAATCAATGAGCCTAGCTCAAACACAACCGACCCTTCCAGGCACTTGCTCAAAGTGGATGAGTCTAGCATTGGACCATACATATATATCCACGGAGCGGCCAAATCTTCAGAAACCGAATGTATTCAATATAATAGCAAACAGCATGTGTTAAACTGGGACACAAACTAGATGACCTTGTACAAAAATATAAGAACAAATACCTGATATATAACACCACCAGGAAGCAGATTCTTTATTACATCGCTGCACCAAAGGAGTTAAGAGAAATATTAATTATAAATTTGAATGAAAAAGGAGCGATCATCAACTTCGTAAAAAACAATACGACTATCATTTTCTATTAGTGTGTCCAAAAGTCTTTTAACGAAGAATTATCAGTCTAATTGTCTCCTAGCCAAAATTAAATGTCCTCACGAAAAAAAAAGGAGTAAGTTGAGCTTCAAAATTCTTTACGAGTCATTTGTGTAGTGCAAGAAAGCTGGACAGAGCCACTGCTGACACCATGAGTAATTCTTCCCTACATTCCCAAAATGATAATAGAAGTGGTAGATTGAGGACGAAAAGAGTCAAGAAACAACATTCTTCGACATAAAGAAGACACAAATTGCAAGATTACTTCATTTTGCACATGTTCACCAACTTCTGGTTGGGATACACTTTGCCAAGAAATATGTATAAGAATGCATAATTTCATTATTCAAGAAAAATAACCATCTTATCTGTCAGAAAAAAACACAAAACTATCATATATTGACAAAAAACTGATCAGTTTCACCTCCATCAGTTTCCACCTACAATTCCTCTGCTAACTGATTTTCTTTGTTAATGTTAAGTAACTGGACCCAAGTTCAGCACACAGAACATTTACATTTGCTGTACATTATTAAATTATGGGAGCAGGGTTTTGAACAAAAATGGACGAGGAAGGTATCTTAAGACAAATTAGATAAAATGAACTCTTTAAATATCCATTAAGTTTCTGATAACCAATTGTGAAGTCTATAATCAGCTAAGGTCTGACAAAAAAGAGTATTACAACGAGCTATTTCAAGGTTAACAATCTTCCCAATTTGGAGAGGAAGGTTGTATCAAAAGTATATATGCTTTGAACAAGTAGGTTTCTAAGAAAGCGTTTGATAGGACCGATTTATACTATCTATTTCCTATGTTTTCCGTCCCTATTATTCTTTATTTTCATGTATTTAGTATAGGTTTGATGTATTTTGAGTGAATTATGTATTGTGAGAAATTATTGAGAATTATTGTAATCCGTGAGTATTTTAACAACAAAGCCTTAGTCCCAAAATAATTTGGGGTCGGCTAACATGAATCCTCATAGGTCATCGTGGAAAAAATAAAAAATAATAAATAAATAAATAAAAATAAATAAATAAATAAATAAATAAAATATATAATAAATAAATAAATAAAATAATAATAATAATTAAAAGAAAGAAAAAAAAATCAACCCCCCACATGGGTTTTTGCCCTCCACTCCTGCCTCTTCAACACCATACTTTCATCCACTCCAATTAAACTCATATCATTTTCAATCACTCTAATCCAAGTTTGTTTGGGCCTTCCCCTACCCCTCGCTATTTTATCATTTCCCCACTGTTCCGGCCTCCTAACCGGTGCATCACTCGGTCTCTTTCTCACATGCCCAAATCACCTTAGACGATTTTCCCTCATTTTATCCTCAATGGGTGAAACCCACCAAGGATTTATCCTTGCCTGTCCCAAGTCAGGATAAAGGGTGAGGGTTCCGGTAGGCTTGTGACAGCCAGCGTAAAATTTTTGTCACATTATCATGACATGAATCGGAATATGAATATCGTTGGGGCGTTTCCTCAGCAGCGACGCGCTACACTTCAAAAACCTGGGTGTAGTGATAAGTATGCAAAGGTTGCTAGGTCGTCGCCCGGAAGCGACGCGCCATCTCTTCGCCCGGGGGTGGTGTCAAATATGCAAGGGTTCCCGCATTGCGGACGAGTGCGGGTAAAGAAGCTAGTCCATGGTAGGTGTAAGGGTAGTGGGATGCGCTTTGGAACTTGGAACATTGGATCCTTGACAGGGAGATCAGCAGAGATGGTGGAAGTTATGAGGAGGAGGAAGATTCACATAATGTGTTACAGGAAACTAAGTGGGTTGGAGAGAAAGCAAAAGAAATTTCGCCTTGGGATTTTAAGCTTTGGTACTCAGGAAAGGATAAGGGTAGAAATGGAGTGGGTATCATTATTGATAAGGAGTATATTAATGATGTGGTGGAAGTGTACAGGAAAAGTGATCGAATTATGGGCATTAAACTGGTGATACGTAATGAGATTATAACTATTATTTCCGCCTATGCACCACAAGTAGGGTTGGATGCATCTATTAAACAAGTGTTCTGGGAAGATTTGGAGGAGGTAGTGCAACGAGTACCTAGTGGAAAGAAATTAGTGATTGGTGGTGATCTGAACGGGCATGAGGGGTCTAGTCGACATGGCTTTGAGAGCATACATGGAGGTTTTGATTTTGGGGAGAGGAATGAAGCAGGAAATAGTATCCTGGACTTTGCGTTGGCATATGACTCGAGTATAATGAACACTTGGTTCAAGAAGAGAGAATCTCACTTGGTGTTCTATAGGAGTGGAGGTAATGCGAGTCAGATTGACTTCTTCTTAGTAAGAAATGCTTGTAGAAAGAGTTATACAGATTGCAAGGTTATTCCGGGTGAGAGAACAGCAACTCAACATAGACTGGTGGTACTTGCTTTTCGAAGTAAGATAATTTCGAGGAATAGAAAACCACAGGCAGACCCTAGAATCAAGTGGTGGAGACTTCAAGGGGAGAATCAACAGAAATTTGTAGCTAAGATGGTCGATACCGGTATTTGGTCGGATAATATGGAGGATATGGATATAGATTCGACTTGGACTAAGATGGAACATACCATAAAGGAGGTGGTGAAAGAAGTCCTTGGAGAATCTAGAGGAAACGGGCCACCAAGTAAGGACACATCATGGTGGAACGAGGAAGTAAAACAAGCAATAAAGGGCAAGCGAGAATGCTACAATTTATTGGGGAAATGTAGGAGCGACGAGAACTATGAGAAGTATAAGGAAGCTAGAAGAGATACTAAGAAAGCAGTAAGAGACGCAAGAGCAAAGGTGAAAAAAAAACTTTATGATAAGTTTGATACAAAAGAAGGGGAAAAGGACATCTACAGAATCGCTCGTATGAGGGATAAGAGGACACGAGATATTGGGATGATTAAATATGTGAAAGTTGTAGATCAAAGAGTTCTAGTCGGGGATAAAGAGATAAAAGATAGATGAAGTTTGTACTTTGATACCTAGTTCAACGGCGGTCAAGAGCAGGATATTGGAGATTTAAATATCTCTTCGAGTATGGTTAATCGAGATTTTATGCGGAGAATTCAAAAGAGTGAAGTGGAAATGGCAATAAAAAAGATGAGATTGAAGAAAGCTGTAGGACCAAATGGTATACCAATTGAGGTTTGGAGATGTTTCGGGGAGAGGAGAATAGATTGGTTAACAACGCTATTTAACAAGATATGGAGAATTAACACAATGCCATTGGAGTGGCGGAAGAATACTCTGATCCCTTTGAATAAGAACAAAGGTGATGTCCAAGATTGTGCCAACTATCGGGGGATCAAACTAATGAGCCATACTATGAAACTTTGGGAAAGAGTGATTGCACAAAGGCCGAGAAAAATTGTGGATATTTCGGATAACCAATTTGGGTTTATGCCGGGAAGATCGACTATGGAGGCAATATATCTTATGAGACAAACAATGGAGAAATATCGGGATCAAAAAAAAGATTTGCATATGGTTTTCATTGATTTGAAAAACGCGTATGATAAAGTGCCAAGAGAGGTACTTTGGTGGGCATTAACAAAGAAGGGTGTTTCAAAGAAATATATTGATATTATCAAGGACATGTATAATGGAGTTAGTATTTGTGTAATGACTAGTGTTGGGAAAGGCGAAAAGTTCCCTATAAAGATTGGAGTGCATCGAGGTTCCGGCTTAGCCCCTTTCTTTTTGCTTTGATAATGGACCAATTGACGAGGTCGGTCGAAGATGATATACCAGGTGTATGTTGTTCGTAGATGATATTGTCTTGATTGATGAGACAAGAGAGGGTGTTGAAAGTAAATTGGAGTTGTGGAGACACTTTGAAATCTCGAGGTTTTCGATTAAGCAAAAGCAGGACCGAATATTTGGAGTGTAAGTTTAGCGAGTTGGAAGTAGGGAGCGAGGGCGGTCACATTTGATGGAAATATTGTCCAAGCTTCGAGTTTTTCGCTATCTTGGATCCATTATCCAAAAGGATGGAGAATTAGATGGTGATGTGGCTCATAAGATTAAAGCGAGGTTGGTTGAAGTGGAAGAGTGCCGCGGGGTTTCTATGTGATCGCGGCATGCCCAATAGATTAAAGGGAAAATTCAACCGCACGGCAATTAGGCCGGGCCGGCCTAACATTCGGTGTAGTTGTGGAGAATTAGATGGTGATGTGACTTTTTTCTATGCCTGTTTTATATTATTCTTTTATTAACAAACATACATATACAAACAAAAATTGTTATATTCCTTGTTCAGTCATTTTCATTCATTATACTTGTGTAGTTGTGTGTTTATTACTTTAAAAACATACATATACAAACAAAAATTGTTATATTCCTTGTTCAGTCATATTTTCCTTCTTTTTCAGTCATTTTCATTTATATAGGTGTTTGTTTATTATCTTTTTTAATTAAAAATTGTTGGCTAGCTAGTTATTTTTGCCTTGCCTAATAATGTTGTTTCAAAATTCTATTATTGCAGTCAATTTTGATTCACAATGCGGAAGGATCCTTGTTGGCTAGCTAGTTATTTTTGCCTTGCCTAATAATGTTGATATTTATTTACTGTTTTATTCTAGTTAATAACATGGTTTAAAACTTTAAACTCTTTTTTTGTGTTACAATGTATATATGTTCATATTCCTGTTTCTAACTTATTTTTTTTTCCTATTTTTCAGAATTGCTCGCTTTTTTGTCGCTCGCTTCTCGCCTCGTTTTTCGCCTCGCTTCGGTACCATTCGCCCGCTTCTCGCTTCTCGCCTTTAACAACCATGAGGCCGGCATTGCTTTACGGCACCGAATGTTGGGCCGTGAAACAGTGTCACGTGCATAAGATGAATGTGGTGGAGATGCGTATGCTTCGATGGATGTGCGGTCATACAAGAAAGGATCGATTGGGGAATGAGGTGATCAGAGGTAAAGTAGGAGTTGCGCCCATTGAGGATAAAATGAGGGAAAATCGTCTGAGGTGGTTTGGACATGTGAGAAGGAGACCGAGTGATGCGCGGTAGAGGCCGAAACAGGTGGAGAAATGATAAAATGGCGAGGGTAGGGGAAGACACAAGCTAGCTTGGATTTGGGTGATTGAAAATGATATACGTTTACTTGGAGTGGAGAAAAGTATGGTGTTGAAGAGGCGGAGTGGAGGCGAAAATCCGTGTGGGGGCTAATTTATTTATTTATTTATTATTATTATTATTTTTTACTATATATATACATATATATATATATTAATAATTTTTATTTTTATTTATTATTTTTATTTTTTTATTTTTTTATTTTTTAATTTTTTTTTAATTTTTTTTATTATTATTAATTTTTTTTTACTTATTTATTTATTTTTTTCCAACAACCTTTTCACACGATGACATATGAGGATTCGTATTGTTAGTAGGCCCCAAATTATTTTGGGACTAAGGCTTTGTTGTTGTTGTTGTTGTTGTTGTTGTTATCCTCAATGGGTGCAACTCCTACTTTACCTCTGATCACCTCATTCCCCAATCGATCATTTCTTGTATGACCGCACATCCATCGAAGCATACGCATCTCCGTCACATTCATCTTATGCACGTGACACTGTTTCACGACCCAACATTCGATGCCGTAAAGCAGTGCCGACCTAATTGCCGTGCGGTAGAATTTTTCCTTCAATCTATGGGGCATGCCGCGATCACATAGGAACCCTGTGGCACTCTTCCACTTCAACCAACCTGCTTTAATCCTATGAGCCACATCTCCATCTAATTCTCCATCCTTTTGGATAATGATCCAAGATAGCGAAAAAACTCAGAAGCTTGGATAATATTTCCATCAAATGTGACAGCCCCTGCCTCTCTACTTTCAACGTTGCTAAACTTACACTCCAAATACTCAGTCTTGCTTCTGCTTAGTCTAAAACCTCGAGATTCTAAAGTGTCTCCACAACTCCAATTTACTTTCAACACCCTCTCTTGTCTCATCAATCAACACAATATCATCTGCAAACAACATACACCTTGGTATATCATCTTGGACTGACCTCGTCAATTCGTCCATTATCAAAGCAAAGAGAAAGGGGCTAAGTGCGGAACCTTGATGCACTCCAATCTTTATAGGGAACTCTTCAGTCTTCCCAACACTAGTTTGTACACAAGTAATTACTCCATTATACATGTCCTTGATAATATCAATATATTTCTTTGAAACACCCTTCTTTGTTAGTGCCTACCAAAATACCTCTCTTGGCACTTTATCATACGCCTTCTCCAAATCAATGAAAACCATATGCAAATCTTTCCTTTGATCCCGATATTTCTCCATGGTTTGTCTCATAAGATATATTGCCTCCATAGTCGATCTTCCCGGCATAAACCCAAATTGGTTATCTGAAATATCCACAATTTTTCTCGGCCTTTGTCGATCACTCTTTCCCAAAGTTTCATAGTATGGCTCATTAGTTTGATCCCCGATAGTTGGCGCACAATCTTGGGCATCACCTTTGTTCTTATACAAAGGGATCAAAGTACTCTTCCGCCGCTCGATGGCATTGTGTTACTTCTCCGTATCTTGTTAAATAGCTTTGTTAATCACTCTATTCCCTCTCCCCCAAAACTTAAAACCCCAAGGCAATATTTCTTTTGCTTTCTCTCGGCCACTTAGTTTCTGTAGACGCGTTATGTGAATCTTCCTCCTCATAACTTCCACCACCTCTGCTGATCTCCTGTCGAGGATCCAATGTTCCAAGTTCCCAAGCGCGTCCCACTGCCCTTACACCTACCGTGGACTAGCTTCTTTACCGCGCTCGTCCGCCGTGCAGAACCGCTACTGATTTGACACCCCCGGGCGAAGAGATGACGCGTCGCTTCCGGGCGACGACCTAGCAACCTTTGCATACGTATCACTACACCCAGGTCTTAGAAGTGTAGCGCGTCGCTGCCAAGGAAACGCCCCAACGATATTCATATTTGGATTCATGTCATGATAATGTGACAGTTTTTACGCTGCTGTCACATGCCTACTGCAACCCTCACCCTTTATTTCATTCCGGATGTAATACTCTCAAGGAGCCAAGGTCAAGCCGAAAAAGTCAAGTTTAAGAAGCTGATGATTGTTCAGCAATTTTAGAAAATTCAGGGACCAGACTGAAAATTTGGAAAGTTCAGTGACCAAAGTGCAACATTGACAATAAGAATATAACAATACCGCACGTACATAATTCCAAGCTGGGTTGGACTCCTCCAGGCAGTTGACTTTGACTTCAATTTAATCTCTTTTATTTTATTTTTACTTTGTTTCCTTTTTGGTATTAGGTTTTTAGGGTGGAAGCATATATACTTCCTTTTAGAACAATGTGAGGGTTCCAACTTTTATTTTACCTAGAGAGATTTATTATTGTTCATGGAGAACTAAACCTTTTTGCTTTGGATTTAATTATTGGAACCGTTCTTGATTTCAATTGAGGTTAATTCTTTTCATCCCTTTTATCCTATTTATATTTTCTTCTGTTTTGATTGATTAAAATTGATTTCTAGGGTTATGCAATTAGGCCGATTGTTAAATCTTGGATCTTGATTTATTGCTAGAATCTCCTAAGATTGTGTCAATTTAGGGTTTCACAAGTAGCAACTTTATAGTCTATGCATGTGTCGTGGTGGATTGTGAAGTAGGATAAAATAGACAAGTATCTAATTGAAATAACATTAGAACGTGTTCTCGATTTTAATCTCTTAAATCGGTAATCAATTGGTATTTTAAATCTAGACTGTGTCAGTTAGGTTTGAATATTGATTAGGGTTATTAGTGAGTGTGTCACTGCTATTAACTAATATTAGAGATTGAAATACATCTCGTGATCGAGTGAATAGGATAAAACTTAAAAGAGTTCACCGATGATATTTGAATGATAGAAGGGAAATTAATTAATCCAAAGTGCTTTTCCTTAATTGTTTTCAATCTAGTTTTTATTCCCGTCTTAGGAATTAATCAAAATAAATCTTAGACCCAATCTTGTCAAGTGACAATTACATAAACAAATAACCGTTCTTCAGTGGATCGACCCTGGACTTGTCCTTGCTGCAGCTTTGTAGCCGAATCTTGTCTTGGTAAGTAATTTGTAGGCATGCGACTTTAGCCTATCAAATTTTGGCGTCGTTGCCGGGAAACGGTGTTTATTTGTTTGTGTTCTTATTTAATTTCTGTATTTTTCTTTCATTTGTTTTCTTATTTATCTTTTATCTCTTTATTAGTTTTACCCTTGTCCCTTCGTGGTGTGGATCATTGTATGGTCCACACCCGTTCAACTAATAATCTTCTTGAGCTTCATGATCCAGAAATAGAAAAGACTTTCAGGAAAAGATGAAAAAATTTATTGGTGGATAAGATGGAGATCGAGGATGTGGTCATTGGAGGGAGGCAAGAAAATAATAGAAATAATGAGGATCCACCGCCGCCTCCACCCCAGACACTAAGGCAAAGAGTAGCTCCTAATTGGGGGGAGCAACCAAACGCAGTCGTATTTCCGGCTTTACCTGACGGTGAGCTGAAGCCTGGATTATTAAATCAGCTGCCTCATTTTCATGGTCTGCCGGACGAGAATCCGAATCAGCACATTTCTCAGTTTGTGCAGATCTGCCAAAGTATGAAGCCATCATCACTCCCAATTGAGCAGCTTTTGTTGAGAGCGTTCTCTTTCACCTTGAAAGATAACGCTAATACTTGGTATTACCACTTGCCTCCCAACTCCATTACCTCTTGGCACCAGATGAAGGAGGTATTTCTTGAAGAGTTCTTTCCACCTGACCAGATAAATGTTATTAAGAGAGATATCAGCAATATGGAACAGAGGGCAGATGAAACTTTATATGAGTACTATACTCGGTCCACAATCTGTGCAGGAGCTACCCGTATCATGGGTATAATGATGACCAGCTGGTAGTTTACTTTTATGGGGGATTGATCATGCAGGATAAGAGAATGGTAGATTCTTGCTGTAGGGGCAGTATTCTAAATAAGACGACCGAGGAGGCACAGAAATTGCTAGAGGATTTGGCTAAGAGCACTAGAACACAGGGCAAGAGGTCCAGTATTAGACATGTCAGTGCCGCAAATTCTAGCAGAGATTCTCCAAGTAAGCTTGAGACGGATGTGAAGGAACCGAAAGACATGGTGAAGGCTATGGTGTTGAGCAAACAACCTAAGCAGTGTGGTATTTGTTATAATTTCTCTCATGCGATGCGACTGATGCATGTCCTTCGTTGCAAAGTGGAGAGTTTGAAGAAGTTAAGACAGCAGAATTTGGACAACCTCAAGCGTGGGGGAATTCTCAGGGTTCTACTTAATTTCTCTCAGGTCATCTTATGGGCCACCACCACAGGCTAATCCTCCTAAACCATCTACAGAGGATCTACTTAATTCTCTAGCTCAGTCGGTAAGTACTATGAATGTGAACATGCAGCAGTACTAGCAGAAGACGGATGCTAGTATTAGTAACCTGGAGAGACAAATGGGGCAAATTGCAGAGGCAGTGGTAAGAATAGAGGCTAGAGAGGCAGCAAAGACTGAGCAACCTCCGAAGCAGAATGTAAGCACAGTGTATGTGAGGAGGAAGAAGAAAGTGGATGGGCAAATGGTATCTCTAGAGCCTGAACAGAAGGTTGAAAAGAGAGTTGAGCCAGAGTTGGAAGTGGAGAAGAAGGTGGAAGAGAAAATCCATGAAGAGAAGTATATTCCACCAGTGTTTCCTGTTTATGAGCCAGTCCCTCCGTTTCCTTATACATTGAGGGAGGATAGAAAACCGGAGCCTGATAAGGCTATCTTTGATACATTCAAGAGATTGGAGGTGAACATTCCATTTTTAGATCTCCTGCAGACAGTTCCGAGGTATGCAAAGTTTCTTAAGGAATTGTGCACTTTGAAGAGAAATCAGAAGGAAAGGAGTCAGAAAAAGGTGAAGATCTTGGAGCATGTGTCTGCGGTTTATCAGAAAAAGATGCCCAAGAAATGTAGTGATCCGAGCATGTTTGTGGTTTCTGTTTCATTTGGGGGTGGTCATGTTCATAATGCTATGCTCGATTTAGGAGTTTTAATCAATGTGATGCCAAATGCATTGTTTGAAGATCTTAAGTTGGGTAAATTGGAGGACACTAGGGTGGTAATTCAGTTGGCGGACAAATCTAGCGCATACCCTAAGGGAGTGGTTAGAGATGTGGAGGTGAAGGTTGGTGATTTGGTTTTTCCGGCGGATTTCTTTATTCTTGACATGGAGAATGATTCGGAGGCTCCCATTCTTTTGGGAAGGCCATTTATGTCTACCTCGGAAACGAAGCTTGATGTGAAGAATGGCTCGTTAACTATGGAGTTTGATGGAAAAGTGATGAGATTCAATGTGTTTGGTGATAAGTCTTTTCCCAAGAATGTGCGCAAGGTTTGTGTCATGGATTTGAGTAAGCCGATTATCAAGGATGGGGTCAAGGTAGATGATCGTGATGAATCTCCAAAAGTGAAGCCGGAGAAAAATAAGAAAGGAGAGCCACCAAGGGAGAAGAAGAAAGCAAAGGAAGTGAAGACGAAAAAGGGGAAGCTTAAGTGGTCTCCAACGGGGAGGCATAGAGCCGAATCATCTTTTAGAGGTAACTCGAAAAGATTTCTTTCATCCCCCTTATATTGATGAGGCCCATGTTTGTGGGGCCTCCCGTCCCATTACTTAATTTATTTGGTGCCCTTTCCCCCATGTTTTATTGTCCCGTATTTATTGCTTAGTGTCATTGAGGACAATGTCTAGTTTAAGCGTGGGGGAAGGATGAATGTTGTATCATTGTTTATACGTTATTTTTGTTCTAAAAAAAACGCTAAAAAAAAAATTAAAAAAATGATGAAACTTGGACTGCAGCCGAGGCGCCAGCCCCAAACCAAGTCAGGCGGCCGCCCCAAGCTAAGGAATTCTCGGCCAAGCTTCTGGGCTCCAGGCTCAAGCCCCATTTCCCATCAGGCGTACGCCTCGTTTAAAAAAAAATTCCTCTTTTTCACTTTGGTCACTTCCTTTTCCCAGATTTTCACTTTAGCCCCTAAACTTTCTAAAACCAATATTCCTCCTTGTTTTCACCTAGATGCAATTTGATCCCTTCTTTCCCCAGCTTTCTACTTTGGCCCATGAACTTTCAATCCAAGCTTAACTCCCCCATTTTATACCTAATTTCATTTTAGCCCTTGTACTTTGAAAACACTAGAAAATGGGCCATAATTCACCCGTAATCAGCAACAACTTGGGAGTAGCTCTAGCCAAGGACCAACTTGGGGACCGGATTGGTTCTCACCGCCTCAGTTTATTTGTTTTGTATTGATGCATATGGGACTATGCATTATTTGGTGAGGGGGTGGGGTCCCCACATATGTTGTATAGTTGTTTTCTTTGTTCTTGTAAAAAAAAAGGAAAAATGAAAAAAAAATGAGAGGCTAAGTGAAAATCCGAAAGGGCGCTTAGGCAAAAGGTGAGGAGTGTAATTGTCGAAGCCCTTTACATCACCGAAGTGGAGACATTAGGGAGGTAGGACCATTATTGGAGTAGGAGATTCGGATAGTGGTGCCTAGGATAGAAACCCTCGTTCACTGTTGGAGTTATAAGGGGAGTTGGTGCTTTCACGAGGTATTTTTGTGGAGGATTAACATTCCTTAACGAAACTTTTATATGAGGGTGTGTGTAGTGTGAGTCAAGCGTGTGGGAAACATAGGACATATTTAGTTCCCCTTGGCTTTTATTTGTGTGAACCTTGGTTTGGATACCGTTTTATTATGGGAGTTGGTATCAAGCAAAGGTCATTATTTTCATTGTTTATATTTTGGTGTTATAAGGAGACGGAGTTTCTATTACTCCGATGACTATTATTTTTCATTGACTTGTGTCGGCGAATTAGAGGAGACTAGGAATCATTTACCCTCCATGCATTTGTTTTAGACCGATGTTAGATTGGAGTTTAGGATATTACTCAGGGACGAGTAATGGTCTAAGCGTGGGGGTATTTGATAGGACGGATTTATACTATCTATTTCCTATGTTTTTCGTCCCTATTATTCTTTATTTTCATGTATTTAATATAGGTTTGATGTATTTTGAGTGAATTATGTATTGTGAGAAATTATTGAGAATTATTGTAATCCGTAAGTATTTTAGTTGTTTTATTTCATTCCGGATGTAATACTCTCAAGGAGCCAACGTCAAGCCGAAAAAGTCAAGTTTATGAAGCTGCAATTTTAGAAAATTCAGGGACCAGACTGAAAATTTGGAAAGTTCAGTGACCAAAGTGCAACATTGACAATAAGAATATAACAATACCGCACGTACATAATACCATGTTGGGTTGGACTCCTCCAGGCAGTTGACTTTAACTTCAATTTAATCTCTTTTATTTTATTTTTATTTTGTTTCCTTTTTGGTATTAGGTTTTTGGGGTGGAAGTATATATACTTCCTTTTAGAACAATGTGAGGGTTCCAACTTTTATTTTACCTAGAGAGATTTATTATTGTTCATGGAGAACTAAACCTTTTTGCTTTGGATTTAATTATTGAAACCGTTCTTGATTTTAATTGAGGTTAATTCTTTTCATCCCTTTTATCCTATTTATATTTTCTTCTGTTTTGATTGATTAAAATTGATTTCTAGAGTTTTGCAATTAAGCCGATTGTTAAATCTTGGATCTTGATTTATTGTTAGAATCTCCTAAGATTGTGTCAATTTAGGGTTTCACAAGTAGCAACTTTATAGTCTATGCATGTGTCATGGTGGATTGTGAAGTAGGAAAAAATAGACAAGTATCTAATTGAAATAACATTAGAACGTGTTCTCGATCTTAATCTCTTAAATCGGTAATCAATTGGTATTTTAAATCTAGACTGTGTCAGTTAGGTTTGAAAATTGATTAGGGTTATTAGTGAGTGTGTCACTGCTATTAACTAATATTAAAGAAAGAGATAGATATTGAAATATATCTCGTGATCGAGTGAATAGGATAAAACTGAAAAGAGTTGACCGATGATATTTGAATGATAGAAGGGAAATTAATTAATCCAAAGTGCTTTTCCTTAATTGTTTTCAATCTAGTATTTATTCCCGTCTTAGGAATTAATCAAAATAAATCTTAGACCCCCAATCTTGTCAAGTAACAATTACATAAACAAATAACCGTTCTTCAGTGGATCGACCCTGGACTTGTCCTTGCTGCAGCTTTGTAGCCGAGTCTTGTCTTGATAAGTAATTTGTATGCGTGTGACTTTAGCCTATCAGCGTTGTCGCAAGCCTTCTTGTAGCTTTAGAACCCATTTCATCTATTTCCATGAGAGCTTATAACAAAACTCATTCTCTCTCTCTCTCTCTCTCTTTCCCTTTCTCTCTCATTACTAGCAAATGAGACGACCTAGAACGGTGTTCAGTCTGACTATCTCTGCGCTTTGCATGTAGGCGAGCGGGATGCATTTACACCTCTTTCTTCATTGAAAAGTGGCTTCACTTTTGGAAAAGTCATTTTAATCTCAAGCCTTGCGCCAGTCCATGTACTGTGATGAATTAGTTGGTTTACAGCAGAAGGGGTTTTGGAATATGAAAAGAGAGGAAAAATGTTTGGAGCTGTGTTCTAAACTTGCCATTTTGGGAATATCTGGACTGAAAGGAATTCTAGGATTTTCTTTCTATAGTAAGAAGCTATCTGTTGTGGGTACATGTAATGTTTGTGGCCTCCCTTTGGGCCAAGGCTTTTGGGATGTTCAAAGATCTGCCTTTGACGGGTCTGGCAATAGATTAGTAGGCAGCTCTCAATTATCCAGTTCTGTTTATTCTTCCTTGATGGATTTTTTTTCTATGCAATCTAAAAGAAGAGGAGCCTTGGCGCAATGACTGGAGTTGCTGCCATGTGAATTGGGGTCACACGTTTGAGCCGCAGAGCAGCCTCTTGCATTACATCAAGTCCATGTGGGCCCGACCTTTCTCTAGACCCCACAAATAGGGGGAGCTCTTGTAGCACAAGGTTGCCTTTTTTATACAATCTACATGAATACTTCC
Source organism: Adenophora triphylla var. japonica (assembly GCA_022495995.1). NCBI lineage: Eukaryota > Viridiplantae > Streptophyta > Magnoliopsida > Asterales > Campanulaceae > Adenophora > Adenophora triphylla. The sequence continues at coordinate 34,115 of JAFEMH010004923.1, read as the reverse complement.
TCTGTTCTCCCCCCCCCTCCCCAAAAATAAAATAAAAATTGTACATTGCATTACTTTTAAGTATGTAGCCTTAGTTTCTTGTACCTTCATTAAATTGCACCAACATTATTTCCTTCTTTAGAAATGTGACTCTTTTTGGTACGGAGGGAGTAAGACGCTGTCTATTCCAATACATGGAGTTAATCTTTGTTACTTTCTTATTATTTTTTTGTCGTTGTTTTGGAATATTAAGGAGCATGAATGTGGTATGTTCCATGACCTTGGATTGAAGTAATTAGTAGAAAAGATTCATGTAGTTGACACTAGTGATTGGGACTAAGAGTCGAGTTCATAAATTGAGGTGCTAAAAGGAAGAAATTCATCTAAAAGATAAATGAAAATTGGACTCGTTTAGTAACGAAAAATCTGACTCTGCCATCACAATAATAATGCGATGGGAATCACGTCAAATTCAGGTAATGTTTCAATCCTTTATGTTTTTAATGGTTCGAAGCTACAGAGAAATGCATCATCATTAACTCCTGTATGGTATTCCCCCAAGGACTAACAATAAGGGCAGTAGATCAAATGTCTTGGCACATAAGTCTAGACAATATGACCGAGGGAAGCTTTTGGGCAAGGAAGAAATCAAATCGATAATCAAACTAAATTATCTACTTAACCCTTTAGGTTCCCATTTGCTAAAGAACATAACATCTTGAACACAGAATCCATTGATTCTCATGAACCCTACATATTGTGTATGCTAGTTCAATAAACAAGGGAGGAAATGGAACACTAATTTACAAAACTCAAACTCAACTCTGCACCTAGCCTAATTGACATGACAAATCACTTAGTGCAATGATAACAACTAAAGGGGTCTTCATCTCATATAACATGGCGTCAAAAATAAGGAAATAAATGAGTTAGTATGAAAACGATGCACCATTATGAGTTAATAATAACTGACAAGGCAATCAAACCTAATACGAGGACCACAACTAAGTATTTCGTAGGAGCATATCTGATGGCTTACAAAAGCGACAAGAAACTGATGCAACCACGAAGAATGCAACAGATACAACATGAAAAGTAGCAAACACATCATGCTAGGGAAAAAGACAAAGATAATTAGCCCTAAACACCAAAGCATGCCCCGGGTGGGGTTGGGGGGCAGAGAGAGACATGTATACTATCTGCATAGGCGGTATCTAATGCTAAGATAAAACAATTATTTCTTGCCACTAATAGTTTATAAGTTACTCATAGAACTATATCAAGTCGTTTTCATTATAAACTTTGATATAAAACTATATTTTTCTTTTCTATGTGGAACTTTGCATTGCAACTATAGATGTGATCAATAACAGTCGAATATTCCAACGGCCTCAAAACAAAATATTTTTTGTTCACCAAGACAGGACCACCATGTTATGCAGATCCTTGCTTTCAAAGTACAATATCTCAAGATCTCTCAAAGATAAAGAATGACGTAAAAATCCTTTACGATCTTCCTACCATTCTTAGCTGCTTGGATTTATCCTTTTAATATGAGCTAATGTCTCTTTCACTCAACTCTGAATACGAACCTCTCTCCTTGTTTCCCTAAAGCAGGACCACTTCTTCTGCATATATTCACTTGTAATATATGAATATGATGAAAGTGAGGCCTCAAATTGTATATAGAAGATGAAATGGACAAAAATCAGAGGCCTTTATACTCTAAAATTTACTTGTAATATATGAATATGATGAAAGTGAGGCCTCAAATTGTATATAGAAGATGAAATGGACAAAAATCAGAGGCCTTATACTCTATAATTGAGTTCAAAAAACAACTGACAAAACATAAATCATTAACAAAACAAATGCAAAAATATCAAATTATTAATTTCTGTCCTCATCCTAACCTTTTAAATTTCTATCTTGAGTTTCTTATATTACTAGATGGGACATGGATTTTGAACGATTTATTATTATGCCATTTCAACTACTGCTTACCACGATCCAAAGAAGAATCTATATATATTCGCTCAGTCGTCCTGATTGCATGTCTATCTTTCACACACGAACAAACTTCAAAACCTTATCCAAAACTGCAAATAAACTTCAAATACTTTATGCTGTCATCCGAAAACCCCACCTAGAGAATCTACAATATTTAACATTGATAAGTGGTACCCAATACAAAATTCTAATCAGTCCTCAATAATACATAACAGAATAGCTTTAAAAGAAGAAGAAACCACAATCAAGCATATAATAACCTAAATAAACCAAAATGAGTTCAAAAATCCTTACAAAGCAGACACAGTTGTTGTTGTCATCAAAACTGTAACTTCCGGTCTTCGCTGAACGCAGCGGTTGATTACAGGAATTGCAGCCATTCCTTCACCTGCACAGACACTTATCATTCAAATTACTTAACAAAGTCATTCATATGCTCCCTTTGATCCCCAAAATAAATTTAAAAGTTGTCACATTTATTTGGTTTGTCCGAAAAAAGATTATGTCCCATTTCTTAAATAAAAATGATTATAGAGCAATTTCAATTCAAGAACATACAATCAATTAAAGCAAAGTTGGGGGAGCATCAATCTAGAGATACAGCTTTGCCTAAATGTATTTAACATTACTAAAAAAACTATAGAAATGTGAAATGAAAATAGAGGGGGAGACCTAGAGAGACGGCGTGGAACCAAAGGAGGGGGCCAGGGGGCCGCGGTAGGGAAGGAATGCCGAGACGCTCGCGCCAACGGAGGTGGTGTTCGAGGCCTCGGAACTTGCGCCACCGGAGATGGAGGCTTATCAGCGGCGATAAACCGTAGGTGACAGCTCTGTAAATTGTGTATAAAAATTCGCCTTTCTCGTTCCCCATTTTCGATTTCTCAACAGCTTTCCCTGTGCTGAACAGTGAGCAGCGCAGATCAAAATGTTTGTCTCCGCACGCGTGCAGTTCGGTAAAATAAGCCGGACCCGATTTCTTATAATTGGATCCGGGTCAGGTAGGAGTGTAAATGATTTTGTCGACGACAACAATTGACTGGATCGAAAAAAATAAAGAGGTGTTTTAGCTTAATCAAAGTTTTCGAGTTCAAGTTTTGAGAAAGTAACTTTCGTATACAAGCCCTAGAAATGAAGCAACGTTAAAACTTTTGGATAAATAAAGAGGTGTTTTATACTTCCTCCGTTCCGGTTGAAGTGTCTTGAAATGGGTTCGACTCAGGAATTAAGGAAAGTGATGTAGGAAAGAGAAAAAGTTTAAATATTGTGAGTATGAAAAATTAAATAGGAAAGAGAATGAGTGGAATGAATAGTTAGGAGAGATAATGTTGTGAGTGTAAAAGTAAAGTAGGAGAGAGAATGAGTGGGTGGAATAGTAATAAAAACTTTCCTTTATGGGATTGAGACATTTTAAATGGGACGCCCAAAAAGAAAAGTTGAGACACTTCGACCGAAACGGAGGAAGTACCTTATAATTTTTGTCATACAAAAAAAGGTCAAAAACTCTTAATCAAATTGTTATTGTATAGTTTCTTATATAATTTGAGCTAAGAGTATTGAATTATATAATATATATTTAAAAAATAATACTCAAACAAACAAAGAAAGAAATTCGATATAATAAAATATATCATCTTATTGTTAATCAATTTCAAAATGACCATTGATTGAATATTTCATATTTTTATATGTATTCTACATTGACTCACAATAATATGTTAGTATAATAAAAAAAGAAAAATGTGAACTTTAAACTGAAACAGATGGAGTAGTAACTATTATTTATTAGTTAATAGGCAAAACTTATATTTTGGTTACTAAAGAAATCATGTTTTTGCAATATCCTCATTTAAGTTTATTTTTTGTAATGTCCTAATTCAATTACACGATGCAATGTCCTCACTCAGTAAATGAAAGCGTCAATTTTTAACGGCATAAGGGTATGTGCTATCACGTGACTAATAATCGTTATAAACTTAATTTTTCGTTATTGAAAATCCATATCAGAAAGTTGTGTTTTTATATGAATTTGAAGAAATGAAAATGAAATGATGTGGTGTTTTCGATAGCCTGTGTTTCTATTTGATCTGGAAAATTAAGTTTAATGATTGTAAGCCACGTGACAGCATGTGTCACTCTTTCGTTAAAAAAATTGACGTCTCCGTTTACAGAGTGAATGCATTGCAAAAATCGTGTAATTGAATGAGGACATAACAAAAAAATAACATCAATGAGGATATTGGAAAAACATGATTTCATTAGTTACCAAAATATGAGTTTTGCCTTAATTAATACTTTAATCCAATCATAGTTAACTATTATAGTAATTATTAATTTTCTACTATTATAACTTACATGATATAGTAATTAATAATATTAGCTAATTATAGTTAACTATTAATAGTAAACAATTATAATTGATAATTATAGTTAACAATTATAGTTAATTATTAATAGTTAACTATTATAGTTAACAATTATAATTAACTATTATAATTAATAATTATAATTAACTATTAATAGTTAACTATAATGTTAACTATTATAGTTAACAATTATAGTAATTATTAATATTTTACTATTATACTTACCTAATATAGTAACTAATGTATATTATCTAATAATATTAGTTAATAATAAATAATATAAAAAGTCACATATTTAAGGAGTATACAGTTATGTGATTTTACAGATGAAAGTCTTTGCAAAAAAATGTCAACACGATATTACTATAGACTTTCTCACCTACTTTAAATATATATAATATAGATTTCTTCAAACCAAATTATCACTAAATAAATTTTCACCATTAACAAAACATAATTCAAATTATACTTAATACTTGCATAATTAAGAGCTTATACTAATACCCTCCATCATGTTCTGCTTATCTCTTCAAAAATTTTGCCTTTTGGTGAACCCTAATTTATGGACAAATTCGAAGAGGTGAGCAGGACATGGCGACTATTTGCTTTGATGATGAAAGTTAAGTTAATTACAAGCTAGTGTTGTATATGACTCGATTGTGGGTAAGAAATCAGTAGGTTAGGCACACCAAAAGATGTTATCTTTAAGGTATTTAATTCGTCCCACTATGGTGTAATGGTCTCAACGAATTTCACCTTCAAGATACAAAACCTACATACTCTTATTCAAAGTTACACTTCTTTGAATAACTAGGGAACAATAATCGAAGCTTTAAATGTTTGACTCGAAGAATAGATTTGTTAAGAAGAAAGACTCAGGAAGTAATTAAAATCAGTATTTTTCTGTGTATGTTTTCCGGAGGAGGCAACTCTATTTATAGAGTTTGTGTTATGGTCTTGAAAAGACACAATTTATCCGAACTTGTGCCTCAGCAGTGCATGACCGAGTCAACAAATTTGCACGACCGCTTCATGTTTTGCACGGCTGGGTCATCAAAATTGGCGCGGCCGCTCCATACTTGCACGGGCGTGCTCTATGTTTTTGCACGGCCGTGCAATTCTTCTTCAGCAGATGCCTATTCGAAGAGTCACACCTCGTACCCGAAAAGATTTTAAACTGATTCAACTCCCTTTCTCCTAATCCAGTCACACTGAATTAAGACTAATTAATATTTAAATTAATTAATTTTTTTCTTTCTTATATATATATATATATATATATATATACTGTGGATGGCTTCATTAAAACTGTAGAAACCCTTATAAATTGGGTTCAAGCACTGTATGTGTTTTGCCACTGTTTCCTATTTATTGAAAATTTTTACTTTTGTACCTCTGTAAATCACATAATGTATGATTTTTTTCTGTATTGGTTGTTCTGGAATTTTTTGTGTTTGTTCTATAAAATAATGTCCTAAAGCATTTAGGACCTGTACTTTGACTTTTGCCGCATTGGGCACTGTTTGGATATGCTAGAGATTGTCTAGAAAATACTGTTGTTTTTCTGTTAAATTCATCCCAAAATCTATATATATCAAGTTTAGCTCCACAAGTTTTATTAGTAATCCCATGTGGGATAAAGAAGACACAAAAAAACAAGACTTTATACCATGAATGAAAGGTTGCTTTACAAACTCAATATGGGAGAAGACCAAGTATTATATGTGAATACTACTACATATAACAATCCCCCACTTATTTACATATAATGACACAAAACAATTTCAGCTTCTTTACATAACGAATACCCATTAAGTGGACGAGCCTTAAATTTTATGGTTGAATGTGAAACCTTTAGGGAGACATATCCTCGTTATGTATGATTTCATGTTCCTTTTTATCTTGGCAGCACCTTGTAGTTGGGCCTTGTGCTTAATCCTGGTTTTCACAAGTACTCTAGGAATTTTACCGGAGTAATCCATAAGAAGCAGCCTCTCACTTCTTTACTTGTATAGGTAGACTTATCGAGAATGTCCACAACGCATTCTACGAACGTAAAATCTGGGGAGAAACGCGTTTCTCCATAAGTTATGGAGAAACGGGGCCCGACTTGTCGCGCGACAATGCAGGCTTGGCATTGGGGAGAAACGCGTTTCTCCATAATTTTTTCTGGATATCCGTCCCAAGGCTTCTGGATATCCAGAACCTTATGAAAGTGATATCCAGAATCAGAAATTTGGCCTTGGCCTTGGCCTTTGCCCCAAATCTTTTTTTCTGGATATCCGTTTCAAAGCTTCTGGATATCAATATTCAATGTTCTGGATATCCAGAACCTTATGAAAGTGATATCCAGAATCATAAGTTATGGAGAAATGGGTATCCAGAACCTTTTGAAAGGATATCCAGAAATTTTGTATTGGCCATGACCTTTTGAAAGGATATCCAGAACCTTTTGAAAGGATATCCAGAACCTTTTGAAAGGCTTCTGGATATCAATATTAAATGTTCTGGATATCCAGAACTCCTTGAAAGTGATATCCAGAATCTATTTAAGTTGATATCCAGAAAGTTTGGTATGTGTTGGTCCCATTCTAACATAACTTCTGGATATCATGATCAAAGGTTTCTGGATATCCAAAACCTTTGAGACTGATATCCAGAATCTTTGGAAAAACACGTTTCTCCATAACTTATGGAGAAACGCGTTTCTCCGGAGACCTACTTTTCTACGAAAGCTATAAGTCTATTAAGGATTTTTAATCCATCCTAATCTTGTTGTGGTAATGAAAGTGCATAGGTCAGATATGAAACTTTCAAATAGTGACACCCCCACTAATTTTAAGTTATGCACTCGAAATGTATCAAAGTTTCCATTTCACCAATGTCTAATATTGAATTTTCTTTTAACTTTAAACATAAGGTGACAAATCTATGACTTGTACCTTAAGATAAAGTTTGCTTCAATTAAGACATTGTTTAGACAGGTAACAGTCCCATAACTCTCATGACCTTTGTAATTTTATTCCCTGATAAAGATTTTGTTAGTGGATCAGCTAACATCTGATTTGTAGGAAGATACTCAAGTGCTATGTTTCCCTTTTTTAACCATATCTCTAATATGATTATATCTCATAACAATGTGTTTGCTATGATTTGATATTCTCTCATTCTTTGTATTGAATATGACAGCTTGATTATCACAATACAAAGTTGTGGCTCCTTTCTTAGAATCAATAAATGGTATGGTTCTTAGAAATCTTCTAAACCATATTAAATCTTTACTAGCCATTGACATGGTTATGTACTCAGATTCCATAGAAGATAAAGCAATACATGTTTGTCTTTTTGAAGACCAAGCAACTATGGCTCCTCCAATGGTAAATAACCAATCACTCGTTGATTTGGAGTTGATTACATCTGATGCCCAATTTGCATCACTATAACATTCAAGTATAGGTGAATTACACTTGTAATGTAAGCCATAGTTTATTGTGAATTTTAAGTACCTTAATACTCTTTTTAGTTCCGTCCAATGTTCTTCACTTGGATTACTTGTAAATCTACTAAGTATGCCAATTGCACATGCAAGATCAGGTCTTGTATGATTAACCACATACATTATGCTACCAATTATCTTGGCATATTCTCCTTGATTTACGGCCTCGCCTTTATTTGGAACTAACTTCATATGAGGGTCAATAGGACTTTTACTTATTTTGCAATCAAAATAATTAAACTTCTTTAATATTTCCTCAATGTAATGAGATTGAGTTAATATGTAAGTTTTGTCCTTTTTAATCACTTTAACCCCTAAAATGACATTTACTGGACCTAAGTCTTTCATGTCAAACACTTGCTTTAAATAGTTCTTTGTTTCATTTATACAATTAATATCATAACCAAATATTAGCAAGTTGTCAACATATAAAGTTATAACAACTTTATAGTTAAGAGTAACTTTAGTAAAAACACAACTTTCTACTTTACTACTCTTAAAATCAAACTTTCGAATTTCTTGCTTAAACTTCTTGTACCATTGAATTGGTGCTTGTTTAAGTCCATATAGAGATTTCTTTAATTTACATACTTTATGTTCTTCTCCTTTAGAGATATAACCCTCGGGTTGTTGTATGTAAATCTCTTCATCTAAATCTCCATTAAAGAATGTTGTTTTAACATCCATTTGATGAACCTCTAGTCCATAGACGGATGCTATAGCAAACATAGTTCTAATTGATGTAAATTTAGTGACCGGTGAAAATGTTTCAAAATAGTCAATTTCTTCTTTTTTTACTATAACCTTTGGCTACTAATCTTGCCTTGTACTTATCAATAGTACCATCAGTTTTGAGTTTCTTTTTCAAAACCCACTTGCAATCAATAGGTTTAGTATTAGGAGAAGGATTGACTAGAGTCCATGTTTCATTATCAAGTATAGATTTCATCATCCATGGCTCTTTTTCACAAGTCTGAATCAGACATAGACATAGCTTCTTGAAAAGTTTTAGGATCCTCTTCTAACATATATGTAAACATGCCAGGACCAAGATTCTTTTCAATTCTTTGTCTTTTGCTTCTCCTTAACTCAACTATTTCATCATTTTCATTGTTGTCTAAATTTTCATCATTAGCGATGGCATTACCATTATCATGTGAACTTGATGCATTTTCTACTTCAAGTTCTTTTGACAATTCATGGTTTATATCTACCTTGTCTACACTTTTTATGTTTAAATGTTCATAAAAAATAGTATGTGTAGCTTCAAACACACAATTGTCATTAATTCTCATAAATCTATATGCTTTGCTTATTGAAGAATAACCAATAAATATAGATTTTACAGCTTTGCTCCCAAGTTTATTTCTTTTCAAAGTTGCATCTAAAACATATGCAATACAACCCCATACCTTTAAATGTGAAATATTAGGCTTACGCCCATTAAATAATTCGTATGGAGTTTTCATATGTTTATTCACAATTCTGTTACAAATGTAAACAGAACTTAATAGTGCCTCTCCCCAATAGCTTATTAGTAATTTTGAATGTATAATCATGGTACTAGCCATCTCCATTAAGGATCGATTTTTCCTCTCGACTACTCAATTTTGTGGTGGAGTATTAGGTGTTGAAGATTCCCTAACAATTCCATTTTGTTGACAAAATGAAATCATCTCATTTGGGAAATATTCACCACCTCTATCCGATCTTAATCAATTTATCCTTAGATTGGTTTGATTTTCAACTTCGGCTTTCAAAATTTTAAACATGTCAAAAGCTTCATCTTTTGTTCTAAGTAAATACACATATGCAAACTTAAAAAAATCATCAATAAACGTAATAAAATAACGTTTTCCACCTCTATTCAAAAGCTCTTTATTGTCACAAATATCGGTATGAATTAACTCAAGTAACCGAGTTGATCTTACTACACTTTTAAAAGATGTTTTAGTCAACTTAGATTGAATGCAACATTCACAATTATTCATAGAATAAATAGTCGAAGATTTAGGAATATACTCATATTTAATCATACGACTCATTGCATTCATACCAATATGTCCTAATCTAGAATGCCAAAAATCATGCTTTTCAACATTAAAATTAGAATCAACAAAGTAAGCAAAACTGGTAATTTTATTATCAATGCTCAACAAATACATTTGGTCTTTAATGTAGCCCTTTCCAACAAACGTCCCATTTTTAGTGATATTCACTTGTTGGGCGCGGAAGGTTACCTTAAAGCCATTTTCGTCCAATTTAGGGACAGATACAAGATTTTTTCTCATAGAGGGAATATGATACACATTTTTCAAAGTAAGAGTCTTTCCCGAAGTGAGGGGGAGAATAATGGTCCCTATGCCCAAGACCTCGCTTGTAGAAGCATTTCCCATATAAACTGCTTTTGGCTCTTTTACTTCTACATATGTTTTGAACAAGCTTCGATTTGGAGTTACATGACATGTAGCCCCCTGAATCAATCCACCAATCTGAATCGACATTGTTGACTAGACAGATTTCGAAAAGCATGCTAATGAAGTTGCTCTCAACTACATTTGCTTGTTCATCTTTCTGTTGCCCTTTGCGGTAATAGTAGTTCTTAACCAAATGGTTTGTTTTTCCACAAACATAACAAGAACTCTTCTGTTTTTTCTTAGCTTTACCCTTTCCATCATTTTTAAAGTTCTTTTTCCGTTTGAATTTTCCTTGGTTTTTCTTGGAAGTTTCGACAACATTTTTATTTTCCACATAGTTTACACCTTCAATCTTCTCAGAAATTGAGCCATCACGTTTAAGACTTTCAGTCTCAATTTGGATGCCTTGAAGAAATTCATCTAAAGAGATGGCCTTTTTCTTATGCTTCAATTTTTTTTGGTAATATTTCCAAGAAGGTGGAAGTTTACCAATGATGGTTGAAACTTGGAATGTCTCTGAAATGGGTTCACCCGCATCGGCACATTCGATGGCTATGTCATTGAGTTCGTTAACTTGATCAATGACAGGCCTCGAGTCTACCATCTTGTATTCAACAAATTTATTGACCAAAAAAGATTTATTACCAGCAACTTCATTGACGTACCTTCGTTTGATTGCAAACCAAACATCAGCGGCGGTCTTGTGTATTTGAAACACGTTGAACAACGTGTTGTTTAATGCTTGCAGAATGGTGAATCGGCAAATGAAGTCATCCGATTTCCATTTCTTCACTTTTTCAGCAGCCTCGATTTTCTGTGCCTCGGTTGCTTTATCATTTTCATTTTCCTCTGGACAAGGATCACATAGCACATAGAATACCTTTGCAATGGTGAGAAGGTATTCCATCTTCAAGCTCCAGCGCTTGTAGTTCAGCCCATTTAGCCTCTCTAACTTATCTGCTTTGGGTAATTGTCCCTTCATCAAAACTGACTCCATCTATAAGAAAAGTTAAATACCTTAAAACAGTTGTATATGACTCGATTGTAGGTAAGGAATCAGTAGGTTAGGCACCCCAAAAGATGTTATCTTTGAGGTATTTAATTCGTCCCACTATGGTGTAATGGTCTCAACGAATTTCACCTCCAGGATACAAAACCTACGCACTCTTATTCAAAGTTATACTCCTTTGAATAACTAGGGAACAATAATCGAAGCTTTAAATGTTAGACTCGAAGAATGGATTTGTTAAGAAGAAAGACTCAGGAAGTAATTAAAATCAGTATTTTTATGTGTATGTTTTCCGGAGGAGGCAACTCTATTTATAGAGTTTGTGTTGTGGTCTTGAAAAGACACAACTTATCCGAACTGGTGCCTCAGCAGTGCACGAGTGAGTCAGCAAATTTGCACGGCCGCTCCATGCTTTGCATGCTCGGGTCACCAAAATTGGCACGGCCGCTCCATGCTTGCACGGGCGTGCGCTATGTTTTTGCACGGTCGTGCAACTCTTCTTCAGTAGATGCCTATTTGAAGAGTCACACCCCGTACCCGAAAAGATTTTAAACTGATTCAACTCCCTTTCTCCTAATTCAGTCACACTGAATTAAGACTAATTAATATTTAAATTAATTAATTAATTTATTTCTTTCTTTCTTATATATATATACTAGTACATATGCCCGTGTCCAAGGACACGGGTGTGTTTTTTTTTTTTTTTCAAATTAATTTTTTTTTAATTTTAAAAAAAAATCGATTAATTAATTTAAGTAAACCCTCCTAAAGCCCACTCTTAGCCCAAACCCAAAGTCTTAGCCCAAATTAAGGGCAAAATAGGAAACATGCTAAATAGTGAGGGCAAAATAGGGAAAAACCCCTTCGAAACTGTTCATAGAACTGTTCACGGAGGGATTTAATTTATAATATAGATATATATATATATATACATATATATATATATATATATATATATATATATAGATATATATATATATATATACATGTATATATATATATATATACATATACACATATATTTATATATATATATATATATATATATATATACACACATGTATGTATATATATACATATATATATATACACACATATATATATATATATACATATATATATATATATATATATATATATATATATACATATATGTATATGTATATATATTTATACATATATGTATATATATATATATATATATATATATATATATATATATATATATATATATATATATATATATATATATATATATATATATATATATATATATATATATATATATATATACTTGACATTTTTTCATAATAAAGGGAAGCTCAAGTAAGCTCATGAGAACTCTTCAAACTTAGCTATTATATACCAAGTTTAGCTCTACAAGTTTTATTAGTAATTCCATGTGGGATAAAGAAAATACAAGAAAACAAGAAATGAAAAACAAGACTTTATACCATGAATGAAAGGTTGCTTTACAAACTCAATATGGAAGAAGACCAAGTATTATATGTAAATACTACTACATATAACAGCTAGAGCATCTGAGGTGCAACATTGCATCTTACATTCTTACCTAAATTCCATAGCTTTGCAAACAATTAAAATTGCAACTACTAGGAGATAGTATATTTTTTATTTTTATTTTTCACAAAACTACTACTCCCTCAATTCCTAAATTAATTAATTTCGATTTTTTCTTTTAAAAAATTGTTCTTTACTAAAAGCAAATTTGATTATTTTTTCTGACATTCATTTAGGAACGGAAACTCCCTCAGTTCCATTTCAAAATGCACAAAATGAGTTTTGCACAAAAATTAATAAAAGTGTATAATAGAGTAAGTGTTGTGAGCATGAAAAGTGAGGTAGAAGAGAAAAAGTGGGGTAAAGAATGTTAAATAGATAAATGATGTGAGCATGATATGTGGGTATCATGAATAAATAAATATTGAAAACTTTTTTTTTGGCTAGTGTCTTTTGTAATGAGACACCAAATAAGACTTTTATGTCTTTTGTAATGTAACGGATGGAAAATGTTAACCATTTACTTATTAAATGTACTTTTAAGGGCGTCGGACCTTAGGCCTCCTCGGTCAAATCAAGAACCCATATAAACTGATGTAATTGTCAAAATTTCATATAAACCCATGCTGATTAGAAAGACAAGACTACCCTCCCAATCCCCTCCTATACTTACCTATAAGACTAATTCAGCTCTTATACTGAAGTATAAAAGTTTTTTTTTCACATTATCTTAAAAAATAATAAAAAAGTTTTATATTTTACCCTCACATTTTGTTCATATAGTTACATATAAGACTATTTCACCTATTATACTAAAGTATTAAAGTAAAATTTTCACATTTTTTATATTTTCTTAATAAAACATAAAAAAGTTTTATATTTTACTCTCTCAGTCTTCTCCTATACTTATTTATAAGACTAGTTCACCTCTTATAAAGAAGTATAAGTATTTTTTTTTTCACAAATTCTTAAAAAACTGTTCTCATAGTCTCCTCCTATACTTACGTGTAAAACTATTATACTGAAGTATAAAATTATTTTTTTATAGCATTTTGATTTCTTATAGCATTTTTACAGATCTAGTCGCGTGGAAGCAGGAGAGAGAGAGAGAGAGAGAGAGAGAGAGAGAGAGAGAGAGAGAGAGAGAGAGAGTTTGAATGAAAGGAGGGGATAGGAGGTTAGGATTTTGTTCGAGGGGATAAGACATTTTGATATTTAGAAATTACATTTGATCTGATAAATGGGTGGTGGGTTTATATGAATTTCTGATATGTATGTAAGATTGTATGTGAATTTTAGTAAATTTTTTTAGATTTATATTAAAAATTGATTGGGCTGATTGAACCTTGAGAAATCAATCCTACTTTTAATGTTAGGAGAATATTCATTAAGACATTTTCTAAGTAAATATTGAAAAAAATGCAAAAAATACTCAAATTGTATGAATTTATCGCCTAAACTTTTTTTTTTTTTCGCAGTAAGACACCTCACCTAATTTTTCGTTGCATTCAAATTAACTCGTGCTAACGACATTCGTTTTTCTAATTAAATAGGCATGTACATTATTTTTAACTAAATCTTCAAAAGGGTAAAATAGAAAAATCAATATCAAAATATCCCCACTCTTCTTCATCTTCTTCCTTTTTCGTGGACCTTCATTTCCACCATAACCCCACCTTCCATCACTCAATGACTATGTATTGATTTTGAAGATAATTTATTAGTTTGATTACAGGAATTAACATTTTCTAGGTCAAGTTGAATTCTGGGTTTTAGTGTTCATGAGAAAGCTGAGGGTAACTCCTTCAACGATCATTCCCCAAAACAATGTCATCAAAATTATAATTAGCTCCCAAACTCCAATTTCATCACTGAATTTAATAAAATGAGAGCAAAAGAAAAGAAACGATTTTGTAATATTATTCTTCATTCTGATTTGTTACAAAAAGAGTCTTAAGTATATATAATTTTCTTAATGGTTATACAAGGAATGGATATTCACAGATTATAGAAATTATGTGATTGATCTAAATTTAAATATGGACTCATAAGATCTTCTAGAATCATTCCCGAGATTACCCGAGATTTACTGCATGAATTCCTTCACTCCCCCTCAAGTTGGCGCGTGAAGATTTCGAACGCCCAACTAGCCCACTAAAAACTGGAAACGAGCTGCCCCAAGTGGTTTGGTGAACAAGTCGGCTATCTGATTGTCAGTCGAGATTTTGCATGGAAGAATGTCATGAGACTCAACCCGTTCTCGCACAAAATAGCAATCCATCTCGACATGCTTGGTCCTTTCATGAAAAACCGGATTATTCGCAATGTGACATGCATCTTGGTTGTCACAGTGTAAAGGTGTCGCCTTCGACTGAGGCGCCTCGAGATCGAGAGGTAACCAACGTAACCAAATAATTTCGCTAACTATGGTTGCCATAGCTCGAAACTCTGCTTCAGCTGTCGAGCGAGACACCACAGACTGCCTTTTGGTTCGCCATGAAATGGGTGCCCCTCCCAGCGATATGAAGTAACCTGTACATGACCGACGCGTTAGCGGACACGCTCCCCAGTCAGAGTCACAATAAGCGTCGAGGGTCATTTCTCCATTCGCAGGGAGGAAAATACCTTACCTAGACGTGCCTTTCAAAAACCTCAATATTCGCATAGCAGCACTCCAATGTGTGCGACGAGGTACTGAGAGAAATTGGCTTAGTTTGTTAACCGTAAACTGAATGTCCGGTCTTGTGACCGTTAAGTAAAGTAGCCGACCTATCAAGCATCGATATTGCAGCTCGTCAACTTGTGGACTGTCATCATCCGGACTAAACTTCAAGTTTTTTCCATGGGAAAATTACTTAGCCGCCCTCCTTGTAGTCCATTCTCCTCAAATGTATCTAACGTATATTTGCTTTGGCTGAGAACCATTCCTTCGGGTTACCGTGCCACTTCAATACCCAGGAAGTACTTTAAGGGTCCCAAATCTTTGATGCTAAACAGGTTATCCAAGTGCTTCTTCACAGAGGCAATCTTAGAGTCATTATAGCCTACGAGAATTACATCATCAACGTATATAAGTGCTGCAACATAAGTTGTATCATTTTTGAAGACAAACAACGAATGATCAGCATAAGATTGCCGAAAACCGATAGCAATGAGGGCATTGGTGAACTTGTGGTACCAATTTCTTGAAGCCTGTCGAAGCCCATATAATGACTTTCTAAGTCTACAAACCCTCGTTTCTCCTTTCTTTGTGAAGCCCTGAGGGATTTTCATGTACACATCTTCAAGAAAATCGCCATGAAGAAAGGCGTTATTTACGTCAAGTTGATGAATGTACCAATTCTTCTTGACCGCTACTGCAAGGAGACTGCGCACTGTGACCAACTTTGCTACGGGTGAAAAAGTCTCATGAAAATCTATTCCTTCAACTTGTGCAAATCCCTTTGCTACCAATCGAGCCTTGTATCGTTCGATTTCTCCGTTCGGCTTATACTTTATCTTGTACACCCATTTTGAATCCACTGCCTTCTTTCCTTCTGGTAGTGATTCGAGTGTCTAGGTCTTGTTTGCTTCTAAAGCATCAATTTCCAATTTCATAGCATCGCGCCAATGTTGGTGTTTGATTGCCTGGTAATAATATTTTGGCTCATTATGGGAAGTGATGGCAGCAAGAAAAGCTTTATGAGCAGGAGAGAATTTTTTATAAGAGACAAAGTTAGATATAGGATATACCATCGAGGCCTCTGAGCTTTGAATGGGCTGCGCATGGTCAATGGAACTCGGTAGTTCAACCACATAATTTTCAAGATGCTTGGGCTGATGTCGAATACGAGTACTTCTCCGTTGGGCTTCAACAGTGGGTTGTTCGGGCCCTTGGGTTGCTGCTGGTTCGTTGTTCAGTCCATCAGGCTCAGTTTCAATGGGATTGGCTGCACCTTCTTGATCTGACCCAACTGCTCCTTTTAGATTTGACCCAAGAGTACTTGTTTCAAGTTCAAGCATTTCTTCTCCCTCCATGTTACTCATTGTGCGGCCCAATGTCCCTGGTGTTTTATCTTGATTCATTTCCTTAAAGGGAAAACTATTTTCAAAAAATCGGACATCACGAGAAGTATACACCTTTTTGGACTCAAGATCAAAAACTCGATACCCCTTTTGAGAAAAAGGGTACCCTATAAAAACACAAGGCCTGCCCCTTTGATCGAATTTATCTCCCCCTTTCTTGTTATCCTTTGCATATACAAGGCAGCCAAAGACTCGGAGATGATCAAACTTAGGTTTCTTTTGAAATATAATTTCGAATGGGGTTTTATTGTTTATGACTTTTGAGGGTAATCGGTTTATGACGTAGGTTGCCGTCAAAACACATTCCCCCCAAATTTTTTTGGCAAACCTGCTTCACAACGAAGGGCTCTAGTTATTTCTAGGATGTGGCGGTGTTTTCTTTCGACAACTCCATTTTGCTGTGGCGTGTCAGTACAGGATGTCTCGAGAATAATACCATTAGAAGTATAGTGAGCAGTCATTTCTTGTGACTGAAATTCCCCCCGTTATCACTTCTAATTCTTTTAACTCTCTTTTAAAATTGTGTATCAACCATTTTGCAAAACATAATGAGAAAATCATGCACTTCATATTTATGTTTCAGCAAATAAACCCAAACACCCCTACTAAAATCATCCACAATAGTTAAAAAAATAAAGAGCCCCAGAAAGAGACGGAGTTTTATAACCACCCCAAATATCACAATGAATAAGTTCAAAACAGGAAGATGTTTGAATACTACTATTTGGAAATGGAAGCCTCGTCATCTTTGCCTTTAAGCAAGAATCACAATGTTCCTCCTCCTTTCCAAAATCATTACTACAAATATTACTAAAGTACTGGGAACTTAACTGAATTGTGACCCAACCGTTTGTGTCATACCCGTTGATCAACTGCTGTCGTCATAGCTCTTCCTTCCTTTACTACCAGTTCCAAATGATAGAGACCATCTCTACGCTTACCCATACCAATCAGAGTCCTCAAAGCTAAGTCTTGTATCACACAGAAGTCCGAAAAGAAAGTTAGGGCACAATTTAGATCTTTAGTCAATCGACTAACAGACAACAAGTTGCATTTAAAATCGAGCATATTTAAAACATGATGGATTTTAAGTCCATTCGGGAGTTTGGTGTCACCAATGCCTTTTACCGGTACCGTCTCACCATTTGGAATTTGGACTGGAAAAACAAATTTCGGCTTAACCTGATTTTCGAGAATTTTATCATTGCAGGTGATATGTTCACTTGCTCCCGAATCTATTATCCAAGAAATTGCACCATTCATCTTACCAGCCACGTTCGCGGTGAGGGGCTTTGATTGCTCGTTGTTTGACTTGTCCAAGAAGAACTGGACTAGCTGCTGGTATTACTCGTCTGAAAACCCAGGGTTCGAACTGATTCCTCCTGCTGCTAAGTTTGCTCTTTCAGATCCTTTTGGCTTGACTCCCCCTTTCTTTTGTCCCTCCGGATAACCCACGATTTCATAGCAGTTTTCAACGGTGTGATAGAACTTTCCACAATATATGCACCTGGGTTTTTCCCTTTGTGTTCCTTTGCCTTCATCCTTTCCAGATTGCTGATTATTGTACACCTAAAAATCAGCAGCCTCTACTTCAATCTTCCTGGCAGTGGCAATTTGCTTCTGCCTCTCGTCCTTCGACACCAGATGATAGGCAGCTCCAGGTTTATTGCAGGCTTCATGCTCAGAATCTGGGTTTTTATAGTCCCAAACTCGCATCTAAGCCCATCAAAAACTCATAAAGTCGCTCTTTTTCCTTCATTTCGGTTAGTTGCTTCGGAACATCACAAGTGCATCCTCTACATTTACATTTCGGAATAGGTGCAATGGATTGTATTTCATCCCACAAAACTTTCAGTTTGGTGTAGTAGGCTGAGACCGAAAGTTTTTCTTGTCTCGTCATGCTTATTTCGCACTTCAACTCGTAAGCCCTAGGAGCGCTTTCGTTACCAAAGTGTTCTTATAAATCTTCCCAAATTTCTTGCGCGGTATTGGCATGCTTGACACTATTTCTGATCTCCTTCTCCATAGCGCTATTGAGCCATCCTTTTACCATGGCGTTACAATGTTTCCAGAGTAACATGTCCGTTGCACCTTCATTCGGGACTGGGATGGTTCCGTCAACGAATCCGTACTTATTTTTCGCAAACAGGGCATTGCCCATTTCATCCACCCAATCTGCAAAATTCCCATCTCGAAGAAGGTCGCTCATGAGCACTGTGTTGGGATTATCTGATGCCAAGATAAAGTAGGGCGATATTACATCAATCGCTCCTCCACCGGCAGCCGTCTCTCCCTTCTCGATGTAATCTTCTGTCATGGCTGCTATTGTTTGGAGTAATGCGGAAGCTTAGAGCGTAACTCGCTCTGATACCATAATAAAATGAGAGCAAAAGAAAAGAAATGATTTGGTAATATTATTCTTCATTCTGATTTGTTACAAAAAGAGTCTTGATGCTACATAGAAAAATGTATTGCACAGGAGCTGAACCCAAAGCTGCTAAGGAGGATACTCCGGTTGGTCTCCTTGGGATGGTAAGCTTTGACTCCTACATACAAGTAAACAAGGTAAGCTAAACCGGGGGTGACTCCGGTGAAACCCCTCCAGCGTGAGAATAAGTCACTGTTTTGGAGATTAAAGAGAATATTAATGGAGATGGTAGAGTGAGAGGGATCTTAGAGAGAGATGATAAAAACTTACCCAATTATGTTGCTTCTCACGTTTTTATACCCTCATACAACATAGACCATACTCTTAGGGACACGTGTCAATCCATGATTTTTGGGTCAACTACCCCCAAAGTTGGTAGGAAAATACTATTCATCATATCACGTCACACTGTTGACCGTTATGGGGGATATCCACGTGTCAACGTCACAGTTACTTATCACTTGTCAGTCATGGTTGTCGCCTGGCGACAATCCTTCTAATAGGAGTAATGCCAAGATAATCGCCTAGTCTAACCAGAACACTTGTCGCCCAAGGATTAAATACATCAGGTGACTTCTCGCCACGGATGCTTCCCGCTTACCGCCTATTCTCGCACCCAGGCAAGTCCTTGTATCAAATTGCAATTCTCGCTAATCAAGGAAAAATACCTTTCATTATACACTTCATTATTCTTTAACACCCTTAACACTGGCGGCCCATCCTGGACACCTGGCCCAACAAGCCCACTACACTATTCAAACCCAAACCTATATTTCATAACCACTTCAGTAGCTCCCAATTTCGAGACATGGATCAATCATGTTCCAGGCGAGAAATTTAAGTTGCTCATCGTTTCCCGCCTACGCATGACCATCTCGCGAGATGCCATGTGACTATGCCACCTGTAAGCCACGTGTCACATCCTGAGGCCATTCAACTGACTGACGGTTGTGATGGGACATATGAAAAGACATTTTTGAATTTTGAAATCATTAAATGGGGGAATTTAAAATTTTTGGGGGCCAATTAATTTTAAATGTTCCCAATAAACCTCTTCACATTCTCCTGATATAAATACCTTCCCCCCTCCTTAATTTACACTTTTTCGTTCCCCTGAATCTGATAATCCCCTTGCGAATTTCGGCAACTCTTGATATTTTCCGGCAAATTTGTTACGATCATCCCCTTCAGTTTCCTTCCTCTCAGTGACTTAATCCTTGCTCCCCCTCGAAAACCAGCCATAAACAATCACTTATTAGCTTGATTCACCCATCGAATCACCCTGGAAAATAAACCCTTTGTCCGTACCATGAACATTCCGGCAACCTGCAATCAATCTTTGATTTCCTCATCGACCCTTCGTATTTTCCAGGTAATCACTTTGATCTTCAATTTCCCTTATTTTCTTTACATTTCTGTTTGTCGCCATGGCTAGGTTTAAGAACTGCCTTAGGCAAATTAGGTATGGTCAGTGTCAGAAAACTAGGGGCATCTACTACTTAACTAGGGGTATTTGGGCGAGAATCCCACGGGATGACTTAGTAAATTGCTTAAGAATTCATAGGGTAGATCCCGCCATTATTGCCGCCATTGAAATTAGGGGTAAATGTTTTCTTCATTCCTCAGCCCCCATGTCTAAAACATTTTTCACTCCTCGCGAGCTTTGTGATCACCTTTGTCGCTTCTACGGTTCCCCCATAGATTCTGATAGTTCTGACACTGATTTTCTCGCTGCGAGATCTTTAGTTAATAGGACTCGATATAAACAAATTCTTTCTTCTTCTGATTCAGGCGAGATGTCAAACTTGGGAGCCCCCGGCACTTCTATTTCAACTGGCGGGAACTCCAACTTGACAAATAATCCCTCCACTTCTGCTGCGGCGGGAATGGGCTCTTCCCAAAATCTTCCTATCACACCTTACCACACCCAGTATAACATTGACCACCTCAATTACCAAATTGCCAACTATGATGGCGGGATGTCCCTCTCAGTCATTAGACATAGGCAGGATGACATTGTCGTGTTCCCGTCCCAGCTTGAGGCGGGACTTAAAATCCCCGTTGACCCCTTCATTTCTCTTGTTCTCTATAAAGCTCAAGCGGCAATAGCTGAGCTTCATCCCAACGCATCCGTGCCTTGACTTGCTTCATCACGATTTGTCGCCCCCTTAGGTGGGAACCCACCCTTAATCTCCTCATGGACACATTCACTGGATATCCACAAAAGGATAAACAGACTAATGAACTTCGCATGTCGCTGAAGTACAAACAACCAAAAATTCTAACTCCTCTTCCTTCCAAGGTCCATAATTGGCAAAATAACCCTTTATTCATTATTTCTCGCGTCGGCTGGACTCTTCCTGCTGACTTGCAAGGAATTCATCCCAAGGTTGATAGGAAGTGGGCCCTGGATGAGGATGAGAAGCGTTTGAAAAGAAAGATGCTTCAACTTCTCGTCGATGCTAACACCGCCGATCCCTCACCCGCCCTATTTTCATGCCAAAAAATATTGGCCGATCACTCCCTCCTAAGCCAAGTAGGGCTATCTTATGACTTCCCGCCCATGCCTTCGCGAGTAGCTGTAGACCAAACTGAGTCTTGGCCTGGATGGGAGCTTCATACAGGGGCTAAATTTGGCTCTGAATGTACAATCTGCGGGAACGGCCAGAACATGTTCCCCACAATGCGGCAAGTGCAAAGTATGGTTTCCGCTATTTCATGTTTCTTTTATTTACAACTTTTAACTCCTTAATGTCGCTAATCATTTTCTATTTTTTCTCACAGTACACATATCAATGAACATGAACCAGAAGAGGTTGGCTCAAGGTGTTTCTGAGCAACAGGCCAAACGTTTGGCCTTGGCCAGAAATGCAAGCCTCATGGCCCATTCCTCTGATCTCGCCATTCCCATTGCGACAACTGGTGTGGATGAAAGGGTTATTCCCGAAAATCCTCACAGGAGGGCTCCTTCAACCACTTCTCGATAGCCCAAGCGGAAACGCACCTCTGCTCCTGCTCAAGCTCAAGGAAACCCATCTGATGTTTTGAACTTAGAAGATGAGGAAGAAGAAGAAGAGCCTCAAAGCGAAGCTGGGGCTGATGTTCCCCTAGAGGAACAAGAAGTTGAGGTTGATGAGGCTCAGACTGAAAATCCTGCGGGATCCACTATCCCGCCTCCATCTCCTCCTGCCAATGACGCTAGCCCTACCGATGGCCAAAATGCTTCTCCAACCCACCCCTCATCTTCTCGCCAAGCTCCTCGCAGCCGCGCCAGCTGGCTGGAGGAAGGCTTCCAAGTTCCCGCAGACGAGGCGGGTATGAAGACTCTTTGCCGTGAGGCCAATGATATTCCTAAGCTTAAGGGACTAATAACTGAGCAGCTGGAGCCAGTTTCCTGCTTGCTAGGCTTTACTGCCCTGAAGCGTTGCAGTGACGCTGACCAGGTTGCCTATGTTGAAGGGGAGGATCCCGCCCATTCAGCATATCACGCGGGAATTCAACTTTCCCTGGTAAGACATTTTTATTTCTCTTTCTCTTCGTTCCAACTTTTCCTTTCTAAGTTTTTTTTTCTTTAACACTTTATTGTCGCTTTGCATTTCGCAGGCTAGCAGCACTATCCTGGGCTTGAGCAACAAATGCATCAAACTGGAGGTGGAGCTTACTGATGCTGAGCGTGAGCGAAATGTTTACAATAGGAAGGTATCCAGGCGGGATGCTTCCATCAAAGAACTCAAGGACCTACAAACCAAAGCCGACGCCGATCTTGCGGCGGGAAGAACCCGATTGGAGGAGTTTGAAAAGAAAAATAAGGAGGCGGAAGAAAAACATTCCCAACTTGTCGCTGAAAATGAGAAGAACAAAACTGATGCGGCCAAGCTCGCCGAACTTACTACTGAGAATAGGCGACTTAAAGATGACAATTTTGTCAAGGCCAATCAGGTGACCAAAATGAAGGCTAATCTGGCGGCGGCGAAGACCAAGGCGGAAGTTGATGAAATGGATGCATTCGACAATGCAATCCTCCATACATTCCGGACCATTGCCACCGAAGCTGATCCCGCCATTACCCCCGCCAGGCTAGCAAAATGGGGCTCCGAAACAATTTTCAGTGATTATAGTCGTAAGGGACATCCACTTGTCCCTTACAGCGAAGAAGAGCTAACCCAACTGGCGGTGGAGGATACGGTTCTCGGCAAAGCGGCATGGACAGCTCCCGCAATTCGTCCCGACAACATCGTTCCCGCTTGGACCGACATCTCTCAGGAAAAGAAAGATGCCCTCAATGCTGCTTACAATGCCCAATGAACTTATGTTTGTAATTTGTGATTGCTACCAACACTTTGTTTTTATTTTTGGGTTTGTAACAAAAAATATTTACTTTCTGTCTTTTAACCTTGCTTTTCGTATTTATTTGTCGCAAACAATTGTTACTTTTAATCTTCATGATGGGCCTTCGTGCCCAAACAATTTGTAATCATTTTCTTGTCGCTCTGTTGCGACCTTTTGTCTTATGTTTTGCTTTATCCTTCCCTTCTTGTCGTCATGAGTGTTTCTTCTTGCTTTGCTTCTTGTGATTTGTCTTAAATCTTCAATTGCTTTACATTCTTTTGATAACTCTGATTTTGCTTTGATAGTTCATCGAAGATTGCATCTTCCCATCTTATCTCTATATACATACTACTCCCTTCAAAAAAGTGAGGCTTGTCTTTAGGCAGCCTCACTCCCAAGTTAAAATTCTCGCCAATTATGCTATGCGACAATCTTATACGCATTATACACATATCTTCTTAACTTATTTCCGCTGCCTCTGCGACAACCATCCTGACTTATTTTCAACCACCATTGTGATTACCATCTTTGCTTTCATTTTTCGCCTGGGTCTCTCCCCGGATCACCACAACAACTTGTTGCCTGGGTCTCTCCCCAGGTCGTAAGGTTTGGTGCCTGGGTCTCTCCTCAGGTCACCGCGACATCTTGGCGCCTGGGTCTCTCCCCAGGTTGCAAGGTTTGGTGCCTGGGTCTCTCCCCAGGTCACCGCGCCATGGGGTCACCGCAACATCTTGGCACCTCGGTCTCTCCCCAGGTCGCAAGGTTTGGTGCCTGGGTCTCTCCCCAGGCCACCACGACATCTTGGCGCCTGGGTCTCTCCCCAGGTCGCTCGGTTTGGTGCCTGGGCCTCTCCCCAGGTCACCGCGACAACTTGGCGCCTGGGTCTCTCCCCAGGTCGCAAGGTTTGGTGCCTGGGCCTCTCCCCAGGTCACCGCGACAACTTGGCGCCTGGGTCTCTCCCCAGGTCGCAAGGTTTGGTGCCTGGGCATCTCCCCAGGTCACCGCCCCAGGATTTTCAAGTTTTAGCGGCAACTTTTTCTCGCTTTCGTCACAATGCCTCAACGGCAATTTCTTTTGTCAACTTTCTTTATCAACTTTGATGGCAGCTCTTGGCCGTTTTTCACCTATTTAGACTTCGCTCTTCCATTCACTGATTCATGAAACACAAAACAGAAACTTGTCAGATTTTTACAAAAAATGCTAATCAATGTAAAATATATCGCTGAGTAATTCCCGCCATCTTTCTTCCATCATATTTACGAGTTACATCATTCTAGAATGACAAATTCTACGTAACTTTCCCGTCAATGTGAGACACACAAAACACATGACCTTCAAGAAAAGTTATATAACTTTTGTTATCTAGCACAAAAATCAAAAGATATAAATACAAAAACTCGTGACAATTTCATTGATAAAAACGCTTCAAACTCTAGGCATTTTTCAAATCTTCACCATCCTGCTTCCTTAGCTGATAAGCCCACTCCCGGATAAATTTAGACACCTGAAATGGCCCTTCCCATTTTTCATTCAGCTTGGTGAAACCTGGTTTGGGTCCTGTAGCCTCTGCGCTTCTCAACACCCAATCACCTACATTGAAGGACCTCTTATTCACTCACTTATCATGTTGGGCTTTCATCCTTTGCTTATAATTCACCATCCTCATTCTCGCTTGAAGCCTTCTCTCATCAATCAAATCAAGATCATTACATCGTCGCTGTCCATTTCTCGCCTCATCACAATAAGTCACACGGCATGTTGGCAGCGCCATCTCGGCCGGTACCATGGCCTCATATCCATAAGTCAAAGCAAATGCTGTTTCACCAGTTGAGCCCTTTATAGTGGTCTTGACATACGACAATGCCGTTGGCAATTCTTCTAACCATGCACCACCTCTTCCTTCCAAATTCTTGCGCAAGGTGGCAATAATTTGTTTGTTTGGCTTCTCAGCCTGCCCATTACACTGCGACCTATATACTGCCGACATCCAATGCTTCACATTCATCCTCTTGCATTCCACTGCAAATTTCTTCCCGAATTGCGTTCCATGATCAGAGATAATAGCCTTGGGCAACCCATATCTACACCAAATGTTTTCGTGAACAAACTTAATCACATTATCCTCACTTATTGTCGCCAAGGCTTTCGCTTCAGTCCACTTCGTAAAATAATCAACGGTGACGACCACATGCTGGCATCCTCCCTTGGCCTTTGGGAATGGCCCAATCAAATTTATGCCCCACATATCAAAGGGCCAAGTCGCGACAATCGGAGTCTGCTCGGTCGCTGGTAGTCGCGGTGGAACAAAACTTTCTCCGCCAGGGATCTCGCTCCTGGATGGCCACCACACACACCTTCATGAATTTCAAACAAAACTTTTGCCACCATTCCTGGCTCTACACACCTCATCAATGGTTTTGAGAAAGATTTTCTATACAAAATCCCATCTTGCACGATAAATCGTGGAGAAGTCACCCTTACCAATTTAGCCTTTTCCTCAACAAGCGGCAATTCACCTTTGTCCAAGAAATCTTTCATTTCTGTCACCCAATTTTTCTCTGTTTCATTTATCTCTATAATCACGGGCCTGTCAATTGCCCGCGTATCAACATACTCCACCATTGGGTCAATCGTTGCTTCATTCGTCTCACTTCCCGCCGACCTACTCAACGCATCAGCCTTTGAATTCTCTGCCCTATCAATTTGTACAAGTTCCCAAAACTCAAAGCTGCTCAAAATGCTTCTCGCCAACTTACAATATTTTATCAAAAAGGAATTCACCACCCCATATTCGCCCCGCACTTGGTTCACAATGAGCTGAGAGTCAGAATGAATCACAATTTTCTTTACTCCAATGTCACGAGCAAATTCAATTCCCGCCACCAACGCCTCATATTCTGCCTGGTTGTTGGACACTGGGAACTTGAACCTAAATTCCTTCTTATACTCACATTCCGCATCCGGCGACATCAAAATCATTCTAGCTCCTCCTCTATCCTTCGAGGACAAACCATCTACGTGCAAAACCCAACAATCTGTCGGCCTCTCCTTTTCCTCAATCAAACTTGGCACCGCACGCTTTGCCGCCTTCCTCTTTCCGCGCTCCTCCACCAATTCCGCCTGAGACTTAGTAAATGAAGTCTTAATAATAAAGTCTGCCAATGCCTGCGCCTTAATAGCTCGGCGGGATTCATATCTAATGTCAAACTCTGTCAACTCGATTGACCACTTCAGCAACCTTCCCGCGGAGTCTGGCTTCTGCAAAATCTTTCTTAAAGGAGCATCAGTCAAAACAACAATAGTATGAGCGACAAAATAAGCCCTCAACTTTCTTGCCGCTACCACCAACGCATAAGCCAACATCTCGGCATTAAAATATCTTGATTAAACCTCGTTCAATGCCTTAGAAACATAATACACAAGTTTTTGAATACCTCCATCTTCCCTCACCAACACTGCATCAACTGCATAGTCAGAGGCTGCCAAATAAACAAACAACTCTTCCCCCTCCACAGGACTACACAATAATGGCGGCTTCCCCATATAAGTTTTCATTTCTTCAAAAGCTACTCCGCATTCCTCGCTCCACTCAAACTTCTTCCCACCCTTTAACACTTTGAAAAATGGTAAACACCTCTCGGCCAACTTTGAAATAAATCTTCCCAACGCGATTATCCTCCCATTTAACCGCTGAATCTCGCGGATAGACTTTGGTGGTGACATGTCTAACAACGCTTGAATTTTTTCAGGGTTGGCCTCAATCCCGCGCCTGTTGTAAGTACCCAAATCTGGCTCATGCCTTCCGGTAAAGTTTCCCGGTAATTCCCCGGACTTTCCTAGAGTTCCGGAATTATTTCGGAACTGTTCCAAAACATTTAAGGGCTGAAGGGAATGCTTGGTAATTAAGAAACACGTTTTTCTTAATCCCAAAAACCTTCTAGAATTTCCACCTTGCATGATTCTAGAAACATGCTGAGTCACACAGGATAATGCCGCACGGCTGCATTAGCCAAGGACCTCTAGCCGCACGGCCTCATTAGCCTTATCCAGACTGCCTATAAATAGAGCCCTCCTCTACCCATTTAACAACAACACAATCAGAGAATTACCAACATAAAAACTCTCTCTAAATACTCCACGAAGATCAGGAAGTTGAAGGTGCCAAGAAGCCACCCCCCTCCTCCTTGAAGCCTCCAAAAGTTGATCCCTCCGCTAGGCAAAACCCCAAGAAGAAGAGGTCACCACCATTGGTAACCTCTCACTCCCTTACCTTGCATGATGCTTGTCTATGTGATTTAATTGCTCATTGCATTCATATATTGTCATTATCTTGCTTGGGACTTGGCATTTATCATTAAAGATCCTATTTTTATCATATCCCCCTCCCCCTTTTGCATCATTTGCATGAAATAGGCATCATTTGCTCATAAAAATGTGATCTTTAGCATCCTTTACTCATAAAAATGTAATCTTTATGTTAAAGGTGCATCCTTTGCACCTAAAAGCCCCCATTTTACATCCAAAATACATCCTTTGCACATAAAAATCATGTCTTTACCATAAAGGTGCATCCTTTGCATCTAAAACTCATTTTCATGCATCCTTTGCATCAAAGATCATCCTTTTATCATCAAATTAGCATCCTTTGCATATTAAATACTATTTTCCACCATAAAAATGCATCCTTTGCATAAAAATCATGTCTTTATATAAAAATGCATCCTTTGCAAATCAAATGCATCCTTTGCAACCCAAAAATGTCATCTTTTCACTAAAATGTCATTTTTACATGCATTCCCACATGTCCCCATTAGCAACCTTGGAACGGACCGGTGTAAAGATCCTATCTTTACATCGTTTCTTCCATTAAAGGTGCCACCATCTCTTTAGAAAGGGATAAACCTTGAACCTATATCTCCAATTATCACTTAAGACGAGCATGAAGCATCTATATAAGCTCAATCGTCTTAAGGTGTAGGATTGATGGGCTAAGGTCACTCCTTTCCTAAAGAACCTCATTTTGGACTATAAAAGAGAGTCTTTCTCTCGATCACGCAAGTCCCAAGGTTAAAAAAGCGATGATCACAAGTCCAAGATGAGGACGGGATCAAAATCCCGAATACATAAAATTCAAGAAATCCCGAGCGACAACCAATAAATGGTTTGTACGTCCGGAAGACAACTTGGGACATTCCCCCCCTCTTTTCAAACACATGCACACAAGAAAACACGCAAGCAAGCACGATAAACGGAATCTAGGGAGACTTGCTACGGCAAGGCACCTTGGGTGAACGACGATCCGTTCTTCCCAAGGGGTAACTTAACCTCCAAACCCATAAAAAACCTTTTTTTCAAAGTTTTGAGGAAATCAAAATGGCGTGGCGACTCCGTTTTTCAAATTAAACCGGATATTTTCAAACTCGCGTGAATCCGATCTAAAAAACACAAAATTTAGAATTTGGGCACACATTCACAGTTTGGCGACTCCGCTGGGGACTTCCCAAAGGAGAAAAGCTTTCATTTTTTAAAACGATACCCGGTATATAGGTGGAAACCACTAACCTTCCTGTATCGCTCCCTAACCCGGGGCTTGGGATAAACGGTGGTTTAACAATCCCACGTACCGGTATCACTTTTTCGAAAAAAAAATAAAAGAAAGCTTTTCCCTTTGAGCGGGTTAGACTCCCATCGCGAATTCCGTTTATCATGCTTGCTTTCTTTGCCTTGCATTGCATCATTTGCATCTTGGGAATTGTGCATACTTTGAACAGGAAGCCTTCTCAAGGCTAAAAAGGTGCCTAAAATGTTCGGAAAACAACCTGAAATAGCAAAGGAGTGGAACCTGGAAAATTGATCCATGCAGTCGTACGACTCAATCCTCCTTGGATTCTGACTGGGCGGCCTCAGTGGCAATTCCACCAGGAAAAATTGAGGTTAATCTGGCAGCCTTGGCAGCTTGGGGCTATTCAGTTCCAAGACTGACTGGGGCTCCCAAAAAATTTATGTGCCTTATCTGTTGCATTTTCCCGTCCCGAAAATCATTCCTTTAAAACACATTTATGAAAATCTCTGTTTTAACTCAAAAAGGAACATTTTTAGGAGACCGCACACTACGCGCACCTTATATATCCTGTACACTTTGCACGCACGTCCCTTTAAACCCGGGGTGGTTTTTTTGCGATCACGTACGGCCTTACGATGCTCCGGGCGCGCACGGAATCACCCCAAACTCCCCATGGCAGCCAGTGTCGACCAATGCACAGTCCGTGTCACACGTTTCAAAAAACCGTGACTTTTGATTGGTTTTTGGTCTAGTCCGTGTCATATAGCCCAGTTGCATATCTGTAAGTATCCCAATCTGGATCACCCCCTTTCAAACACACGGGAAACACCGCAGACTCATCAACGCAGTCTCGGAGACCTCTGGCTCTCAAAACCCTCTCAAAACCCTCTCAAACCCCCAACCAAACAAAGGGAGGAGCCTTCCTGGGATAAAAAGGGACAAAAGGACCTTTTGGGAATTTTCAAGAAATTGGGGAAGCAATATTGGTCCGTACGGACCTCTTTCTTTGTCATAATTCTTGAATCCCCTTAAAGTCCACAATATTCCCTCAAATCCCGGAAGAAATGATTACCCAAATGCATGGTTGGTCCGTACGGACCTCTTTGCATGCTGAGTTGGTCCGTACGGACCTTCTTGCATGGGGGACATCATCATTCCAGAATATTCACCATCATTGCAGATTCCCTCAAATCGAGGAAATCCAAAATTCTGGATAACCAAGGAGGTCCGTACGGACCTCTTTGCTCCGAAATTTTTACTATAAATAGAGGGCTCCCCCTCCTCATTTTCACACACCTCCCTCTTCTCTCTTCCTCCCTTAGCCTTCTGGCTCCCCTCTAAGTCCTCTCGAGGCACTCCCGGCCCTTTCGGATCCTTCCGAGGCCTTGAGCTCCACTTGTGGTGCTCCGAAGCCTCCAGAGCGCTCCAGAGACGCTCCGCGCTGCCCGAGGCACTCTCGAGGTACTGCGAGGCCCCTCGTGGTACTCGAGGCCTTGCACAGTCTTTCCACGGTGTCCCGGCTCTTTCCGAGTCAAACCGGCGATCCCAAACCACGCCGAAACTCTGCCCAGTGACTCACGCCACCACAACGCACGCCGAACCTCTGCCCGAGTGATCCAGACGATCCCCACGCACGCAGAACCTGCCCCGAACGCAGCCTACAACCTCAACTCACGCCGAAACTCTGTCGCCCGGACAACCGGTCCCTCCGAAGCAATCCCGATCCATGCAGGAACGCTACTCAGGCCTCAGACACTATTCCCCGGCGGAAGACAGGACACGAACCAACATTGGTAAGGCTTCCTTCCTACACTATTTCAATATATTTCCATACATAGCATACAATGTAGACATCCGATCTGACATGCATTTTTAAAAGCACACACACACACACAACATTTAAAGGATATTAGGGGTATCCAGAAAGACTCGTTTTACGAGGCTACTCGGAGTGAGCTCTAATATTCTAATATTCTCTTCCCAGAGGTCATCGACCTCCGAACTCAAAATCTCATCACACAAAAACGAGTTTAAAATTATCTTTAAGCCGATGCCCTTTTTCAATGTTTTGGGCTTAATAAAAACGGCGTGGTGACTCTACAAAAAAAAAAGCGGTGAGACACATCGCTCCAACGAAAGATGCCGGATCTTAGGGGCGCGACCTTAGCTGCCTCTCGGATCAGGGTAATTTCGGTTGGCGACTCCGTGAGGGAAATTTTGTTTTAAAAACTTTTAAACAAAACAAAAGATTTTTAAAACGATGATGAGGTCAAACTTTCATTTTACCCCTTTCTTTAAGCTGTTGTGTGTGTGTGCACGTGCTTCGTTTTTATTTTACAAAAAAATAAAAATACAAAAAAATGCATCAATATACATGCTGTGCATACATTTAAAATTCTTCAAAAACTCCTGTTTTACTCGGAAAAAGAATTTTAGAGACCGCACACTACGCGCCTTCTTTGCCTCGGTTACACCGCACTCTACTCACAGCTTCTTTGCCTCGGTTACACCGCACACTACGCGCGCTTTGCCTTCGGATGCGCACACTACAACCCTCAACCGGAGTGGTCTCGGTTGCAGTCCGTTAGGTCTTCTAGGCCTCTTGGACGCGCGCGGGATCATTCCAAACATCCCATCCTAGCCAAGCGTCCAACCACCAGATTGCACGTTTGAGTCTTGAGTCACACTCTGTCCCGGACTCGGTTGGTTTTTACCCGGTCATTTTGTGTCATACTGACTGGATACATATACCATGCCGGCCATTTTACCGAGTCGAGGCTCGGAACTCGAGATCCCCTTGCCTTGTAATGACGATGAAAAGGTCATGCTAAAATCTTGACTGATCTTGATTTCGAAGCTACACCCGAGCGATGTTCCGTCCCGGATATACATCCATGCTCGCGTGACACCATGTCATCACGCCTTTGATACGTCGGCCATGACGATATGACCCGGCCAACGCCCAACGTCACGGATCCCTTGCGCAAGCAAGGCAAAGAGAAGGTCATGCCGAACTCTTGACACGATCTTGACTCGGTGGCGGCTCGGTTCACTATTCACATGGCTAACGCATCAAAACGAACATGGCAGGCTCGGTCCTTAGGTTCGATTTTTCTTTTAGGCCGGTGGAAACCGCTTGCACTATAGGACCCTCGCCGGGCTGTCCCACCTGGGATGTCGAAATACGGGTGCAAACGAGGGGCTTATAGCTGGCACAAATGGTCTCCAGCTGACCCGGGATCTAGCATAGTTGCGAAAAGAAGAGCAATCTTTTCCAACCTACCTAGGATTACGAGAAAACATGTTTTAAGTAAATTAAAACAACAAAAAAATCGAGAAAATAAAAGAAACGGAAACCGCATGCCACGTGAGCTTTCCCCCTTTTATCCCGTTAGGCCATTCCCATGTCTAAACCTTGCCCATCACCCCCTCCGGCTAACGAGAGAGTGGTCGAGAGTGCAGGAACCCCGTCTCCCAGCATCTAAGCAGCAAGGTCCTACCTCCTCTGTCACCGGGACAGTCCGTCAATTCCCGTGGCCGAGTCGGTGGATAACAGTGAGCGGGACCTTACCCCCAAGAAATTTCCCAACATTGGAAGAAGTTTGGCGAGTCCTCATGGCTATTGAGAAACGTCAAGGTGAGCAACAAGCCTGGATCGAAGGTGCCATGCACCACTTGAACATTAGCCGCTGACTACACAGGGCTTCCCAAGTCATGTTGCTCTACGGCCTCTAACATCTCTCATTGTCTCCCGAGAAGTCAACTGTTACCCTCATACGAGCCATGCGGTTATGACGTAAGGCCACAAGACCTTCCGGAGGAAATCCTGCCCATCCGGCCTCACGAGGTCCCGGTACCGCCGCCGAACAACGAACACATCTGGTGGGACGTGCGATTGCGGTGCTTGTACGGAAATGGAATTCCGGGATGCAATGAACGAGGGCCGTCCTCGACGAAAGAAGAAGCTATCTTCTCAACAAAAGCGAAAAAGAGGTATGAATGTGGTGATCCCACAGTCGGAACCCTTGGAGAACCCTCGGGAAAGTTTGACTACTATGTCATCTACTCCAGCAAACCTCCCGGCCCTAGTTACGCACGGGGCCACGGCAATGTTTGCTCCATGATCGAGTGGGACGAGCTTCGCACCGCCACGAAGGCCGAAGGTCGAGATAATCCAACCCTGTCTTGGGAAGATCTCAAAGCCACTATTGATGCTTGATAAAAGCCATTTATGACGGTGAACGAATTGAAATGCGCGGTCGGCCTTACGCCAGTCGGGCTCCTCCCGCTCCGAAATAGGAGAGACAAGCAAAACCATAAGTCCAGTGAATGTTACGACACGTTCCGGTCAAATCAGTGAATCCTCCACGGACGGACAAAAGGCCGGCCATACACGAGCCACGAATTGAAAAGGGCCCTACCTTGAAAAGCTGAAACCTTGGACCCGAAGGTTGAAGATCCTGTCTTGACACGGCTCAAGCGCACTCGGGCTAACATCTCACTCTGGTCCTTACTCAACTTCATCTTATCCGCACAAGCTCAAGTTGGAAGAAAGCCTGGCCCGGACCATGGTTCCCGTCACGGTGACACCTGATGAAGCGGTTCGGATGATTGGCAACGTCAATTACGGCAATATCATCACCTTCACGAGCTCGATCTTCCAAAATTTGGGGCGACCACAACGAGCCTCTCTACATAACAGTTCAAGCCCGGACGAGCGCCGTCTCCCTCGGGTCTTGGTAGATGGGGGATCATCCATGAACGTCCTTCCCGGCCAAAATGATGGACTTGCTAGGGATCAAAGCAGCGATCTAAAGCCCTCGACTCGGGCAATCAAGGCATACGACTCAACATCCCGCCCGAGTCTTGGGAATAGCCTCCTTGAACCTGTGGTTCGGAAAACAAATGATCCACACGCATTTCCAGAGTCATCGA